>OY821759.1:36169845-36655243 GCA_963682095.1 Potentilla sterilis | reverse complement strand
GGCGGACGCGATGCAGTCGTTGAGGTACGTTGGGAATTCCTTATCTTATAATTCGAAATATTTTATGATATTAATAATATTTCTAATGCACTTTTGTTTTTTCCGTAGGTTCAAAGAGTGGAAGAACGAGCTTCGTTCCCACTTTAACCAATACGACAACCGTGGTCGTATGGGTACTCCCAGAGAGTTCATGTTCAGGGAGTACGAGTGGCGTTGGTTGAAGACAGTAGACTTCAACAACCCACTTATGCAGGTAAATACTAAACTTAACTATAAATATTTATTTTGTTAAAATTTTAATTATTAGTTTAATTATTTTATAATTATTACACTAATATTTTTTTATGCATTTTTCTAATATTTTATTATTTGTTTGAAGCAACGGTCTCGGGTAAACTCTGAGAACCGCCGCCGTAACACAACCCCCCATCATGGTGGTTCTAGGCCGTTTGCACAATATCAGGAGGAGGCGCTTAGAGATCATCCTGATAGCAACCCGTACGTGGAGACGTTCAAGATCGCTTATCCACAAGCGACAGAACAGCTCGTAAGTCGTTGATTACGATTTTAAAATTTTAATTATTAATTTTACTTAATTATATATTTGTTAGAATATTAATTTTTTTTTCCCGTTCAATTAGGAGAGGGTGAACCGGGCCGAAGAAGAGGTGTTCCAGCAAGTAGTTCGGGAGACACAACCGAACATCTCAGAGGCAGATCTGGAAGAAGCCCTGCGCCAGGTCGACCGATCCAATGTCCAAACGGCAGCGAGGATGTTCGACGCAGCCTTCCCAAACCGCTCAAACAACTACTACTGCCGGGGTTCGGGAAGTTCTGGACTAGGGCTCCTGAAGACCACTAAGGGAGGTCAAAACAAGGGAGGCGGGGAGAGCCAACAGGTGAGGGGGGAAGTGCGGAGATTGGCAGAAGAAAATGCAAGGTTGGCGGCCGAGTTCCAGAGATCACAGGAGGAACAACGCAGATCACAGGAGCAACACCGCAGAACACAGCACTATTATTTAGATCTGTCCAGTTGGCATGCTGAATGCGAGAGAATTCGGCGACACAACTACGCCGGCCAACAAAACTGGTGGTATGATATGTTCGCGGCACAACAACAAGGCCTTGAACCCCCGCCCCCGTTTCAGCCGTTAGTTGAACCTCCAATGCCTCAACCTCCCGAGTTCGGTCAGCAGGATGACGACCATGATGGAGAGCAGGATGCTGGGGATGACCTGGTGGACTTTAGTGGTTTAGGTGATGATTAGGGTTATATTTTATGTATATTGGAACGAATTAAATAATAAGTCATTTAGACGTGTTTCTTGTTGGTGCAAATGTATGGACTGTCTTTGTGACTTGCAGGTTGATTGGAACGGTGATTTAGAAAATAATTTAATTTTTTTTCCCCAAATGTAAGAATAGCCGACGATTTTGGCATTATTTCGTCGGCTATAAGCACTATAGCCGACGATTTTTACCAAATTTCGTCGGCTATAAGTTTTATAGCCGACGAAAATGACATCATTTCGTCGGCTATAACTAATTAATGCCTATTAAAATATTAATATATTTCGACGAAATAACCGACGAAATAAATGAAATCGTCGGCTATATTTCAGAACAAATAGTCGACGAATTTCGTCGGCTATAGTTTACGATATCGTCGGCCATACTCGAAAATACCCGACGAAATTCGTCGGATATTTCGCCCACGTTTGGCCGACAAAATAAATTTTTGTCGGTAAATTCGTCGGCCATACTCTACAATAGCCGACGATTTCGTTATTTTCGTCGGCTATTGATATTACCGACGGCGTTTTTCCGACGAAGTATAGCCGACGAAAATTTCGTAGGCAAAAGGCATAGCCAACGAAAATTTGACATAGTCAACGAAATTTTTTTCGTCGGCTATTCACTCCGATCTGGTAGTGATATCAACGGTTCAACCAACGCAACATTATAAGATATGTATGCCAACTATTTTAAGAGAAATCCAAGTGTTGACAGTAGCCGCAGAGAGAGGCTACAGCAGGCCCACAGACCCGGAGCAAGTGCACCAGGGCCCGGCCCGAGGCCCAGGACCGAGCCACCAGCACCCGGCCTCGGGGTCCAGCCGTCTATCCGGCTGCCAGGGACCCTGGGACCGGGGACGCCAGTCTGCCAAAGAGGTCACCAGAACTGCCCTTTGAAGGGAACCAGTCCCACATCGAAGGGTAAGGCTAGCCCTCACCCCCAGCCACCTATATAAGGGCCCAACTACCCTAATTAATGGGTAACTTATCTCTCTCACTGTTTACATACGTGCTCAAGTTATATATATTCCAACTATACTAACTTAGGCATCGGAGAGGAGAAGACCGGCCCGCCCGGTATTCCCCTTAGTGAGGTTTGCAGGAGATCAAGTTGGATTCATCTGTATCTACCAGGCCCCTGGGTTTAGGCAGAAACAATTGGCGCCGTCTGTGGGAAACTTTGAACAAAAAACCGTGTAAGCATCATCCATGGCCGAGAGTTCGGAAGCAAGGCAAGAGAGAGGTACCACCGAGGAGGGACGTGTTGCATTAGTGCAAACGCTCACCTCCACCCCGGCCGTCACGCGGGAGCCGCGTGGCGCCCAGGGCAACGGTCAGGGAGGAGGAGGCTGTGGTAGGCCGTCCAGCATGCCGGGACCGGGACACCACGACAGCCCGCGCGGGAAAGGCCCGGCAGAGGATGAAGACAGTCCAGCGCTCCGGGGCCCCTCCTTGACATTCTCGGATGATATGAGCGACCGATCTGAGAGCCCACTCTGTGATAGTGACCGGGACACTACGTACAGCCCCGACCAGAGCGGTATGGCAGGAAAGATACGGGCAATGGCCGCGGAGGTCAATCGTCTAAGAGAAGAGGGCGACAGGGACAGAGCCAAGTCCAACGCCCGGTACGAAGAGATGGAATCAGTGAACGCTGCCCTGGTAGCCGCCTTAGAGAGAGGACAGCAGCGCAGCGACGCTATGGACAGGGCGCAAGCGGCACCCCCGCCAGTCCAACCTCAGCAGTACGAGGCAGGGCAGTCATCGGGCGGCCGGCCCCATGATGCCGAGCGAGCGAGGTCACCGGGCGGTGCAGGTCCGCCGAAGAGCGCGCCAACCTCCCGCCAGCTCCACACTTCGTCTGTGGATGAAGTTGAGACCCCAACTGCACGGGCATTGCAGATATTAGCCGACACTGTGTCAGACATGAAGGCCCAAATGGAGGCCAACGAGAGAAGAGCCGCGCGGCCGGTGGGGGGCGCCCAGTTTAATGAGCGTATGGGCCCTTTCTCGCACCGGGTCATAGAGTCGGGACGGTCTGGCAACCAGAAGTCCCTCAAACTCACCTATTCAGGGTCCGGCTGCCCGTACCAGCATCTGGACAGTTTCCGATCCCAGACCTGCGCCAAGGGTTATTCTGACGCAGTATGCTGCAACATCTTCCAGGAAACTCTGTCTGGAGAGGCGCTCAGCTGGTTCTACGAGCTTCCGGCGAACTCGATCGAGGCTTTCGAACAGTTAGCCGACCGGTTTGTAGGCCGCTTCATCCTCCGGGTCGAGGGAGCCCGGACGTCGACCATCCTCTTCAACTGCATGCAGGCACCCGGAGAGGAACTGAGGACCTTTGTCAACCGATGGCAGACAGCCACTGCCGGGGTTCGGAACCTGGACAAGGGCATCGCCGAAATGGCGTTCAAGCAAGGGCTCCGGCCGGGGAAGTTTTCCTATGCCGTCCGGATAGAACTCCCGCAGGGGTATGATGAGTTAATGGCAATGGCCATCCGGCATGCTCAGGCCGATCACGAGACATATGGGCACCACCTGCTGAAGAGGAAGCGGGATGAGCCGCGGGAATGCCATTCCCGGGAAGAGAACCGCGCCGCCCGGCCGAGCCGGCCCAATAGAAACTGGCCACAAAGGCAGCAGAGGCCTTATCTTGACAAGCCCCAGAATGAGCACAAGCCGGCGCCTTACCGCCAGGAACGTCCTCTGGCGATCATGCCAGCACCACCGGCCGGTCAAGAAGTCTTCACCGCTCTCACCACTTCCTACGAGGACATTTTACTTGAGAACGGGAGCGTCATCCCCCCACCGCCCAAGAGAAGGTACCCGAAGGGAAAGCTTACAACGACACAAACGGGCAAGTACTGCTCCTATCATGATGAGACTACTCATCGGACGAGCCAGTGCTGTGCTCTCAAGACAGCGGTGCAGGGTTTGATCAATAGCGGCCAGCTCCAGCGGTACGTAGGGGAAAGGAGAGCAGATCCCGACCGGGAGAAAGACCAGGCCTGGTAGGCTCGGCCAAGGCTCGCCCAAGCCTCCGGTTAGTTTGGCGTACATCCGGTTCAACCGTTGTAACACCACAAGAAATGTATGCAAACTACTTTTGAGAAAATTTCACCGGCTCCGCTAGTTCAAATATATTCATAATCAAGCAAGTATACAAGCAGTAACCGTTCCGGAAAGATTACAAGGAGAAGAGCAAGGAAAATCCTAAGGAGCCATGACTCTGCCCTCAGCGGGCAATCCGCCAGCCTCTCCTGCGGTACCCTCGTCATTGGCCTCAGTTTCGACGTCGACTCTGGCTCGGGGAGACTTGGCACCGTTGGTAAAAGAATTCAAGTCCGAGCGAATCACTTCTTTCGGCTGCCCCTCCACCGCCTCCTGATGGATGTCCGACTGCTCATGGATATCTCCTTCAGCAGCAATCGGCATCAGGGAAGTGTCTAACCATCCCTTCCCCGCCCATTCCGTGTACGCATCCGAGATGCCCTCTTCCCTGGCCTTCTTCAGAAACTCCAGGAACTGATCGCTCTCGCGGTATTTGAGAACAACCCGCTCGTAGAGTTCCGGGTCGTCTTCCCCGGTCGCAGCAGCAGTGGCGGCACGCAAAGCGGCAGCTCCCACTTGGAGCTCGTCCACCTTGGCTTCCAGCTCGGCCCTCTCCTTCTCCAGGCTCCGGTTCTGCTCCTCCAGCTTCTTGGCCCTCTCCTCCGATCTGGCTTTCTCCCGATCCGAGCGGGACTTCTCCACCTCCAGGCGCTGTCGGGCCTCCGATAAAGCAGCTATCTGTCTCTTCAGCTCCGACAGTTCCTCGCTCGCGTCCGGTTGGTACAGGCTGTACAGCAGCTGCACAACAACAGAAACAGTTAATCGGGCAGTAAGACACACAACCTACAAGCAGTGTAGTGGAACCAGTTAGTGCTTACCCGGAGGACGGATTCCTTGCATTTTGGGCGGTTCCCGCCCGCCAGGGCCCCAGCAACCCCAGGTCTGTCCAGACCAAGGCCGTCCAAGTCCGCCGCCACTTGCCGGACGAGTGCAATGTCCGAGCTTCCCCTCGGTGCCTCCGCAGGCGCGGGACTACTCTGCCGGGCAGCAGCAGCCTTCTCCCCGGCGGAGTTAGGTTGTGCACCGCTGGTTGCCCTGAACCGTTTGGCCAGGTTCTCCCGTGACGACCCGTCGGTAAGCGTCACCAGCGCGGAGGAAGGAATGTCCCCGCTTTTCTGTTTCTCTCCCCGGCCTTCCGGAGAAGAAGATCGTGCGCCTACCCGGGCGACACGAGCCACGTGCGGCACAGACACCGGCCGGCTGGGGATCCTGCTCACACCACCGGGAACCCTCACTGGCCCCCCGGTAGTCTTGCCCCTTCCAGGCACCGCATGTGGCGCAGCAGGATGGGTCTTCACCCGCCTCAGGATGTAGGCGCCGTCATCAACATCCATGGCCCTCGGCTCCGGATGAGTCGTAAGCCGGCCGGACTCCTCGTCCACCGACGTCCGCGAGACGGTCTCACCTTTCTCCTTCAGCTTGTTAAGGAGGTCTTCCCCGTCCATTGAGAGAGTGGTTTCGGGCTTGATGACCGCCCGGGAAGATGCACCTGCAAAGAAAGCGAACAATTAGCATTTTTCCAGAACTAGCACAAGTATCACCGCTAAAGGGCCTGCTACGCACCGGGACCCCGCCCGAGTTGGCAGAATTCCAGCACTTCTCGCCGGATAAAGTTGAAGGAACTCCGTTCCAGATTGTCCCAACATCCGAATATGGTCGAGATCCTCTCATGCTCCAGATCGGATAGCTCGAACGACTGGTCACCAATGGGTTGGAAGGCGCCAGGAACCCGGTACATTTTACTCCTCTTCTGCCACCTCCCGCCCACCATCACCACCTTCTTTCTCCAGCTGTTGTCTACCCATGTAGGCATATTGGTGATGATTGGTTGATGGTTCCGGGCGTTGAAGGACAGGCAACCCCGGGACCCTTGCTTCCTTGAGTACGACAACCTATACAAGGACCGGAACTCGTTTACCGTTGGCATACTCATCCCGGAGAACTCGTACAGGCAGCCGAGGCTCAGTAGTCGCCTCCACTGGAGCCTAGGAAGCTGCGCGGGCGACACTTGCAGCGCACTGAGCATATACTGCACGAAATTTGGCAGCGGGAGCGAGAAACCATGCCGGAACTGGTCCTGATGCACGGCAACCCAACCTGCCTCCGGGTTGCAGGCTGACTCTCCAGGATTCAGGGGCCGCAGCAGAACCCCATCCGGGATACCCCACGTTTCCCGGAACGCTGCAATCTCTCCAGGGGTCATGCTACCCTCCGGTTCATCACACACCACGGCATCCTTCCCTCGGCCAATGGTGTAGCTCACGGCCGGAGCACCGGCAAGGCGCACCCCGTGCGGTATTTCAGTCTCCGAGGATTCAGCCCCGGAAGACGAAGACAAAGACGGAGACGAAGCCCTGCTCCCGGAGCAGTCAGCGACTTCGGTCTCCGGGGATTCCGAACCGAGCCAGTCCTCCAGCCTCTCCGCATCGTCCACGATGGGACCCCTGGCAGCCGATTCGGAAGCCCGGTCAGAACTTGAAGAAGACATCTTAACCTAGGGGAAGAAAACAAAACCCTAGCGCTCATCAGCAACAGGCTACAACAGCGCCTTCTACGGCCTCTCCCCAAGTTTGCCGCAGAGCAGTTCAGTCAGCGACAGAGATCCCTCCTCCCCCCGCCGCAAAACAATAAAACCAAAACAAGAACAACACCGGGGCAAAGAAATTAACAAACTTACCGATTAATATGCTCAACCGAGGATAATCTGCCCTGCGAAAGCAGCGAGCAATGGTAGGAGGAGAGTAGGGAGCGCTCGAGAAAACGGATCTCGTAGGGCAAGGGGCTCAGAGTTTTCGCCGGATTTCTCTCTTTCTCTTAGTTTCTCCAAAGCAAGAAGCAACAGCAGAAAGAAGAGCAGAAGAGGCCTTTTTATAGAGGGGACCGGTGCCCTAGGCAATCGAAATCCCTCCAAAAACACGCAGTCAGAGCAACTCAAACACCTGCGAAAACATCTTAACCTAGGGGAAGAAAACAAAACCCTAAGACATCTTAACCTAGGGGAAGAAAACAAAACCCTAGCGCTCATCAGCAACAGGCTACAACAGCGCCTTCTACGGCCTCTCCCCAAGTTTGCCGTAGAGCAGTTCAGTCAGCGACAGAGATCCCTCCTCCCCCCCGCCGCAAAACAACAAAACCAAAACAAGAACAACACCGGGGCAAAGAAATCAACAAACTTACCGATTAATATGCTCAACCGAGGACAATCCGCCCTGCGAAAGCAGCGAGCAATGGTAGGAGGAGAGTAGGGAGCGCTCGAGAAAACGGATCTCGTGGGGCAAGGGGCTCAGAGTTTTCGTCGGATTTCTCTCTTTCTCTTAGTTTCTCCAAAGCAAGAAGCAACAGCAGAAAGAAGAGCAGAAGAGGCCTTTTTATAGAGGGGACCGGTGCCCTAGGCAATCGAAATCCCTCCAAAAACACGCAGTCAGAGCAACTCAAACACCTGCGAATCCAGGCCCTCCATCTCAAGACCGCCCCCTGCTGGCACGTGTCCCAGCATTGGTAAACTGCCCATGCCATCATAACTGACGGGACTGATGGACTTCCTCCTTAAATGCATGTCAGCCACTTGTCCCACACGCTGGCGACAGGAAGGTAGGAGCGGGAACCGAGCCGTCAGGCCCTTCCACACTTCCCCAGGCTCCACGGTCACACGCCATTTCACTGGGGGACTCGTCCCGTTATGGCAGAACGCCCGGTCGAGATCCGCCCGGCACCATGGCAGTTCGCGGTTATGATCATTCAACCGGCTGCATGGCTTCTTCGCTGCATCTCTTGAAGACCTCTTGTCGTCCCGGGTATGAGCCATCCGCCCGGCACCATGGCAGTTCGCGGTTATGATCATTCAACCGGCTGCATGGCTTCTTCGCTGCATCTCTTGAAGACCTCTTATCGGTTATGGTTTCCCAAACCGCTTCGAGAGCATCTTCCCGGGTATTGTCCCGGCACCATGGCAGTTCGCGGTTATGATCATCCAACCGGCTACATGGAATTTCACTGGAGGACTCGTCTCGATATGGCAGGACGCCCGGTCGAGGTCCACCCAGCTACATCTCTCTTGGGGGACTCGTCTCGATATGGCAGGACGCCCGATCGAGCTCCACCCACCGGTTACGTAACATTCAACCGGCTCGAGAGCATTTCCCGGGAACGCGATCCACCCGGCCCCATGGCATTTCACTGGGGGACTCGTCTCGATATGGCAGGACGCCCGGTCGAGTCTCGCCCAGCTCTATGGCATGACCCCGGTCATGAGAACATTCGACCGGCATGGGCTTTATACACCCGGGTGAGTTTACATCTAACCCATGTACTCTTGTCCAGCAGGATAAAAACCATGCATCGCATTGAACCGCGATCAACGTGGGGCTGCACGGCGAGCCTTGTCACCTCAACGCCACCCCCCCTTACCTCAACGCATATTCAAACAAGCTGAGAAGAACTAGCAAGTGTTCACCGGCGCTTCAAACAGCCCGCGACACCACGGTAATCTCCCCGCAGCCTAGCAATATGGACTCGTCTCGATATGGCAGAACGCCCGGTCGAGGTCCTCTACTCCACCTCGTCTCGATATGGCAGAACGTCCGGTTGAGGTCCAATACTTAAGTTCACCTGGGACCCGTACCGATATGGCAGAACGCCCGGTAGTGGCCCAGTGAACTCCGCTCCGTACCGATATGGCAGAACGTCCGGTAGTGGCCCAGTGAACTCCGCTCTGTACTGATACGGCAGAGTGCCCGGTCGAGCTCTCATGCACACATCTATTGCATGGCGGATTTCAACGCTCCATTATCATTCTATGCACCATCTATTGCATGGCGGATCTCAACGCTCCATTATCATTCCATGCACACATCTTTTGCAAGGCATCATCATCTCATACACTCCGGGTTTCACCCCACTCCATGCTCATAGCACCACAACACTTGAGCACAGTACTACTCATATTACAAACGTACTTATAAACTGTTGCTTGCCATTGGTAAACAGGTACTCACCTCGGTCACGCCCAATCTTCAACGCGGATTTGGGAGACTGGGCACCGTTGGGTTGGTAACCCTGCGGGTCTGCGGGACAAGAGCAAGACAGACTTTAAGTCCCCATTCAAGATTGCACTTGACCGGGAACTTGGGGGACTTGTTGACAGTAGCCGCAGAGAGGCTACAGCAGGCCCACAGACCCGCAGCAAGTGCACCAGGGCCCGGCCCGAGGCCCAGGACCGAGCCACCAGCACCCGGCCTCGGGGTCCAGCCGTCTATCCGGCTACCAGGGACCTTGGGACCGGGGACGCCAGCCTGCCAAAGAGGTCACCAGAACTGCCCTTTGAAGGGAACCAGTCCCACATCGAAGGGTAAGGCCAGCCCTCACCCCCAGCCACCTATATAAGGGCCCAACTACCCTAATTAATGGGTAACTTATCTCTCTCACTGTTTACATACGTGCTCAAGTTATATATATTCCAACTATACTAACTTAGGCATCGGAGAGGAGAAGACCGGCCCGCCCGGTATTCCCCTTAGTAAGCAGGTTTGCAGGAGATCAAGTTGGATTCATCTGTATCTACCAGGCCCCCGGGTTTAGGCAGAAACACCAAGGAATTCCACCGGAGCAAAAATGTACATCCAAAGGGCATAATACAAAAAAAAACTGTTCCAGCAGATTTACAAAAAAGATAGCAAAACAAAAATCTAAGGAGCTGCGTCTCCCCCCCCTCAGCGGGCATCCCACCAGCTTCCCCAGATGGAACCACTGCATCCTTTCCGGCGAGTGCAAATGGTCGAGGCCCGCCTTCCCCTTCCGGCTGCTCCTCTTCTGCCAGCTGCCCATGGGTATCGTCATCGGCCCCCGCCTTCGGCATTTGAGAGGTATCCAGGTACCCCTTCTCTTCCCACTCCACGTAGGTGTCGACGATACCCGACTCCCTAGCCTTTTCCAGGAGCTCAAGAAACTGATCACTATCGTGATATTTGAGGACAACCCGCTGGACAAGCTCTGGGTCCTCTTCTCCAGCCGTAGCGGCAGCGGCGGCACGCACAGCGACAGCTCCCACATGGAGCTCATCCACTCTGGCCTCTAGCTCGGCCCTCTCCTCCTCAGCCCGCCCCTTCTCCTCCTCGAGGCTCCGGACCTGGCCTTCTAGTTTGGTCACCTGTTGCTTGGCCCTCTCCTCCAGCCTGACCTTCTCCCGCTCAAGCCTGGACTTCTCAACTTCCAGGCGCTCACGGGCTCCTGTCAGAGCGGCCACCTGCCTCTTCGGCTCCGACAGCTCCTCACTCGGGTCCGGCTGGTATAGATTGTACAATAGCTACAGAACAACAGGAAGCCAATTAAGCAAACAGCAAAAGTAACGAGACCCGGCAGAAGATATGAGCGGTGCCATGGCACCAAGCAATTCTTACCCGGAGGACCGACTCCTTGCTCTTCTGTCGGTTCTCCCCCGACAAGGCTCCAACGACCCCAGGCGTATCCAAACCAAGGCCAGCCACATCTGCCGCCAGACTCCGGACGAAGGGACTCTCCAGACCTCCCCTCTGTTCCTCAGCAGGAGCGGGGCTACTCTGCTGACCGGCAGAGTTTGAGGCAGCAGCGGCCTTGTCCCCAGCGGAACTCATCGCACCGCTGGACACCATGATCCTTCGCCTCTTCTCACCCAGGCCGTCCGGCGAAGAAGATTGTGCGCCTGTCCGAGAAACCCTGGTGACAAGCGGGACCGATCCCAGTCAGTACGGAATCCTGTTCGTCCCACCAGGAACCTTTGGTGGCCCCCTGGTGGTCTTGTCCTTTCCGGGTCCCGCCTTGGACGCAGCAGGGTGAGTCTTCACACGCCTTAGGATATAGGCGTCGTCCTCAACGTCCAAGGCCCTCGGCGGCATGAACGGTAAGCTGACCGGAGACGGCCTCCCCTTTCTCCTTCAACCTCGAGACAAGGTCTTCACCGTCCATGGATATTGTATTACCGGGCTTGACGACCGTCCGGGAAGATGCACCTGCAGAACAAACAAAAGGTTAGTATTAACTTGGTCAGCAGAAACGCCACCACTAAAACCCTGCTACACACCGAGATCCCGCCCGAGACAGCAGTACTCCAACATCTCCCGCCGTATAAAGTTGTAGGAGCTCCGCTCAAGATCGTCCCAGCACCCGAGTATCATCATAATCCTCTCCCGCTCCAACTCGGACAGTACGAACGATTGGTCGCCAAGGGGCTGGAAGGCACCAGGAACCCGGTACATCCTGCTCCTTTTCTGCCACTTCCCACCCGCCATCACCACCTTTTTCCTCCAGCTATTGTCCACCCAGGAAGGCAGATGGGTGATGATAGGCTGGAAGTGTCGGGCGATAAAGGTCAGACAACCCCGGCACCCTTTCTTCTTCGAGAAGGACAGTCTGTACAGTGCCCGGAACTCGTTCACCGTTGGCATGCTCATCCTGGACAGCTCGTACAGACAACCGAGGCTCATCAGCTACCTCCACTGGTTCCCGGGAAGCTGCGCGGGAGACACTTGCAGAGCGCTAAGCATATACTGCACGAAGTCTGGCAGCGGGAGGGAGAACCCGTGGCGAAATTGGTCTCTGTGAATAGTAACCCAACCCGCCTCCTGGTTACAGGCCGATTCTCCAAGATTCAGCGGCCGTAACGCCACCTCATCTGGGATATTCCACGTCTCCCGAAAGGCGGCAATCTCTGCAGGGCTCATAGTACCCTTCGGTTCATCGCACACTACAGCCTCTTTTCCACTCCCGATAATATAGCTCACGGGCGAAGTGCCAGGAAAGCGCACCCCATGCGGGATGCCCTCAGAACCCAGAGACCTAGAAGACGAGACCCCGCCCCGGGAGCGGTCAGCGGCTTCGGACTCCAGGGAATCCGAACCGAGCCAATCCTCCAATCTCTCCTCATCGTCCACCACGGGACGCCTGTCGGCCGATTCGGAAGCCCCATCAGAGCCCACAGAAGCCATTTAACCTAAGGGGAAGAAAACAAAACCCCACCGCTGGTCAGCAATAAGCTAGAACAGCGGCATCTGCGGCTGCTCCCCAAGTTTTCCGCAGACGCCCCGCTCAAAACGACTCACAGTTGGCGACAGAGCACCCCCCCGCCACAAAACACCAACCAAAAAGAAAAAACACGAAGCAAAGAAAGCAAGACTTACCGATTACTATACACAACCGAAGAAAGTCAGTCCTACGAAAACACCGAGCAATGGTAGACAAAGAACCAGAACGCTTGAGGCACGGATACTGCGAGGCACCTCCACAGAACTTTCGCCGGATCCCTCCCCAACCTTCTCTTCTTCTCTCTGGGCCAAGAGCAAAAACAGAAATAATGAAGACAAAAGAGGCCTTTTTATAGACGGGTCTGATGCCCTAGGTACCCCTGTAATCCCCCCAAATACTCAATCGGGGCAAGTCAAACGCCTGCGAATCCAGGCCCTCCATCTCAGATCGCTCTCTACTGACACGTGTCCCAGCATCGATAACCTTCCCACGCCATCATAACTGATTGGACTGATGGGCTTCCTCCTTAAATGCATGTCAGCCACTTGTCCCGCCTACAAGCGGCAGTTAAGGGAGATAGGGGCAGGAACCGAGGCGTCAAGCCCCCCCACTTCTCCAAGAGCCAAGGCACACCACCGGTTAGGTAGCATTCAACCGGCTCTATGGCATCTCACCGGTTAGGTAGCATTCAACCGGCTCCATGACATCTCACCGGTTATGTAGTACCCAACCGGCTCCACGGCATCTCACCGGTTAGGTAGCATTCAACCGGCTCCATGGCATCTCACCGGTTATGTAGTACCCAACCGGCTCCACGGCATCTCACCGGTTAGGTAGCATTCAACCGGCTCCACGGCATCTCACCGGTTAGGTGACATTCAACCGGCTCCACGGCATCTCACCGGTTAGGTGACACCCAACCGGCTCCACGGCATCTCACCGGTTAGGTAGCATTCAACCGGCTCCATGGCATCTCACCGGTTATGTAGTACCCAACCGGCTCCACGGCATCTCACCGGTTAGGTAACACCCAACCGGCTCCACGGCATCTCACCGGTTAGGTAGCATTCAACCGGCTCCATGGCATCTCACCGGTTGTGTTGTACCCAACCGGCTCCACGACATCTCACCGGTTAGGTAGCATTCAACCGGCTCCACGGTATCTCACCGGTTAGGTAGCATTCAACCGGCTCCATGTCACCGGTTTGGTAGCACTCAACCGGCTCTATGGCATCTCACCGGTTTGGTAGTATTCAACCGACTCCATGGCATCTCACCGGTTAGGTAACATTCAACCGGCTCCATGGTATCTCACCGGTTATGTGACATTCAACCGGCATGGGCTTTATAAACCCGGGAGAGTTTACATCTAACACATGTAAACTTTTCCAGCAGGCTAAAAACCCTGCATCACACTGAACTGTGATAAATATGGGGATCCAAGGCGAGACTTGTTATCTCCACGCCACCCCACCGGGTAGATTGTTTCTCTAACACAGAACAAATCTCCCCGCAAGCACGTTACCCCGCGCTTATTCCAACACAAGCTGGGCCGAGCCACTGGGCTACTCCCGACCTGCCCCACCGTTGGCAGTAATTTTACCTTGGAAACTTGGGGGACTCATTCCGACATGCAATGCACTCGTCCGGGTTTCACCCTACTCCATATCTATTGCATGGCGGATCTCAACGCCACATCATCATTCCATACACTCGTCCGGGTTTCACCCCGCTCCATATCTATTGCATGGCGGATCTCAACGCCACATCATCATTCCATGCACTCGTCCGGGTTTCACCCCGCTCCAAAGCTATTGCATGGCGGATCTCAACGCAACATCATCATCCCATGCACTCGTCCGGGTTTCACCCCGTTCCATACTCATGGCACGACAACACTTGAGCACAATACCATCAGTATTGCAAGTATACTCATAACTGTCACACGTCATCATTAATAGGTACTCACATCACCACGCCTTCTCTGCCCGAACGCCCGATCACGCACAATCTTCAATGCGGACTTGGGGGACTGGGCACCGTTGGGTCGGTAACCCTGCGGGTCTGCGGGACAGGGGCAAGACATATTAAGTCCCCATTCAATATTGCACTTGACCGGGAACTTGGGAGACTTGTTGAAAGTAGCCACAGAGGGGCTACACAGGCCCACAGACCCGCAGCCAGTACATCCGGGGCCGGACTGAGGCCCGGAGCAGGATCACCAGCACCCGGACCCGAGGTCCAGTAGTCTACCTTGTGACCAGGGGCCCGGGGACCGGGGACGCCAGCCTGCCGAACAGGCCGCCAGAGCTGTCTTTTTGTGTGCGAACAGAAGGAAACCAGTCCCACATCGAAGAGTAAGATCAGACCTCACGCCCGACCACCTATATAAGGGCCTCAACTACCCTCTTTAATAGGTAACTGATCTCTCCAACTGCTTATCATACATGCTTAAGTTATCTATTCATCCCAACTGTACTAACTTAGGCATCGGAGAGGAGAAGACAGGCCCGCCCGGTATTCCCCTTTAGTTAGCAGGTTCGCAGGAGAAGATCACATCTAGATTCACCAGTCTCTACCAGGCCTACGGGTTTGTGCGGAAACAAAAGTGTTAGTACACTACTACACCACCATTTTTAAGTTTACCAAAATGTGCAAGCGCCAACACAGAAGCAGGACTAACATTTGTAAGTTCAATTTTGTAGGAACCAAAGCAGAAAAAGGAAACCCTAGATGGATTGGGATAGTGAAGTCATCGCAGTCGTGATGATAATTTGCCATGCCAGAGAATTATTCCGGGAGACGACGAGGATGCCAGAAGATCTGAGAGGAAAGCATTGCCATATTTCAAGATACATGGAATCCATTAGTTTATTTACAGTTTTGGACAGTTTTGTTGACGTCGACATTTGGGTGCTGAGAGATTATGGTGCTGTGCAATCATGGGAATAATTAGTAATAACTGTACGTCTGGAAGGGCCTCAGCTAGAGCCATTTGGTTTTAAAAAGAATGGTAGTGAAGCAGTGTTCAAAGTGAATGGTGGACCGGTACTGACAGTGGATCTTAAGACCAAGAAAGTTGGAGAATATGCCATTGACAGTGAATATAAGTACTACGGCTTCTTGGACGGCTTTGAAGAAGGCCTTGCCTTGCTTGGCCATGTCAAATCTTTCTAAGGAGCAAGCAACAAGTATTACATAACATGTTAAATTAAATTGAAGTTTAGCACACGTAGTTTTTTTTTTTTTCATTTCCCGGAGCTGGATTGTAGGGAGTTCTTAGTTTTTTCTTTGTTTTCTCTTTTACTTCCCTTTCCAAAAGATTTTTCACTTCAGATTTGCTTCACAAAACAACAAAACTACATGGAATATATTTTCAGTGGGTTGTATCATGTTTGTTTCAAATAATTTGGCAATTTTGCTTGAGGCCTTATGAATAATGATTGTGACTACGTACTAAAGTGGTGAGTACGTAGGGGGTTTCATTCTTCTTCTTTTTTACTTTTATAATAATAATTATTATTATCAGTGTACCCCGGCCTGTACTTTTCTTATATGAAATGCACGCCATGGAAATTTTAAAGTTGCTGTGGTTGATTTCCTCAGTTTATCTTCTCAAGTTTCCCAGGTTGTTTAGGAGTTCTTCAATTTACAGTTAGACTTTAACATATATATGCTAGTGCGCTAGCTTGACATGATTTTCTGTGGATATGTTGAGTTTATGCTCGGGACTGCAGGTTTATGAGGCAGTAACATGATACCCTTTGCATGCATGTCTGCCAGTATTATGTGGCTTACTATATCTCACTATCCATGGAACTTAATTCTCATATTAAATGTCAGTTTACTGATTTAGTTTCAGAAAGCTAACCACTAGTTTGGGATGTAACACGATCATCACGCATGTATCTAGCTTGCTATCGTGACTCAAAGTTGAAGGGACGACTAGGACTCTAACACTAAGAGCAGTAATTAGAAATGAATTAAGGGCCGGCCTGTTTTCATGAGTTGGACAACCAGAAACGATTAGTGGTTCATGCAAGTGAGCTTGTCGAGGAATATAGACACTTGAAGAGGGCAATTGTCAGTTTGAGAATTAATGTCATATAATGGAGCTAGGTCGTTGATTGTATAAGGAAGAGAGCTGAACCTTGATGGAGTTGGTTGAAGAGGATTCCGAGCCCTTTTTACCATGCTTCTTGCAATGTCTTTGAAATGGTGCATAACGAGAGTATTAATTAGGAGGATTCATCCTAAAAGACCACATAATAAACTTCACCATTCATTCACCGGAAAAAAATAAATAAATAAACTTCACCATTCGAGTGATTTATGGACCAGGCAATTGGTTGGGACCCTGAAATACCTTCTGCCTGATTCAAATTGTTCATCTACACTTGAAAACACTTTGGCCGGGTGTTCTCCGACGCTGAAACATCCTTAATTACTACTGTTTCTCGTCCACTCCACCACCATGTCGATCTTGACAATAAATCGACCATCTTCCATACATTAAGCATCAGCCTTTTTTAAAAATTTAGTTTCACAACTATAAGAGAATGCAAGAAAAACAAGTGTGGGTTTATCTTACACAAAATAAGCAATTAACAGCTCATTAATTAGACACTTTGTGTTCTTCCAAATGTTCGAAACTATCTTTTCCTATGAATGGTTGATGCTTAACGTATCCAAGATATTCAAAATTAACGTCAAGACATGGTAAAAGATTGAAAGAGAAATAGAGGGGATGTGGCTTTGATATCCCAGTTCAAAGAGGACTCATAGAATCTTTCAAATCGGCTTCAAGGCTAAAAGAAGGATATTAAGCCATTGCCTTGGATATCTGACTTTTAGGTGGTGATCTAAATCGTCTAGTGTTGGGTCTTTAAATAAGAGAGGAACACCTACAACAATTCCTTTTACTTAATCGTCTAATGCATGCATATTCTGGCGTTTCAATCCAAATAGGAGTACGTAGGAAATGTTTATCTTCCAGTTGTATCCATGATTTTAATTTAATTGGACCCAAAACATTATAACATTTATTCACACTTCGATTTATCACCAACTTAAAACTTTAATTTCAAAGGCTATACATACTATAATGAAAGCCGATGATTTGTTTTGTGTTATTCAACCGCATACATACTGAGGTCTAAGTTTCTAACCATCTCAAAAACATAATATGAACAAGATCCAACATATAATAAGAAGTATGTAATGGAGAAATTACAGATACGAGCACTGCTCCAACTAATTCGAAACAATATGTATATGCTTAATAAGCCTGTATTCATCCTGTCCTTTAAGCAGGACATCCAATGAGAACTGACAGCTATTGCGTGAAGTTTCCACCCTTAGACTAAGGTGATGCACGGAGCCCCTCGTTCTTGAAACCAGGAAGAGTACGTAGTTCTTGGCTGCTGATTCTGATCAAGAATATCGATTCTGATAAAAAAAAAAAAAGATCGATTCTTGATCAACAAGAACGATTCTTGATCAACAAGAATGATTCTTGATCAAGAAGATCGATTCTGATAAAAAAAAAAATATCGGTTCAAAGCCATCATCCTCCATGAAATCCTCGGTTCTTGTGTACGTTCCTGCATTTTCTTTAAGAATCTCGAACCCTGCTTAAACAATCAGCACGGAATCAGACAGACAAAGGTAAGATTATCATATCACAGGGATTTCCAAACCTGAAACCAAAATAGGCGCAAGAAAAACAAGTGTCATTTGCTGAAGATCGATCGTTGGCAGAGGCTTTGAATTACAGTCGGAGCCATTACTGTTTCGGATTGCATGTAATTCAAAGCCTCCGCCAGTGGAGACTCTTGCTGCTATGGATCCAACAGGAACCTTGTTGTATCCAATTGTAATTCAATGACTCCGCCGTTGGATCCATAGAAGCAACAGTCTCTACCGGCTTCCATACAATCTGCCCTAAAATGCGACCGAGTAGGTTGCGGTAGGATGGCTTCTATAGTTTATAGCAAAAAGGGCAGCACGTAGCACGTAGCACGTAGCACGTAGCACGTAGGTTTGTGGGTCCCACTTTTTATTTTAATCGAACCTCCATTTTTTTTTAATTAAGTGATAAAATTGTCAAGAATGGAAATTTTGAAGATTTTATTCTTTTGTCAAATAGGCCGACCATTTATTGAAAATAAATTTACAACAAAATTATGCAAAGATGCATCAATAAAATAAACAACCAACACTTGGTTGCAGTAGTGGAACGGAGTTAGTGTAGCTTAAACAACGTCTCGGGTTCGAAACTTTGTGGATACAGCATTGGGTGTTGGGAGAGCTTTCCCGCCAAATCCGACCGTCTTACGCGGCTCGAATGTATAAGCCTCTCCCAAGAGATTTCTTGGGAAACCAAAAAAAAATATAAATAAATAAACAATACAAAAAAAAATATGTAAAAAGTTAGAACCAATTTTCAAGAAAAAGTAAAGTACGCAAGTTGAAACAGCAAGCTAATTTTACATCGTCAATGAAATCCAAAGTGGCCACCAACGCCTTCCTCTCTTCCATATATAGGAGCTTTCTTGAAGAGACGTTAAAACCCACGATTTGGTGATGGGAGCAGTTAAGGGAGGGTTGGTTCGAATCGATCGGCACTAAAGACGGTGTCAAAACAATTCTCCACAGGTGACGGAGGAGGGTGTAGAGTGGTCATGGACAGAGCTCTTCCAACCCAGAATTAGAGTTTTCGTCTTTAATTTAATTAAATGATTTTGTTTTGATTTTAAATCTAATAATTTTGCTAGCTGCTTTGGTAATACAAGAAGCTATGCATATTTTGTAGAGTTTAATTAGGTTCTTTTATATTACTTTTTCCAGAAAGGGCAATCTTCAAGTCACTCAGTGAGAAGTGGACATTAAAAGTATATATACGTTAAATGTCAGTTTTGGAGATCATACTAATTTACATTACGTGGGGTAGTTCTGTCTTTTACATTACAAAAAGGGGGTTTAGGAATTTGGAATCGCTCCTCTGTCGTCTGAGTCTTCTCTTGATTCTTCAACTCCGCTCTGTCTCTGTCTCTCGGTGGATTAGGTTGAAGATTTGGCATCGCTGCATCGGGTATGTTGTCTCTCTCTCTCTATCTCTTTTGTGATTGCGTAATGTTCTTCATCCCAATTCCCCAATCCTTGATTCGTTCCCAGTGAAATAGTTTTGAAATTGCTTTATCTGTTTTTTCCTTGCAAGACTTGTTTGACGTTCCCTTTAGTTGATCCTATATGAATGCTCAAGGGTCTTTGATCTTTTTATCTCTATGTTCTGAAATTGTTAATAAACCATTGATGGAATCTGTAAATCTCCTTGAAAGATTCATAGAATTATTTACTTGAATCAAGTTTGGAAAAGGAGTATTTTATTTGATCACATACGTGGACTCGTAGTAGCAATGAATCCAAAACCCATCTCTTCAGTTAACTCCCCAGTCCGGAGGAAGCATCTAATTTTCGAAATATGGAATCTTTGGCCTGCGAGACACACTTGGGAACCATCCAACTATAGGTCCTTCAATTTACTGGGTTTTTCTGGATCTGATTTTATAGCCTTTTTTTTTCAATTTGGGAGCCAAGCATCCTTTTGATTATTTTTTAAGAAGCTTGTTTATGGATTTGAATGAGTTACTGCCAGTTTCGGCTGATAGTTTAGTTTTATAATCTGATTCCACTTTGATATACTCCGGCTGATGAGTTTAATTGAATTGAATTGCATTGCGTTCTCTGGATCATTTGTTCATATCTTGCTCTAACTTCAACTTAAGGAAACAAAATACAATCAGCAGTTCATATAAATCTGTCGGGCTTAATGCTACAAAATCTATTTGTAATCTGTCCTTCTTAGTGTTTTAATGAACATATAAGACATGTTTGTTTGATGGCATTGTACTTATGTTGTTAGTTAGTAGTTACATACTCTTAGCTTGTAATACCTTTTAAAAATTTGAATGTACAACGAGCTCTTTAATGAGATGACAAAACAAGAGGAATTTGATGAGGTCTGGATTTGTTGGATTGGCTTCTCTCGCTTTGAGAGGAAAGATTTATTGAAATGAAACAATTTTTAAATTAAATTAGTGAGTGATGAGATTTGGTTAGGTCCTGGGAAATTAGTATAGGAAGGGATCCTATTTTCCTAGGAAAAGGCCAAAAAATCTGATCCGGGTGGGCGCATGTATACATGGGTGTGCTTTCAAGTTACAGGCACTAACTGGGAAAGAGGAAATAGTGTTTTGATGTTCAACTCTAGTTCAGATCAGCTTTTCTTACCATATTCGTAACTTTTCTTTTTGGCAGGTCCCTCTTCTTCAGCTCATTGAAGAATGAGGAGGAGACCTGGTATTGGTGGTTTGCAGAATGCTGCTGCTGCAAGGGTTGGTTTCTTCTTTACCAGTGGTTATCACTGCTAATATCTTCTTTACCAGTGGTTATCACTGCTAATTATATCAATATTAGTAACTGTGTACGCCACTCTGCAGGACCAATATCGGGCTCTGGGCCAGAATGTTGCCCAGATTAGAACTGATCTTATGAAGGAACAGCTCGCCACTTTTAAAAGTCAATTAGAAGATTTTGCTCGCAAGCACAAGGTCCAGTTTTCTTTTCCAGCAGTTTCAGAAGAAATTTGGTGATACCTTTTTTTTTTCTTTTTGGAATATTGACTGTTAATATGGATGCACAGAATGACATTCGCAAGAATCCTGCTTTTAGATCACAATTCCATGATATGTGCACTAAGGTCGGAGTAGACCCCTTGGCCTCCAATAAGGGTTTCTGGGCAGAGCTTTTGGGGATTGGTGACTTCTACTATGAACTTGGTTGGTACCATCTTCCTATTGTCTTCGTACACTGCAAGATTGGCTATTGTTAATGTTACCTGATAAAAAAATTTAGATACTTATGCTACTGGCTTCTAATGAATTAATGCAAATTATGTATGCAATATTTGATATATTTTTTTGGAGTTATATGATTATGCATTAATGCATACTTTGATTTAGTCATTAGTCTCTGCATTTCACTTGGGAATATTTGTAGATGTCATATAAATGTTCTAATCTTTAGCTTCTTGGTTAGACAGGAGTGCAGATTGTTGATATCTGCTTAGCAACAAGAGCCCACAATGGAGGATTGATCAATCTGCAGGAACTCTGCAATTTGCTTCGTCAGAGACGAAAGAATGATCGTGAAGCTGTTTCTGAGGATGATTGCTTGCGTGCTATAAGTAAGCTGAAGGTGATATTATTTAACTCGTGTGAACACTACTCTTACAAGTTTCAGTCCGTACTTAAGTTCAGTCCGTCCTTTGGAATCCATTACATGAGTCAATTGACCCTTTCACCCTAAAAAGGAAAAAGAACATTGTGTTGTCCTAGTCTCTTTCTAGATGAGTTCTGTGTTGGATGACTTGGCATGCATGCTTAAATTCTTACCACAATTTTTTTATTGGTTGATTCATCTGAATCAGCACTCCAGCCTATCATCCACATATATATTTTGTGGGAACAACTAATACTGTTGCTATCCTGTCTTTTATCCTATTGATTAGTGCAAGACAAATAGTTTTTACAACGTTATTTTTGTGGTATCTCAGTAGAGAAAAGGAGACTATGTAATCTATTATTTGTGGCATCTGTGATGCATGATTATTGAGTATGTGATGCATAATGCTGTCATCTCTTGCTTGATTCCAGGTATTGGGAAATGGTTTTGAGGTTATTACTGTTGGAAAGAGGAAGCTTGTCCGTTCTGTTCCAACTGAGTTGAACAAAGACCATAATGAAATTTTAGAGCTTGCCCAGGTTCCGACTTTCTATTTTATGCTCCTACTTTCATCTGTATAAAATTTGAGTATTTTTTTGCTATTTACCATCAAGATTCTATAATGATTATTTACAGTTAGTTCCTGCTTGTCTTCTCTTTAGTCTCAAGGCTTTGTGACTGTTAGTGAGGTAGAGAGACGGCTATCTTGGACCAGTGGCCGTGCAATTGATGCCCTTGACACTTTACTAGATGTGAGTTTATGACCTTTACTAATCTACTCATTAGTATATTTTTTTTTCCCCTTTGTCTATTGCATGAACTTACATTTTCTGGGGCTCAAAATACTATTACTTGTATCAGGAGGGTCTTGCACTGATTGATGACGGCCATAAAGATGGTATACGCCGATATTGGTTCCCCTGTGTATCTTCCATCTCTACCCTTGTTGGCGCTGACACTTGACAAATGGGATATCTCAACATAATGTTCACTAGGATCTCATGTAAAAATGGCTCATTTGTGGTTCCCTTTGTAATACTAGTTCGTCCGTTGGACGAACTATGTTCAATGATTTTCATCTTATAAGAAAGAAATTGCTACACTACTCACAACTCGGTCTCCTCCACGCATTTAATTTGAGATGTGGTTTATTAATGAAGTGTTGGAAGAACACAGAAGTTATATGCTAAGACTGAAAGAAATATATAGTTGAACCAGTGAACAAGCAATTATATGGACAAGGTAATTAAAATTCAAAAAACACAAGGACTCATGCTCATCATAAAATTAAATTCTATTACAAAACAGTCACATGGTGGATAGTAATAAGGCGGTAGAAATGCTTATTTTCTTAGTATATACTATTAAAGCACAACTTGAGGGTGTGTGTGTGAATTACTCAGTAATTTTTTATATGAAAAAAAAAAAAAGAAAAAAAAAAACCAACAACAACAACAACTTGGTAGCTAGCACTAATAACAGTGGGTGAACAAGATTGTTCAATTGTTTGCTGCATTCATTAGTTCATCACGTGTTCAGTAGTCTCAGCCTCTTCGGTCCACTCAGAGATAGGTTCACTCCAAGATCTTGATCTTAACCCTAGCTTAGAAAATAAGATCATTTCCATTGCTTCATAAACCTTGTGCTTGTCCAAAAACTCATTCCAAATTCCACTCACTATGCAGTACCTCTTGTTAAAAGGTTGCATGTGGTGCATAGAATGTTGCGGCCGGGATATCAGTAGGCCGAAATCTTGCAATGCCGCCACTACTGGCGGTAGCCGGCTTTTTGTTTCATGAGCCCAAGCATGAAATTGTTGGGCAAATAAAGTGCAACCAAAGAAAACCGCAACAAAGCCATGACAAATTGGTTCATCAAAAGCAAGGTCTAAGGGAAGCACTAAGAAAGTTATAAAACGAGCAGGGAGATGTAAATTGTTAGCAAATTGGCGTTTGGTTGTTATCCATGGCTTCCTATGGTGACCTTGAAATGCCTCTATTTGGCCACCAAATATGGGTGTTGAAAAACTGCCATAGTTATCAATCCCCCAATGGTAAATTCCGGACCCGAGATCCGCCAACAAGTACCCGACGAATCCCGCAAGAATGGGCTCGGCCCATATATGTGAACGGACTGAGCCCGCTATGGATTTAGCTAAGGAGATTAGCAAAATGATGCATCCAACTGCTACCCATGCACAGTGAGACCATGTTGATAGTATATTTTCATCCCTTGGCATTGGCAGGATGTTGTCACATAGAAGGGTGGGTGAAGGTTTAAGCTGCGACAGTTGTGTAGGTTCGATAATGAGCTTTTTGGGGTTGGGGAGAGGCTTGGAGCAACCATTAGGTGTGTGGAACTCTGAAGAGTGACTCTTATGATGTTTGTTTTGAATTAAGACAGACATTTTAGGGTGTCAAATACATGCAGATAGACCACAGTACATGATACTAGCTAATCGGAGGAAAAAGTGGGAGTCTTATATAAGAAGAGGAATCATGGAGTGAAACAATTAAACTGTTGGATTTCCGTATGTTCCTTTTCCACATTTATTTTGTTTTGAATAAATAAGTTGGAGTCATTCCCTAAAGTGATTGATGTTGTTTGGTATCGTAGAATTCTAGGGTGTAGGAGAATGTTTAGCATTCTAGAATGATTTAGGTTGTGGGAGAGGCTCGAACAAGGACGGAACTAGAAATGAAAAACTAGGTGACCTGCACCTATAAGTTAAACTAAATTTCTTTTGTTTAGATTCAATTTCTTAATAAAGCACTATATTAGGCAGCAATTTAAACTGATTAATGAGAAGAGAGTGCTAAATTAGGAAGATGGAATGTGTTTTCTAGATTAATTGTATATGAAACTTATAGGCTATAGTTTGTTTCCAAAACAATTAGGACGGTTATAGCTCACCCCAGTTCCTCTTTAGTTTCGTGCCTGCGCTCAAAGTTAACATATATTTGCATTATTGTGTAGATCTTTGAAAAGTGACAGATGAGCGTATTTTGAATTAAGATATGTAGACATTTTAGGGTGCCATGTACATCTAAATAGGCCAACATATTGGATACTCATTAAAGCTACACAGTCTATGATAGGAGCATTATATGCGACGTTCTTAATATGTTTGTACCCTCATTTGTACAATGTTTGACTCTTATTATTGTATTATAGAGTCATTAAGTCTAGTTACGAGTCTTTGGCAGAGTCGGTTTGTGATATGAGCTAAAATGAAGAAAAATGTTAAAAGAGTTTCAATCAAAGTAGAACTCCTTGTTGGACCAGGAATCCTAGTGTGAGCATGACTTATTCATGTAATAACTTTGCTACATTTTATCTTGTCTTTTTAATATATTTCTTTCTCTTATTTTTAAGGAATTAAAGAGGAGATAATGAACCACAAATTGAGGAAAATAAAGACAAGAAAATTTGGAAATGAAGAGAAGCAATAATTCGGTAATCACCAAGATGCAAGCTGTGCACATGAAAGAAAGCTTGCTTAAGGATTAAGGAAGAAGAGAGAACAAAGTCAAATTGAAGTAGGACTCTTGCACATGAAGAAGAGAGAACAAAGCCAAATTGAAGTAGGACTCTTGGAAGCCAAAACCAAATCAGATTCTAATTCCAATTTCTTGTAAATGTTTCTCTATAAATAGAGCAAGGCTACCTCTAGAAAAAGATCTTTTCTCTCTCACTTTCACAAGCCAAAGCTCTGCCAAATTCACACAATAAAATCCCACCAGAAAATACAAGCCGAACCACCACATAAAATTCCTTCCATCATCACCACCAAATCCACACCTTGCCGAACTTCTTCCAAAGTTCTTTAAAGTGTGATTCACTCTCTCATGGCTTTTTATTTTCTGTACAATTACAATACTTTATCTATGAAGGTTGTAAGGATTTATCAATGCTTACGAATTAAGTCGAAAATTTTGTGGGAGAAATGGATACGAATTAAGTCGAAAAGTTTGTTTTGTTGGTATGACTTGTGATTCTGTTAATGCTTTTGTTAAGTGGTAATGGAGTTTAAATGTCATCAAATGGTGAAAACATAAGAGTATTATGATTGCTTGGAGTTTTCTTGAGCCCTTAAGATGTTATGGTGAGTTCAGTGTTTCTGTTACTGTCTTCTTATCAAAATTGATTTGAGTTTGACGCATCATGGTGAAATGATAGAACGCTTTAAGGCTAGAAATGAGGAAGTAATAGTTATACTTCCAAACTCACCATTTGGAGTTTGCCAGGCATGTAAGATTTTGGGTATTATTGAATTTGAGTCTCTTGTTAAGTATTTTTAGATCTTATATTAAGCCCTAGTTTTGTTAAAAAGAAATGAGGAAATTATTGACCAACGAGTAAGTGAGGTGAGATAATATGTTATAGTATTAGTGAGGTAACGAGAAAAAACAAGTGTATTTCAAGGTTATTTGAATGTTATTTGATTTTCAGTAACGTATTTGATTTATCATAGTCATGTATCCTAATAGAAAAGAGAACTATTTTCAAAGAGTTACTTGTTGGCAAAATTTTAATCTCTTATAAGAAAAGACATTTCAAGTTCTTATTGAAAATCCTCGACCAATTTGGTTTAGAGAAATCAGAGTTTTCTCGGAATGATATGTTTGACTTTAGATATCGTTTTAGTTGATTAGGCCCGAGATTTGTTAAAAGGGATTGTGTCTTCCTAGGGTGAAAGCCCAAAACCTGATCAGGGTCCGCTTGTACGGTGTGTGTTCAGTTGCCTTAATGCGAGCACTGGGCACTAACCGGGGAAAAAAAAAAAAAAGGGTTTTGAGGATTTCTCCGAGAGTCGGATTTACGGAAAAAGTAAGGGTTGCGCAATAAGACAACACCCCTCGTTAAGGTGCTTTGGAGGAATTCCAGGTAGAGGAAGCTACAAGGGAGCCTGAGGAGGAAAAGAGATAGCATCATGCTTACCTCTTCGGATAGTAGGTACGTAAATTTCGAGGTTGCAATTTTTATAAGGAGCGGAGAATTGTAACATCCCGACCCTTAGTATAATTAATTTATCCATAGTAGCACTTGTTCCCGTGAATATTTACTGTGCTACCAATTAAAGAGGTAGAAATTGAGTTTTCTTAGAATAAATAATTTAGAGACTCTTCTTCGAGATAGTCGAACAGATTGATATTTCTAAGTTAACCCGACCAAAAAATTACTGTCAGGACCCACTCCGGATTTCCACTTTAAATCTGAAGTAAATCCTGCGGGGTCCACCTTAAGGGAAAATTATATCAGAAAATTTTGGCATAACCCTCTTAAAAATGGACAACCCTACCTATAAAAAACTCAATCAACACTTCTCATAATAATTCACCTTATTCCTAGAGCCTACTGCCCCAAATCAACATCAACCACAACATCATAAAAATTCACCAATACCATAGCTAAGAAATTCCAATTCTCATGTCAACACACTTTCTACATCTTAACTAAGTTCTAACAAAAAACTTAAAGTCCATAACCTACATCCGAATTTTTACAACCCTTGGTTATCAGAGTGTTTAGTCTAAAAGCGGAAATAACATTTAAGAAGATTAACAAGTAACCTCCTGAGGGGAAAAATTGGGGGAAATGGTAGCTATGCCTCACTCCTTAGCCGCCGAACGAACACTGCAGACTGGCATTTTAAAACGAAAGGGACAGTGGAGAAACATTTAAAAACATTAGCGTGAGTGGACAAAAATCAAACATTCAAAGAGTTTAAGTATTTATAAAATAGTCAATAAACTTTATAAATGCTCTCCCAATTTTCATATTCAATGAAAATCATAGTGCATGCAATAATTAGTTCCCATAAAACGATATTAAACCAAACAGGTCAACTAAAATAAAAACGAAAAGCCAAACTCATTGGCCCAAACAAACAAAATAACGGGGAAGTAGTTACACCATAAATAAGAGCCTCCCAGGCTCCGGTCAGAACCTCTTAGGGATTCTGAAGTGGCGTTTCACGCTATGGCTAGCTAGCATCATGACGACCCAATAAGTGATGTAAAAACAAATCAAAATCAAAATTCGAAAACACGCTTCCTTCATTTAATAATAAAAAATCTGTACGGTCCCTGATCGCGCATCTGATGCTTATAATTATAATCAATTAAAATAACAGCATCGAAGTAAATAAATGCATATAATCGACATGTCTCACATGTTTTGAAATTCATAAATCATAACCCGTGAAATATCTGAAAATTGTTGTAGGAAAATGGGAATTGGTCTACTCATTTCATTGATAATCCCCTTTATATAGGGTGAGTATTACAACGGTAATAGTAAATACATTAATGACAATAATGACTACCTAATTACCTCTCGTCAGTTACATTGACGAAGGCACATAATGTGTTTTTCCTTTAACACTCCCCCTTGTGCCGAGTCAGAGGTAAAATGGTGCATGTGGTGTTGCCTCATTAAAAACCTTGCCAAGTAACAAAAACCCAATGGGAGAAAATAAAACTTTGGTCGAAGGACAAAAAGAGCGCAACGCACCTATTACATTTGAAAACAACATGTATGTGCTAGACTCCCCCTAATGTCTGCAACTCCCCCTGATTTTTACATTAATCATGGGATTCTCCCTGATTCTTTCATTTGATCAAGGGAGCTTTAGTAACACCAGCACAGTTATGTATTTTCACATGTTTTTCCAAATATGACTTTGAGCAATGATTTAGTAACTAAATCTTGCCACATCGTCCTCAGATCCAACTTGATTTACTTTGATCTTGAGGATAAGGTTGTTCATGAACTGAATACATAGGTTCATATTGAACATCAGGTTCACTCGTGGTATGACCTTCATATAACAAAATGGTCATAACTTCGTCTAGAGTATGAGTGAACCATTAAGAGATTTGAAATTGATATGTAATAACAGATTTTCTTATCTCACCTTTAATGCGTTTTTCTTTACGCATAGTTAGCTATGACGTGGATAATTTCTTTATCATGTCACATTCTATGTAGAGATTGAATAAGCCCAAATCTTTCATATCTTTAATGAAAGAACGATTTGCGTTGCGTAGGCGCATAGCTAGACATAGCTTTACAAATTTACATCGAATGAGAGGTCGAGTCTTACATATTATGTTTAAGTACAATCATGCGTCATTGCACTTGTATAAGAATTTCATTTCCCAATACTTCTTCGTCATCTTCCTTTAGATGAAAAACGGATCTATTGTTAGAGTAAAGACTCCGACTGATCATGGGAATATCTGTAGGCCTCACTTTATTCTTTAGAGTGCCTAAGCCGATTGATGGATGATCACCATCATTACAGTCCTTGAGTTCCATTTCAAGACTGTGTATTCCCAAAATCTTTTTCATTCTCAACTTAGGATTTACAATACACTGAGTTTCTCTTATTTCATTTAGAGTTCATATATATCCATAATGAAAACGCAAGGGCATAATTTATCAATCCCTTTCCAATCAAGTAGTCACTTTAGTGAACGTTTCAATTTCTTTTGCAAACGTACTCATGTGATCTAGAGTCACTTGATTTGGGTGGATCAAGTCCGTTTAGGATCCTCATGTATATCTCTTAATTTAGATCCCCATAGAGATATATGTTTTGATCACTTTTCGTAAGCTACATGTTCAGTTTTTCGGAAACTACCAAACTGACAAGGTAGTGGAGTGCAATGACATCCATTACGAGAGTTTGTCTCATCGTAGTCCATTACGAGAGAATATCTCCTCGTAGTCGATTCCAGTGCGTTTTTGAGAGACCTTGCGCCATAAGGTGAGTTTGCATACTCTTATTCTCATTACGCATTCTAACAAAGATATATTTGATAGGGTTTATATTTGCGGTGTCGGCGTCACATGCCCAAATACCTATCTCTTTGTTTATACTGGATCGCTTCTTTCCATTAGGCCAGTTTACTAAGTTGACATTTTTCAACGAAGTATGGTTCGATAGTAGACTCATTATTCCACGTCCTCATGTACACTAGTGTAATGTGTTTGTAGAGATCTCTATACTTTAAGGATTGGTTCTAACATTTGAGGCGTCCCCCAATGATAACCACAATCCATAAATATTCTCATGAGACGGATTTGAGTATTACTGATCAATAGATCAGGTTGTGCCAAACTTGTTTTCTTCCTTTACACAAGTATGTATCGAACCTAAGGTGGCCTCCCCCTCTTCCTTGGAGAGCCACGGCCTGTGACACCATTTATGCCACTTATGGCGTCACCATGCCACCATCCATGGTGGCAGTGCAATACCCAATTCCTCTTGGGTGGTACCATGTTCTTTTGATAAAACACAATCCTTGCAGGTATATTTGCAGCAGGTTTATGTGATCTCGTCACTTTAATGTATAAGATATCTACACACCTTACTTTGTGTGATTTTTGGGGATCGAGATGAGACACAGTGGGGACAAACCACGACAATTCCTGTCGTTCCACTTGAACATGCTTGTTCTTATCTCCCCCTAACGACGGGAAGACTGTCTCATCAAAGTGACACTCCGCAAATCTAGCGGTGAAGAGATCGCCTGTCAAGGTTTCGACATAGCGGACTATAGCTGGAAGTTCATATCCAGCATAAATATTTATTCATCTCAATGGACCCATCATTGTGCGCTGTGGCGGCGCAATTTTGGCACATAAAGACATTTAATGGAGCTCAAGGATTGTAGATCCGTGTCAATCCAAAAGAGCTCAAGGATTACAAGTTCGTTTGAAATCCTTTAAAATCCTCACACATAGTCACTAGCTATGGTGTAAATTGGTTCAATGATGATGGCCATAGATGAAAAAGTAACGCTGCATGCAAAAATTGCATAACCCAAAACGGAAGTATTGGTGTGCTTTACCAATATTAAGACTATTACTGTAGTCGTTTTCCGTGAGACCAATTGGGTTTTTATATATAGGAATATGATGTCCATTACAAATCCCATATAATAAGCCATAAAATCATCACACCTACGAAAATTAACCCGGCCTAAGTGCTTTGACTTTCTAGCATAAGCAGCATAAATTTTAATTGTGGATGGTGTCATGACACGTGACCAGTGTGTCGACACAACAACCAACACCATAAAATATCTATGGTGTCCGCAAGTTGGTTGAATCGATCCACTGAATCCTCTTTTGATTCAATATAACAACATAATGAGAAACTCATGTGTCCTTTGCATATGATGATCTCAATCATAATTGCTTTAACGAATAGGCTTTGAATGATGTACTTTTATCCATAAAATCATGACGGATAGGAGAAGCATAATAAGGTATAAATGCATATGCTTGTGCATCAAATATATTATAATGCCACATTGGGGGAGCGGCGGAATTTAGGAATTGAACATACGTCTTCAACCCTATATGACAATATTTGAGGATAAAATGTTCATTGATCGTCCTCAGATTCGTGTGTGAACCATATTCTTCTGGTGTTTGCTTCTATTTATCCAAAAATATGGGTGTCCATAGTAGTTTCTTTAATGTATGGATCACCATATCAAAGCCAATCTATGTCAGAATTCCAAAAGATCATTTTCTTATGACGTTGGATTTAATTAGCGGTTACTTAGAACCTACTAAGTTGACATATAATCTTCTCTAATACTCGTTTCATTCGCAGTCATTTAGAGGTAATGCAAAGGAGCTCAAATGAATTCTCACTTGTATCTTTTTCACATGACAAATCGTGGCGTAAATTTCTTTATAATGTGGAAAACAAAATTCAATTTTCTTTTATCGCATAAATTGTCAATTTGACATATGCTCAATATATACATCGAAACGTAACTCAAGTTCTTTAGAGTAACTCGATGGGGATTGTAATAAAAGCTATGGTAATCCCAGTTAGGCAGGTGCATTATGAATCCCAAAGGAACAGATATACCGATCCTTATCACTTTCATTATATCTATTGATATAGTACTACAGTTTTTCAGTACTATTATGTTATTTTGTGATATACGAGTACCATTGTCCTTCAGTACTATTATTCTAGGGATTACATGGTGCGTTTTTTTTTTGCACACGGTTCTTTGTGTCATGCCTATATTATGATATGTTACTTTACTTTATGCAATACTTTGCAAAGTTATATACAGAAAATTGAATCATGTATATCATGAATAAAGTTTGAATAATCTCAATTCCTTTAGAGAAAATTCATAAATTAGCATGCCAACGATTACATTTAGTCTTGTCCAATTTAGAGATAGAAACTTTAAGACAAAAAGTCTAATTTAGGCGTAATAGCCTTTATAAGGATATCTTGGAAATTTTAAAAATAAACTAATCAAAGTCTATCTTGGATGAAGTCAAATCCTTTTGGCTCTTTTAATAGCTGCAATGATGAGATGTGTCATTGACATCTTCTTCCCATATTGTATGCCTTTAGTTGTAAATGCATTTTCAATGTTCTTGTTGGATATTGAAGATACTTTTTCAAAATCCGCATACTCGTATGATTCTTTATACTTATTATAAGTCACAGCTAATTCTTTGCTAGTTTGTAATATACGTATCAATACTTTATTGATTTACAACAATGACAAAGTGCTTCACTGCACATGACATGTCCCCTATGTCATCTTTTAAATGTTACATTATTTCCACTTACTTTTGGATGATTATATGAATTTTACGTCCATGGTAATTACCCTTTGTTTTAGGGTCGTTGCATTACTTTGCCCAATTTGTTCAAGAATATATATATATATTTTTCTAAGACCTTACATCGTCATTGTTTTTTTATTTAAGGTTGTTGCATTACTTTGCAAAATTTGTTTCAGGAAATTTCTTTGTCTAAGACCTTACATCGTCATTACTCTTTGTTTTCTCATAACTTACATCATCATTGCCCTTTGTTTTAGGGTGATTGCATTACTTTGCATAATTAAATTTCAGGGATTTTTTTCTTAGACCTTACATTGTCGTTCAAGATATTGAAATTATTTATTTAGCTATTTACATAAAGCAATTTGCATAAATATACCATGCTCAAGCCTTAGTGGGCTTAATAGGGGAATTTGGTACTCAAGTTCTTCATAGTCCAATGTGTCAAAGTCAAACTGTGATGGTTGAACCATCTATAAAATATAGGAAGAATAAAATGTATTAGTTTCGCGGTCTAAATGATATTCACGACAACTAATATAAACCAAGATACATTATGGTAAATCCGATGCTTTGTGAAATTACGTTATCACAGTAAAATTTTGGTTTCTCCGTTTTCATTGCATGCGAAGCTAATGAAATTCCATTATTGTTGCTTTTTACACAATTAATAAGATATCCTTTTCAAGAAATAAAAATTGGATTTCAAGACCGAAATTTGTAATGGTCATATTTTTCTTGCTTCGTGAAAATGCTTTTTCACAGTAGTAGGTTTGTCCTTTTTTCTTTATATTACAATGCTCATGAAATTGCATTATCATGGCAAATAACATGTTAAATAAAACAATTATTTAACAGTAATAAAATAGACATATAATGATGCTCAAATTTCATAAATATATGTCGCATTAATTTCAACATAACATCTAAATGAAAAATGTTGCCTATATAAATTTTAATGCTTAATTTATCATAAACATATATATATGCATTTATGTAGGCAATAAAAATATCAAATAGACAATCATATTTAACATTTATAATTAATTTCATTAATCTGTAAAAAAAGAAACAGTAATTTTTTTCACTAAGGTAAGTTTTGAAAACTAACCTTAATTTACCGTATCCTGTTCACGGGTCGGATCTAGGACGAACCGGGTCGGGTCGGGTCAGGCCGAGCTGCAAATCAGCCGATCGGGTCGAGCTCTGCGAGCGGCGTCGATGGCCGGATCAGGTGGCTTCGGATCAAGGCTGATCTGGGTCCGATCAAGGTTGGACTGATCTGGGTCCGGATCGGGGAGCCTCGGGTCGAAAGCTCGGGGCTCCGGGCTGCTGCTAGCGTCGTCGGCGATCGAAGGAGGATCGGGGCTGCTGCTATCGTCGAGGCGATCGGAGGAGCGGCGAGGGGGGGGGGGCTGCTGCTAGCGTCGATGCTATCGGTGCAGGCCTGGCGAGGCTGGGCTAGGGCGGATGCGGCGCTGCTAGCGTCGGAGCTGGTGGAGTCGACGAGGCCGAGCGACCGGATCGGAGCCGCAGAGTCGGAGATCAAGGCCGAGCGACCTGAGTACGCGCGCTGGTGATGGTAGAGCAGCACAGATCGGTGGCGGCGCCGGTTCGTCAACGATGCTGCGAGGTGTAGTGGCGGTCGATCGGCAGCTTTCAAGGCTGCGTTGCCGATCGGAGAAGGTGAGGGTGCCCAGAGCAGATATCTGGGTGCCATGATATTTTTTCATTCTCTGCCGACAAAGCTTCGTCGGCAGAGTGCATAGCCTTCCTTTTGCCAACGAAGTGCTTGTCGGCAAAATAAGTTTCTGGGGATTTCCGGCAAACTGTTGCCGGCAGAAAAGAAAATTTAGGGTTTTGATTTTGTTTTTCAGAGACAAAACCTAGGATTTCTGAATATTTTTTTTCAGGCTTTTTTTTCTTGGCTAAAAAAAATCTCAGCGAGTAAAGCTACGTGCTGATAACGTGTTGTAGGAAAATGGGAATTGGTCTACTCATTTCATTGATAATCCCCTTTATATAGGGTGAGTATTACAACGGTAATAGTAAATACATTAATGACAATAATGACTACCTAATTACCTCTCGTCAGTTACATTGACGAAGGCACATAATGTGTTTTTTCTTTAACAAAAATCAATTAAATCCTCCAAGAACTTAATAAATTATATTTTTCCATTCCAAAAATAACTAATGAAAACCATAGGATTCACTATTTATTCCGTGAATATCAAATGAAATATTTAAAAGAAAATAGATGCATGCACATTTATTTAAAATCAAAAGTCCCCTCACAATAACCGGCTATGCCTAACGCCTCTCCGAAGTCTCTCCGCTACGTGCGTCCGCACGTCATGTATAGATTATACAATTAATTCCCCTCTTTCTCAAATGTACAAGAAAATTCAAGATATTAACATATATTTAAATCATCACAATGCTTGCTATAACCTTGTCTTTTAGCCTTAATATTCTTTTTCATAAAATCAGTCCCTAGACCTTAAGTTCTCATTTATCCTCCTCTTAGTTCAAGAATAACACCAACATTATTCCTTTAATTCTCTACAAACTCATTTATTCCAAATTTAAACAATTAGCTCACCCCTCGTTAAACTCCTCTAAAAATTCTAAAATATTGGCCAAAATACTCTATTCCTCATAACTATTCCAAATTCAACCTCAAAAACCACCCACGGCGGCTGCACCGCCGCTACCAGTAGTCAACACTGCCACCGCCACCATAAATCACTAAAATTTAACAAAAGGTTCGTCTCAACATTTCGAACAGTTTTTCCTTCTATAACAATAACCAATTTCAGGCCTAAAGGGGTCAATTTACAAAAACTCCCAATTCGGCACTATTCACCAAGAACCTTAGAAATTAGATTTTTAATTTCTCCTTACCTATTGTAAATTTAGTCAATTCCTTTGGAGGTGGTGTTCATAATGACATAAGCTTCCATTCAATACCAAGAACTCGATCAATAACGGCTTGAGAAGAGAGAATCGACGAAAAAAAAACAAAAATCGGCATAATTCGATTGATTCCTTTCAATCGACGACGAGAGGGGATGAGATACCTTCCTAGACTTGTAGAGGAGGAAAGAAGTTTCGTTTGGATACCAAAAACACCATCAGAGGTGGTCGGAATCGCCGCCGGTGAGCCCGAGAAGTGGGGCGGCCGATCTGCCCCCATTCCTCCTGAAATGGAAAGTTTCCATTCTGGAACTTTCCCGAAATGGCGCTTGTTATTTATGGTAAAAGTTCTGACAAAATTACCAAAATGCCCTTTACTTTAAAATCTTATAATTTATGCGTACGATCTCCGATTCAAACGTTACACGAGTCTACGAACTCGTCTTAACGTCCTCTACCTCGTCGAGAAATAAAAAAAATTTAGTCGGGTTAACTTAGAAATATCAATCTCTTTAGCTATCTCGAAAAAGATTCTCCAAATTATTTATCCTACGAAAACTCAATTTCTACCTCTTTAATTGGTAGCACGGTAAATACTCACGGTAACAAGTACTACTATAGATAATTTAATTATGCTAAGGGTTGGGATGTTACAGCTGAGGCTCTAATTAGATTGGAACTAAATGAATCTTGTTAAGTGTCGAGAATTGCTATTGATCTTGTTTCCTTGTCTGAAATTGTTATATAATTTGAGAGTTTTGTGTGTAGTGTCATGTGTGAAAGATGTTGATCATATGTATATATTAATGTATGATTTTTATTTTATAATTTTCAGTAGGTTTTAGAATCAAATTCCAAACCCCCAACATAAATTGTGATGCTTCATGTAATTGAATGCGCTTGATTTTCCCGAATTGAACGATCCCTAGTTATCCTATGCTATATTCGATATTTAAAGAGTATTATGTGTATGAAGTTGTGTTGCAGGTACAATATGCTGCGAAAAAATTCAATCAGTCTACACTTATATAAGGGACCATTGGAGTTGTGAAATAATCAAATTTTTGGACTTTCACAAGTTATGATTAGTTTTGGACCATTGGAGTTGTAAAATAATTAAACTTTTGGTCCTTCATAAGTTTGGCACCCCTAGAATTCTAGGGGGATTGAGGTTGTTTGGCAACCTCGAATGAGGGTTTCCCATAGTGCATTAACTAGTACATTTGAATCTGTAGTAATTGCCTTTGAGCCGTCCTTCTTTAGTTTTGGGTGAAAAATAAATAATTCATTAATTTAGGGACGAACCCAATAACAAAACCCGCACAAACTCTAGGCCGAAAAGAAATTAATACAAATGGCATGGGTCCCCAATTAGATTAAACTAGAAAGAGTGAGAAGAGACCTACAACTCGCCAATATATAGATCGAAGACCCTACAACCGAAAACATAAATACAACTATGCTAACAAATCTAACACACCCATCACCAATGCTCATTAACATTGACGTCATCATCGTCGTAAGCAACAGTGAGGTAGTGAGATGTACTAAACGGAGCGTTGAAACCTAGATAATTGATGTCATTCTAATCCCAAGACACAAATCATATGGAAACCCATCAACAAAACAACAGCATACAAAACACCATCGAAACCGGCCTTTATACACGAGTAAATTTAAAATAAGCACGCAATCAAACTAACTAGCCCCTAATTTAAAGTATGACCAAAATTGGCTATAGCATCAGCAACAAAGTTTGATTTCCTAACTAAATGTATGAATAAAATTGCTTCAATTTTGAGTGAGCAAAGTGATATCTTTTTCTATCTTTAATTATCTAACTTCAACTTTTTATCGTTAGCTTAAATGTTTCTGAAAGATAGTTTCGACCTGGTTATATGAAGGGTTACCTTTGTTTTTCATAGAACCAAGGTTCTAAAAGGCGCTAGGCGCTAGGCGGGCGGCGACCCATAGCCTAGCGCCTGGACGGACTAGGCGGGGACTAGGCGGGGACTAGGCGATTTACATTTTTCATATTTATTTAATAAATATTAAATTTAAAAATAATTTAATATGAATAATTTGGAAAAATTTAGCATAACATTTCTCTAAAAACAAACAACCCAACCTATAAATTTACAAACATTGCAAATAGTCTCAACTCTCAAGTCTCATTGTCTCAACAATCAACATAGCAATAGTCTAAAGTCTCAACATAGCAATTAAACACAACAATCAACATAGCAATTCAACATAGCAATTAAACATAACAATCAACATAGCAATTCAACATAGCGAAGGAGAAACTGAGAGTGATAGTAGAAGAAAATCAAGACATTGGTTTGGTTTTGAGGTTTTTTTTTTCGGGTTCAGACTGACCCGACCCGGCCCAGAGTCTAGCCCAGCGCCTCGGCCCGACCCGCCCGCCTTGCCGCCTTGACCCGCCTTGGGCGCCTTGACCCGCCTTGACCCGCCTGGGCCCGACCCGCCCGCCTTGCCGCCTTGACCCGCCTTGGGCGCCTTGACCCGCCTTGGGCGCCTTGACCCGCCTTGACCCGCCTTGACCCGCCTGGGCGGCGCCTGGGCGGCTTGCCGCCTGGTGAACGCCTGCAGCATGAAATCCGGGCGGCCGAGCTCCGCCTACAGCCTAGGCGGCGCCTAGGCGGAGCTAGGCGGGGATTTTTAGAACCTTGCATAGAACAAGAACTCCAAAGGCCGAACGTTACTACATGCTTCACCAATTCAAGTCCACCCCAAAAAAGCAAAAATCGATTTTAAGACCATAAAGTACATTACAGAGAGTTAAATTCTTATAATTACTGGGTTTTTTGAGTTTGGTCAACTTGGTCAACCTTTGACCATTCCTAGTCAGACTAGAAAAATGTTAATAAGAGCACGTGTTTTCACTTTTGAAAATGAAATAAAGTAGGTGACTTATTTATAAAACAAATTATTTTTATGATAGCTTACCTTAATATGTTTTGTGATGGTTTCAAGACTTCATCTACGCTCGGAGATGGAGAATTGAGACTTGGAGCACGTAGACCTCGGTATTATCATTACATGTAAGAGTGAGCCGTTATTATCAGGGATTCAGGATTAGTGGCTTTTATTCGTTACATGTGGCCCTAGGCCATATACATGAATAATAAAATATTAGGGTATTTGAACTGCTTTAGTAGAAATCTTAAAATCAATTTGTAATAAATGGAGACACTTCACAATATAGGACAAACACTTCACATTTTTGCAAATAGATTAGGGATCGAGGTTCATCAACAAGAGAGAGAGAGAGAGAGAAATATACCAATATACCAATGTGTATTGTATCTTCAATGTCCTGGAATTGCAATATTTTACAAAAATACCAATCTATCAAAAGGAATCTCACAATTTACATTATGCAGTGAGAAATTAAATCCATATATGAACCAGAGCAAAGTCAATTGATGTGGAAAAAGAAAATAACATGGAGAAATGTTCAACTGTTTGCAAGTTGAGAAATAGTCTCAGCCTCTTCAATCCACTCAGAGCTAGGTTCACTCCAGGACCTAGGTCTTAACCCTTGCTTAAAAAACAAGATCATCTCCAACGCTTCAAATACCTTCTGTTTATCCAAGAACTCATTCCAAACTCCACTCACTATGCAGTAATTGTTGTTGTATGGTTGCCGGTGGTGCGCCGAATGTTGTGACCGAGATATAAGTATACCGGAATCTTGCATTGCCACAACCAATGGAGGTAGCCGGCTCTTTGTGCCGTGAGCCCAAGCATGAAATTGTTGGCTAAACATAATGCAACCAGAGCAAACAGCAACAAAGCCATGAAGAATAGGATCATCAAAGGCAAGGTCTAAGGGGAGCACTGTGAAATTAATGACACGAGCAAGGGCATGTAAATTGTTAGCAAATTGGCGCTTAGTGATAGTCCATGGCCACTTATGGTGACCTTGGAAGGCTTCTATTTGTGCACCAAAAATTGGAGTAGAGGCAACACCATAGTTGTCGATGCCCCAATGGTAAACTCCGGACCCCAGATCCGCCAACACGTACCCGACCAAGCCCGCCAAAATGGGCTCGGCCCATATGTGTGAATGGGCTGAACCTGCAACTGATTTAGCTAGAGAAATGAGCACAGTGGTGCACCCGCTGGCGACCCAGGCACGGTGAGACCACGTTGACAGTAGACTGGGGTCATTGAGCATCGGCCGGTTGTTGTCGGGTGAGGGTTCCAGCTGCTGCAGCCGGGGTGGTTCAATGACGAGCTTTTCAGGGACTGGCTTCGGCTTTGTGGTGGTTGTTTGGGCCACAATTGAATTTATTTCAATTGGGCTTTCGCCCCAAGGCCCAGTAGGGGTTTTGATCAAATTCAAACCCATGGAAATCGGGTTTTCCCGCTTCAACCAAAGAGGTTGGGTTTGAGGGAGAACGTGGTTGCTTCCTAATCCGATTGGGGTTGTTTCGTAACAATCCATCAGTGAAAATATTTGTTAAGATTGAGAAGCAATGTAGCAATGATTTCACTACCTACGCTGGGCTATCAATCACTAACAGCTATAAGCCACGCTGCACCATGCTTTAGGGAGGTTGTTAGAGGAACCGGCCATACTGCGCAATGATGAGTGATGAACAGCAACAGCAGCATAACAAGCAAGGTCAAGACGTGTTGCTCCGATCTTCGAAGCTGCAATACCAACTATGCCTCTGATAATATCTTCGCTGATTTGATGGGAAGCATGGTAGGGGAGGACAATTTTAATGAGTCTCAAGGATCCGCCATACTGGAGTTGACAGCCCCAGGGGTCCTTGAGTCATATAAATATGAACCTGCCGGCATCTGGAAAGAGGTTCTCAACCAAAAACAACCACAAGTCCTAGCGCAACGCTAACTTGCCAAAGCCTCTCCGGAGCAACTCACGCAACCCGCCTCCGCCTCACGATCGATCTAATCTCGTGCTTGTGCCGAGCGCTTTGCTGGGTCTACTCACGCAACTCGCCTCCGCCCTACGACGGGTTCAACCTCGTACTTGCGCCGAGCATTTGCTGAGCCTCACGCAACCCTCCTCCGCCCTCTTACGATCGATCTAATCTCGTACTTGCGCCGAGCATTTGCTGAGCCTCACGCAACCCTCCTCCGCCCTCCTACGATTGATCCGCTCTCGTACTTGTGCCGAGCGTTTGCTGAGTCTATCGAGTCAGTCCGCCACCCCCGGTGGCAATCGAGTCTGTCAGTCCGCTACCCCTGGTGGCAATCGAGTCGTCACTCCGGTGACACACCCGTGGTCTTGGAACAGCTCTGCTTTGCTTCTCCGGATCAGAGTAAGACCCTCAATCCTCAAGGGGTTGGGAAGAAAATCCTGGTAGAGAGTTCTATTCAGGTCTTGTTCGAGCCCTGTACGCCGGCTTAGTCAGCGCCCGCGTAACAGTCGCTTGACCAGGAAGTCAGAGTCGAATTGGGAGCAGACGAAGCGACTCGCTCAGGGGGTCGCGCGCAATCGAGTGGCACCGCTCCAAGGGTGCTGGCACGCCTAAGCACAACACAGAGACACACAAAGCAAACCATCAACCAACTACCGTGCTGACTGTTCGCCGGGTGCTGAACCCGCCACGAACATTTTGGCACGCCCAGTGGGACAGGTGTCAAGGATTGCGGGATCCACAAGGGGTAATCCTTACGTAAGGGTGACCATGTCTTGTTTGAAGATTTCCTAGGGGCTGGGCATTGGATTTCATAGGGGAAATCAATCCACACTCATCTGCGCAGCATAAGTTTCTTTTGCTGGGTACCGATTTCTTTACTAAGTGGGTTGAAGCTATACCAACCAGGAACTGCGATGCAGATACGGTCATCCGCTTTGTTTTCCAAAACATAATCTGCCGCTACGGCATTCCAGAGTGTATAGTAGCGGACAGGGGGGCAGCCTTCATGGCTGAGAAGACCCAAACTTGGTTAGCAGATTATGGTGTCCAGTTCCTCCATTCTTCTCCTTATTATGCTCAATCCAATGGCCAAGCGGAAGCTACTAACAAGGTGATCATATCCATTCTAAAGAAGATGCTAGTGGATAGCCCGAGATCATGGCACACTCAACTTGACAACACGCTTTGGGCCTATAGGACCTCTAAGCGGACGCCTACAGGTACTACCCCGTATTCGTTGATGTATGGCCATGAGGCTGTCCTGCCAATGGAGATCAACGTGGCTTCTTTACGGGTTCGCGAGCAACATCAACTCCTGGGTGAAGACTATGTCCAAGCCATGTTCCAGGAACATGAAGACCTCGACGAAAAACGACTTGAGGCCTTGGACACTATCATCCAGGAAAAGCAGCGGATCGCCAAGGCATATGACAAGCGGACCAAGGGTAAAACATATGGCGAGGGAGACTTGGTCTGGAAGGTAGCTCTGCCCCTAGACGAACCGGGTCGCGGTAAATGGAGTCCTCGCTGGGAAGGTCCATTTGTCATCGACCGAATCATGGGAAAGGGGGCGTACCAGCTCCGAGACTTGGAAGGTGAAGTTCATAGAAATCCCATTAATGGGCGATATCTTAAGAAATACTTCCCAAGTGTTTGGGAATTCGAGGTCCCTCCGGCAGACGACGGAGCTGGACAGAATTCTTAGCCCTCCGGCAGTGCGCTCAGACGGCAGTAAGTTAAGATGGTACATCCGCCAGGGGTGTTCCCGCCGTGTTCGAAGTGTTCGTCTTTTTCATTGCGAAACCATGGGGGTTTTGTTCTTCTTTTACCTTGTCTTATTTCAACATCCGCCAGGGGTGTTGCTGTCCTTATACTTTTCATTAACAATCAAATTCATATCTTGGTAAGTGTTAAGTACGAAAATTGCAAATTGCTTTATTCTTACGCAGGCTTTGCGGCCAAGGGCATTACAAGGAAAAGAAAATACAACGAGAGCTACTAGCTAGCTCTGATACCATCCTACGTCTCTCTTCGTCTTGGGGGATTCCTCGTGCTGCTGCTTGATCTTCTTGCCCAAATCCTCTTCTTCTTCGGAGCTCTGCTAATTCCAGGAGGGGAAAAGGAGTTGGAAAAAAGGGAAAGATGAGGATGCAGTGGCGGTACTGGAGGAAAAACATACAGTTCCGCTGGGAACGTATGGATGGATTGCTCGGGGTGAAGGTCATCGGCTGTGTTGATGACATTCATCCAAGCACCTAACCGGGTCACTAGCGTTAGTCGGGCCGGGTGTTGTTTAAGCACCAGGAAGCACGGCTTCAGGCCGCCTAACGCTAGGTGACCGGGGTTAGGATTTATTTAACGCTGGGTGACCGAGGTTACTGGGGCATTTAACCAGGACTGCGGTTTCTCCGGTGGAAAGGCTTGTGGCAGCCAAAGGGCTACGCCAATCGCTAACCACTCTACGATTGCCATATTTGTTCTAAGCAGGGTGATCTGGTGAGGTTTTTGCTGCAACCAGGGGGTTCCTTTTATACTACATATGCGAGAGGATCCAACGGTTGGGGGTCACGTAAGCTTTAATGCTTCGATCTACCCATCTTTATGCATCTATCCGTTTTCGGCGCCTGCTCGCCTGGGAATCGATGCGTGATCAATTGGGTTTGACTGGCGCCGTCTCGGTTTTCCCCACCGTTTCGGTAACTGTCAAATCCTGCATTTATACCAGTTTGTGGTTCCCAAGCATCTGCTTAGGGCTACCTGGCGTGGGTGCTTAGTGGGCCGGACAGGGGTTCGACGACGAACGGGCTTTCACCTTTTCGTCGAACCTAGCCCATCATGGGGAAACCACTTGGGAATCCTATCTAGTTTACTCGGCTTGGTTCTGGATTTGCCCATCCGCGCAGCCCAGCAAACTAAGGGGGCAACATAAGGGTAATATCCGACTTATCTTTCGCTGAATTTTTCGAAGTTTTTGAGATTTTTGAACCTTCTTTAGGGCCAAGCCGGGTCGTTCTTTGAATAGGGGTTTTTAGGAACATCCGTGTTGGGGTGTGCCCTAAAACCTTTGCCGTTGGTAAGAATGGTGCGATGCAAGCCTTGATTCTAAAATTTTTGTTTTATTTACAAAAGTAAAGGGGGCTTTGCGGCCACGGCGATTACAAAGGCAAGAAACTAGTAATACATATCCGCCAACTAGCTCTGATACCATCTTGGTATATGGGGATCCTCGCCACCTCCTTCGATCCGAACGAGGGCCGAACAGGGGTTGTAGAGTAAGATCCTGAGAGATCAGCGGATGAAGCGTAGAGATAGGGGTGGCAGAGACTGTCTTGATGCCGAAGCAGAGTGGCATATAGACGTCCGCTACCCATAATCTCTCGATCATGCAATGAGTTCAATAGCCCAGCGTTGTCCACGGTTATCCAATACCCTTCATGTGGAGGTGGACAACTGGCCTATTGAAGCTCATTGCGCCTCTCTCCGGAGAGGAAGGTACCCCGAACCGCATCCATGCTGGACTTCCGGCCGATGCGCTAGAGGGGTGCCAAATCGACAGCTACCAATCTATAATCACATCCGCCCGGAACATAACATGGAGTGTTATGGTTCGAGATTTGTTTAACATGGGGTGTTATGATTTGGGGTGTTCAGCGGAACATCCGAACTAGATCGGGTGGCAAGGATCGAGGAGGCCATAACGGCTGGTAGCAGAACCTAAAGGAAGAAACGCTGAATAACATTCTAAGGCAGTTTTTTGAGGTTCTCGGGTCTAGCCAAGGGGTGTTGCTTTTATAGCCTTACTTAGAAGCAATCCAAGGGCTGAGATGAACTTGCGCATTTATTGGGCAGTTGGAGGTTGAAACAGTTTCCCGTTTTAAAATTCAAATGCAAATTCATGGGAAAAAGTTTTGCAGTTTTCTGACTGCATGATAAGACTGATGCGCAGGGTTTGGTTTGCGAATCAAACTGAATAGGGCTTGGTAAATGGGCTCATTTCATTAAACTTAGTAAATGAAATACATCAAGCCAGTTTTTACGGACTAAGGCCGAAACTCATATAGATGCAGGCCCAACCGTTTGATGGTGGCCTTGGTCCTGCTTACCCCACGATCAAACTCAGCTGTTTCCCTCTTTGCTCGCGTCCGCTCCTCTTGTAGCTTACTCCCCAGGGCTTTCTGTTGAGTTATTTCATTGGCGCGCTGGATTTGTTTCTGACGGAGGAGGGAAATTTGCTCTTCAAGTCTAGCTATCTCAGCCGCTTCGGGGTTGCTAGTAGCCAGGGCAACCAAATCTTTGTAGGCACGAGCAGCATCCGCGAAAGCGGTCTCAGCTCCCTCAAGCTTAGCATGCTGAGTAGACCGGACAGGCAAACGCTCGTGCAGGCTCCTTAGCTCCGCGGGCAGCCGGAGGAGAGAAGCGTTAGCTTCAGCTTGGACCTCGGGAGGCAGTTGCTGGAAGTGGCCTTTGAGGATCTCGAGGGCAGAGGAGAGCTCGTCCGCCACTTGAACATCGGCAGGGTCCCTCTCTCCTAAGCGTTCCAAGAATCCCCACGCCTTCTGTACCTCTTCAGGTTCCTCTTCTGGGTTTCGAGGAGAAAGGAAAGGGTCTTCGGCCAAGAGGGAAGCAGGGTCAACTTGCTCCGGAACCGCTGGACCCGATCCGCCAGGGGTCGCGGATGGCTGATTCAATGGAGACGCCGCGACCAGACCTTCGGCGGTTGGGGCCTGCGGCGGGGAAACTTGTGCAGTTACAAGTCCCACAGGTTCCGAGGAACCAGAGTCCGTTGCCTGCGGGGCGGAACCGAGGGTCTCCACATCATCATCACTATCATCCACCTGTTTATAAAAAGGGGTTAGGAATGGTTCTAACTAAGAAAAATCGCTCTTCAGGTGGATTTTACACCACATACCTCAACAGCCGCTGAAAAGGGGATTTCCTCTGGCTGACTCAGAGGAGAGCCCTGCTGCCCTGCTTTTCCTTGCTGGGCTGTATCAACGGGAGCAGCGGCAGGGGTTGGAGTTGGTTCAACCTGGGGGGCAGCATCCACCACCAGCGGGGTGGCATTCTCGGTTGCCACTATCTCTTCTTCCACCTGCTCATAATCGAGGAGGATTGGAAGTAATTCAGACCAAGGGAGGTACCAATTTAGAGCATAAGGGATATATACCTCCGTCAACGGGGTCTCTTCGGGCAGAGGAGATCCGGGCCACCTTGCTGGTGATGGCCGATCGGCTTCAATACGAGAGTCAGCAGGGGTTGAATCTTGTTCAACCTGGGGGGCAGCACCGGCCAGAGACTCCGCACCGGCTAGAGCCTCTTCCTCTGCAGGAGATAGGTCATCCGCAGGGGAGGATGGCTCGTCAGCAGCTGGTTGGTTCGCGTCCTGAATCGGTTCCTCCTCTTCTTCTCCTTCTTCTACGTCCTCTGCGGCCCCGTGCTCTTCCTCCCGAGTCGAATCTGAGGTCAGCGGATGGGGAGCTGAAGAACTGCCAGGAGCGCCACATAGCATGAGCAGAGGCCTATCGGTTGGGGCCTCCGCCATAGTAGCATCTGGGTTTTCCTCCGCCTCCGGTCCAGCTTCTGCAGCAGCACGGAGAGTCAAGACGGGTTGGATAGAACTCTGATTAACTGCGAGGGCTAGGCTGGAGGAAGTACCTGCAGCAAGACAGCGCAGAGGAACAGGTTGAGGAAGACTATCGCCGCAAAGCTCACGAATGCAGAAGTCCAGATAGTAATCGTCGGAACTAGAGGAACCTGGTCCTTCGGAAGGGTTAGAGGACTCACCAGAGGAGAGCTCTATTACCGCAGGAGCTCGGCTGGTGGCGGCGGCGGACGAGGAGCGCTTCCTCTGAAGTATCTGCAGGGAGGGATAGAGATGGGATATCTACGTTATGTAGGTATCTGTTTGAGCTCATAGTTAGAGACGCAAGAGGAAAATGGAGCTTTAAAGAGTACTTACGGGTATGTCCTCCTCCTCATCTGATTCCTCATCCGCCTCAACAATGGTTTTGCTCTTCTTGGGGGGCGGAAGAGCTTTGCATTCGGCCTTCCGTTTTCCTTTGTCCATTGGGGTTTGCTCAATAGCCTAGTTTATTAAACAATCGAGATTACGCGAGAATCATGGGCAAACCGAAACAGTAGTTTCAAATGGGGGCATATTACCTGTCTTAGGGGCGGGTCAACGTATAGGGGACCGCCGTGTAGCACCTCTTGGTCAGCTGGGGTAAGTCGCTCACCCCGAAGGTAAAAGAATCTTCGGAAGTAGAAAACGGGTGGTTGGCGGAAGAGTGGGCTTCGCATGCGCGACCACCAAACGCGATAGGGGCCAGTTGCGTCCGTGGAGGCCTGCAGGTTTGGGTAGCAATCTTCGTTGTGTATGATGAGAAGCTGCAGGCATGAATTGTCACTGGCACTGGAGGGTCTTTTGGACTTTCGGCTATTCCTCCAGGCTGAGAAAAGATTCAGACTTCTCAGCGGCGGATAGGGCAAAGTTTGAATAAGACCAAACTGCCGTGCAAAGAAGTGAGGCGCGTAGAGCTCATGGCTCGGATAGCCTTTCTCACTACAGAGGAGTGGCAGGTCCGCCATGGAGACGCAATGGATGAAAATCCCTCGGCCTTTAGCTGCCTGAAGACGGTTAGGGAGAAAGCCTCGGGCTAGTCCGCGGGGATACTTCACGTGGATCAGCTGCTGTGCCTCCGTAAAAAATTCCCGAGCGGATGTGTTGAAAAAGATGTCGAGGCAGATGGCATAGCTGAGTTCGGGATCAGCGGCACAGCCGGCATACTCTTGCCCCACAACTTGGTCGGGCCTAGGAGCTCTCTTCGTGGCCGGTGAAAGTTGGGGAAAGTACATCTGGCACCAGATATCCAAGATCCAGAGCGGACCAGATTGTGCACAATTCATGGGCACGGCGGATATCTGGTGCAGACAGCGGTAGAGGTGTGCTAGAACGCATTGGGCAAGACCAATCTCTTGGCCGGAATAGATCACCTCCGCCATACGGTGGTAGTGCTTGGTCATTTTGTTGGTGGTGGAGCAGAACACGAATTTGTTTAGCCAAAAGGCCAGAAAGGCTATCCCGCCGAGCCTGTCGTCACCCACCTGGGAGGTTTCGTTCCTCCACTTTTCAAACCCACTGGGCTCGAATCCCCAAACAAGGCTAGAGGGAGATGTCCTTTCGGGGTAGTAGCCCTCGTCGAAAGCTACAGGGCCGAGAGGGAACCCGAAGCCGGCGTAGAGGTCTAGCAGGGTCACGGAGGCGTGACCGAATTGGAACTCAAAGGCATTAACCGTGGGGTTCCAAAGGCTGATCAGCGGAACTAGGGCGCACCTGTTGCCTCCTTTTGGGCTAAGGCTGAAGCAAAGCTGGATTGCATCAGCGACCCCGGCTTTCTTCCAAATTGCTCCGTCGAGAGGAAGCCGTTCTTCATACCAGGTGGTCATGTAGGACCTAACCAGAGGCCAAGCGGAGTGGTTTACGGTGCATTGGTGAGCGTCTTTTTGAAAATTTGGGCACTCCGCCGGTTCTTCAGAGCGGAAGAGCGCCGGCAGCGGGCGCGCCGGGCTGTCGAGCATCTGGTGGGCTCCGTTGATAGGCCACCACGAAGGGACCTAGGGTAGCACATTCCTCATGGGGAAGGCTAAGATGGGTCCGGTTCTCCTCTGCTTCAGAACATTTGAGGAGGGGGAGAAGTTGAGTCTGGGCTTGTTCCGCCAGGGGATAGCGGATATCAAAGTTCTTTTTGGGAGCCATCAGTCTCAGATCTGGGTTTCTTCTGATTTCGGGCTAGGAAAGAGGAAAGCAAGGTAGCACGAAGGGGAAACCGAGGGGTCTCTGTTGGAATTTATAGGAATCCGAAAGGGGTTCTTGTTTCGTGAGGCGCTGGGTTTCGCAGCAACCAAGGGTTTTAGGTGAACAGTGTTACCGTTTCGAATTGGGGAATCGTGATTGGCGAGGAAACCGCGCAACAGTCCAGTTATTTATTTAATGGCGATTGAGGGTCAGTCTCTCTTCTATCTCGCTATACCTCAATATCGGAGACTGGGGGGCAATGTTTGGGCCACAATTGAATTTATTTCAATTGGGCTTTCGCCCCAAGGCCCAGTAGGGGTTTTGATCAAATTCAAACCCATGGAAATCGGGTTTTCCCGCTTCAACCAAAGAGGTTGGGTTTGAGGGAGAACGTGGTTGCTTCCTAATCCGATTGGGGTTGTTTCGTAACAATCCATCAGTGAAAATATTTGTTAAGATTGAGAAGCAATGTAGCAATGATTTCACTACCTACGCTGGGCTATCAATCACTAACAGCTATAAGCCACGCTGCACCATGCTTTAGGGAGGTTGTTAGAGGAACCGGCCATACTGCGCAATGATGAGTGATGAACAGCAACAGCAGCATAACAAGCAAGGTCAAGACGTGTTGCTCCGATCTTCGAAGCTGCAATACCAACTATGCCTCTGATAATATCTTCGCTGATTTGATGGGAAGCATGGTAGGGGAGGACAATTTTAATGAGTCTCAAGGATCCGCCATACTGGAGTTGACAGCCCCAGGGGTCCTTGAGTCATATAAATATGAACCTGCCGGCATCTGGAAAGAGGTTCTCAACCAAAAACAACCACAAGTCCTAGCGCAACGCTAACTTGCCAAAGCCTCTCCGGAGCAACTCACGCAACCCGCCTCCGCCTCACGATCGATCTAATCTCGTGCTTGTGCCGAGCGCTTTGCTGGGTCTACTCACGCAACTCGCCTCCGCCCTACGACGGGTTCAACCTCGTACTTGCGCCGAGCATTTGCTGAGCCTCACGCAACCCTCCTCCGCCCTCTTACGATCGATCTAATCTCGTACTTGCGCCGAGCATTTGCTGAGCCTCACGCAACCCTCCTCCGCCCTCCTACGATTGATCCGCTCTCGTACTTGTGCCGAGCGTTTGCTGAGTCTATCGAGTCAGTCCGCCACCCCCGGTGGCAATCGAGTCTGTCAGTCCGCTACCCCTGGTGGCAATCGAGTCGTCACTCCGGTGACACACCCGTGGTCTTGGAACAGCTCTGCTTTGCTTCTCCGGATCAGAGTAAGACCCTCAATCCTCAAGGGGTTGGGAAGAAAATCCTGGTAGAGAGTTCTATTCAGGTCTTGTTCGAGCCCTGTACGCCGGCTTAGTCAGCGCCCGCGTAACAGTCGCTTGACCAGGAAGTCAGAGTCGAATTGGGAGCAGACGAAGCGACTCGCTCAGGGGGTCGCGCGCAATCGAGTGGCACCGCTCCAAGGGTGCTGGCACGCCTAAGCACAACACAGAGACACACAAAGCAAACCATCAACCAACTACCGTGCTGACTGTTCGCCGGGTGCTGAACCCGCCACGAACAGTGGTGGAGACGGAGCAATGAAGAGTTGTGCGGAGGACTGGAGAGTGGTGTATCGTTTGAACATGGTGTTTAGGGCTTGAGGGGAGCTTGGTTTGAGTGAAGATAGACATTGCAGGTTGTGTGAAGAGAAATCAGTGTAGGAGACTATCTGGATCGGAGGGAAGTTTTATATAATATGAAACTTGCTGGGAGTAGTGGCTTTGATGCTTTTGAATAAAAGTGGTGGTTTTTGTGGTGAGGAACTGGGAAAGGGAGAGAAGAAATGGTGTGGTGGGTATAGAGGAAGCGTGGGATTTCACAAATCCGTTGTGCATTGTTGGAAATTTGTCACAGATTTGGTTTCTAGTTGGAGGCTAAATAGCCACTCGACTCTTTATAATCGAAGTGATACATGGACCATAGAACGAGCTAGTCTCAGTTGAGATATAGTCAAGTATATTGGCCCCTTGCCGAGTTGTGGTTATGTGCTTTCGTTCTAAAGCGTAGGATGAGTTGCAAACAAAAACAAAGAAATAAGAAGCAAGATTTTCAATTGTGAGCATGCATGGTGGCTCAAATGTCACCACTCGATCACAAACTCTTACATCACAGACTTGAAGATAGGTGATGGAACAGCTTGCTCTTTGGGACTGATCGATTTGCAGGAAGAACCATGCTCTATCAGTACGTACATTGCGCTATGATTTTTTAGAAACATATGAAAATTTCTCCCATATACTTTTACCTATAGACTGCATAATCTTGCAGATGTACGTTGCATTATTAGCTTCTGTTTCTAATAAGGAACAAGATCAAAAGCACTTGATTATGTCTAAAAAAAAGTTTCCTAACGATATATCTTAAACTTAAGGGGATTAATGACTACAAACTTTATGTTACAGTTATGATTTTCTGAGTTATGAATAATAAACACCTTGATTATAAAAACGTGTGCGTGTGTGATGGTGTCGTCAAGGTGCATTTTAGGGAGTGTTGTAGTGTGATCATCTGAAGAGAAGTATATTGGCTCTCAAGAAAGTTTTTAAAATGGAATTCAAGGGTGTTTCTTCGGCGGTGGTACTGATGATTGTATTGATCGTCGGAAATGCAATCGCCGATGATTGTTATGAGAGTTGCACTGGATTGTGCGCTGTACCACTAACAACAGAGTGCTTCAGGCATTGTGACAAGTGACAACGAGTGCTCCGGCAGCCGTATCGAGGGTCTAGCTAAATAAACCAGAGGTCACCATCACCATTGCAAACATGGTTGCTCACACCATTGTTTGAAACATCATCATCGTGGTACGTACCAAATTTAGTTCCTCCCTGCTTCTCTCTAACTGTATTTCGTTCCAATTTGTTTCTTCTCTAGCTATTATACATACTAATTTTTTTTTTTTGGCAGATAAGAAGAAATTGGAGAGATGCATGCTTCACTGCACGACAAACTGCGGCATCAGAGCTCCCAGCCCTAGTCCCAGCCCCCTGTAGAGTTATATATGAAGTTTGGGCTTGTTCATGTCACATATACTGATATACAAGATATTGTATGAAATAAGTTTATGGTTCCATAAAATGCCGCCATGATATCAAGATTGTTGCGAATCTTATACTTGTAGCTAACAACTGAGATTGAGAATTATCTCTTAATCACCAAATATTGTTTCCACTTGTGATGTACACACAGAGCGTAACTAAAATGTCAACTTTGGAAAACACAATTACAGTATGACGAATTTTTTTTTTTTTTTTTTCCATGAAAGAAAGCAAAATAATAATTCCCTAATATACAAATTAAACAATTTCATAAGCTCGCATTTAAATTCTAAACTTGACAAATGTCTCATCGGTAAGGGGCCGGGGACGAAGTGTTTTGAGTTGTATTGTGCTTTAAAACAGATCATGAATCATCAAATACGAAGATGTAAGGTGAAAGTAAATTGAGTATAATTATTAGTCTATATATCCAACACTGATCCGGTCAAGATGTCATAAGAATTGAGTTTTATAAGTTCATTTCTTGATGAGCATCGATCTTCTTAATATTATCATATTAAGCTCCATTATTACACCTAGAGGGCACTTTCAGATGATAATGAGCATCCAAGAATATTCGATATTATAGTCCTGAAGCATCTTTGTATGAGATTTTACATGGTTCAAAATATACAGTACACGGCATCATGCAAACCAATTATGTCCTTCTCAACATGCAATGTTGGCAATATACTGAAATTAATTGAAGAACTCGTTGCAATCAAGCACATTTAGGTATGCAAGTCCAAAACAAAGCACCCTATTAAATTCTAAGATTTGGTCCCCAAGTTATAATAATGACGTGATAAGCTAGCTAGCTACCAGTTGCGTGAAGTGTTGCTATTCTGTTGTGGCTTCAATTTCGGCCAAGTAGAACCTTCAAAGTTTAGACAACAGTGCAGATTAGTATAGAAGCCTCTTGTTTTCACCCTGGCGAGCTTTTTGAGAATGGAACGGAACGTACTCATTACTAGATTATACAAAGTTCAATGAGGGAGGACTTGATCTTAGGAACGGAATTTTTGATTGGTTTGTTTCAGATTTGTTTTGAAATGTTTGACAACGCTCGATCTTTGCACGATAAAAAAGTTGTTTTTAATTTGTACATAAACACGACTCAATAGATTGATAAAATTACTATGTTAAATGCTATTTGTGAAATATAAGAGCATTTTGGTGCAAATTATAATTTCCATTCCACATAGAGTAAACAACATCATACACAAAATGAGAGTAATATATTTTCATTTAAATTGTGATATTTGGTGATAAATAGTAAAATTTTGACTCGTGATTCAAATATTTTTCTAACTAAACCATTTTTTATAATAAAAAATCTTCATACAAAAGGTAAAACTTTATACAATAAGTAAATGAGAGTGATTTATTTTCATTCAATCGTGATCTCTAGTGATAAATAATCTTTATACAATAACTTTGACTTGCAATTCAGATATTTTTTCAACTTAATCACTTGTGTGTGAGATCTTTTTATTAAAAATTTTCATACAAAAGAAAAGGTTTTCGTACAATTGGGATGAGGTCGTATATACTCATACAACTTACATTTCATCCTGCAAATGTGCACAAATGGAGGGCTAGTGAGTTGTGACTTGCATCCAATTTATAGTATTTTCCACCTAATTAAACATAAAAAATGGATTTGAAACCACCCAACAAACTGTCCGACTTAAAACAACGTGTTTCTTCCTTCCAAGTTCCAACAACACTCGCGTCCTCAACCAACGCTGAAGCCATGGCTTCTCCTTCTCCTTCTTTCTCTCCCTCTCTACTCTTCGCAGCTGCCCTCACCCTGACTCTGCTCTTCTCATACTCTACTGTCAAATTACCATTCCACCCCCGGGACATCCTCCCCCTCCTTCCCAGACAACTCTCATGGCCAATCCTCAACTCCCTCCACAGCGCCGTCGATCTCCTCCCCACTTTCGTCGGCTCCGCTTCGTCACCGAACGACAGTCTCTCCTGGAAAGGCGCTTGTTTTTACGAGAACAGCGCTTGGATGGAGTTCCACAACAAGTCTGGCTCCGAATTCGGCGGCGGAACTCTTCATATTAAGGTCTCCAACATCATAATTTTCTTTATTAGTTTTCATTTTTCGATTAAGTTTGTCGAAATTCGGAGTTTTCAGCATCTGGGTCTTTATCAGGAAATGTGTTGTTAATGTTGTTAAATGTAACTAGTTTGAGGTTGTCTTTATTGTTTGAGTTGTTGAGTTTGGCTTCTTGTTTGGTTGTGGGTGATGTGCTCGGATTTTGGGGGCAGTGAGCTGTTGACTAGAGTAGCGGGAATTTCGGGCTGTTTTTTTTTACTGCTGTTGGTGTTTTTTTTTTTTTTATCTCAGTGTTTGAATTAGTGAGCTTATTGGGAGTTTAACAACATTAGAGGACTGTGTGCTGGGGATTAAGCTGTGAATGACATTTTCGACTGGAGCTTTTGCTTATAATAGTTATGTGAGTTTTATGAGACATAACGTTAGTTTTGTAGAAAGTTTGGGTGTGAGGAGTGTTTGTCTAGTGAAAACTGTAGTTACCGTTATCTTAATTGGACTTGTTATGATGGTACTGGTTTCATATCGATCTTTGTAGCTATGTTCTGTATATTTTGGTTGCTTGATGTTGAAGGAAGATGTGTAATTTTTTATTTATGTAAATCTGGGTCATTTATGAGAGTTACTATGCTGTTATTCTATTAGCTGAAAGTTGGAACTGTGCTTGTATCCAGGTTAGCAAGGCTCATAGTTGGACCTGTATGGATATTTATGTCTTTGCAACTCCATATACTGTCACATGGGATTACTATCTTCTGTCGCGGGAGCACACACTAGAGTTTAAAGAGTGGACTGGGAAAGCTGAATATGAATATGTAAGTTGCCATTTTATAGTATTTGTAATTTACTTTTATAATCCAAACTTTTGTTCACAAAGTAAAGTTATGAGTGTAATCTGGATGTTAATGCTACTAAATCAGGTTAAAAACAGGGGAGTTTCTATATTCCTTATGCAAGCCGGGATGTTGGGCACTCTTCAAGCGTTGTGGGATGTCTTCCCCCTGTTTACAAATACAGGATGGGGAGAGCTGTCCAATATTGGGTTTCTCAGAAAGCATATGGGTGCAACCTTCGAGCAACGTCCTCAACCTTGGGTAACAAATATCAGCACTGATGATATTCACTCTGGAGATTTCCTCGCAATATCTAAGATTCGCGGGAGGTGGGGGGGATTTGAGAGTCTAGAGAAGTGGGTCAGTGGAGCTTACGCTGGTCATTCTGCAGTTTTTTTAAGGGATTCTGAAGGAAAGTTGTGGGTTGGTGAATCCGGAAATGAAAATGAGCAGGTGAAATGTGAATCTATAAAGTTACTATACAATTTATTGCATCATCTGTTTATTTTTGGGCGTATTGACACTTAGGGTCTAGGAATGAGTTTCCCACGAATGGTTATGTGTGATTCACATGACATTTTCATTCTATAAGTTCTAAAACTATTTACGCTGTGGTTATATATAAGTACACCTAATATCATCTTTCCTCTTTGCTGATGTGCTTCCTTTTTCATTTCATTTTGTAGGGAGAAGATGTTATTGCTATTCTGCCATGGGAAGAATGGTGGGAGTTTGAGCTCAACAAAGATGATTCTAATCCCCACATTGCATTGCTTCCCTTGCATCCAGATATCCGAGCAAAGTTTAACGAGACTGCAGCCTGGGAGTATGCAAGGAGCATGGAAGGCAAACCATATGGTTATCATAACATGATATTCAGCTGGATAGATACTATAGATGGAAACTATCCACCCCCTTTGGATGCTCATGTGGTATGTTATATTTGTGAATGCTACAGTGTCACTCTGTCTTTTTATATTATTGAAGTTGCCGGTTCATATTGCCTTAGATGCTGTACAGTGTACACCAATCTTTCACTGGACCACATACAAACTTGATCTGCATCATGTGCTGATGCGAAAATAATATTTGTTCTAGAGTAGAGTGAAAAGGGTCGGATAAAGTTCTGGTTCCTTCCAATTAATTTTCGATGCAAATATAATCATGGTATAATTGGTGGGACCAAAATCAGTAAATATATAATCTCTCTCTCTCTCTCTCTCTCTCTCTCTCTCTCTCTCTCTCACACACACACACACACACACATATTCTGTTAGGAAGTGCTTATGCTAGTACTTGTTTTAATAAGCATTCGTAATTCTTATTTCATTGCAGGTTGCTTCTTTTATGACAGTTTGGAATCAAATAAAGCCTACATATGCTGCTAACTTGTGGAACGAAGCCTTGAACAAGCGACTTGAAACTCAGGTATTGTGGAACTGCCTCCTTGAATTGCATTTGCGTGTCCAACATGGGCCACATGAACTCTCTTGGCAAATACATGTTAGAAATCTTATGACCACCATGGCATCATATTTTAGGAGTAAGCACAAATGGGCATATCTTGAGTTAGAAAGATCCACTGGTTAAGATTCTTATTCTGGATTGTAATTAAGCAAGTTGCAAGATCATGCTTGGAATTCATTGTGGTCTTTTATTGTCGTTTTGGTTGTCTGATACAAAGTGCTCGGATGTACTACATCTACTTCTTTCAGAACCTTAGCTTTCCTGAGATTCTGGTTGAAGTTGAAAAGCGTGGGTCATCTTTTGATCAATTGCTAACAATTCCGGAACAAGATGATTGGCTTTACAGTGATGGGAAGTCAACTTCGTGTGTGGCCTTCATTCTTGAAATGTATAAGGAGGCAGGACTTTTTGATCCGATTGCAAGCTCTATCCAAGTTACTGAATTTACGGTAAACTCATCCGTGATAAATTTCAATCTTTATTTATTTCTAATAAACAGCTCTCTGTTTTCTGCATCATCTTCAAATCCAGTGTGTGAAAAAAGCAAACATTACTAATTATAGGTGGATACAAAAGATCAGTGATGACTGACCCCTATTATTCCCTCTTCTATAGGAATTGAATTGTATTATAGTTTGACAATAGGTGCTTGTTTGAAATCACAATACCTTTTTTTCTCATTGATACTCATTTTTTTTTTGTTTTTTTTTTTTATAAGTTTTGTTGTAGTGATACACTAATATCTAAAAAGAAACCGAGGAAATAGATATTTGAGGCCAGTTACTTTGGAATGGAGTTGTTACATAAGGAGTATTTATTGATTTATATTTGCTTCAATTGTCCTTATTGCAGATAAAAGATGCTTACATGCTCAAGTTCTTTGAGAATAATTCGAGCTGCCTACCAAAGTGGTGCAATGATGGGGACACAGTGAAACTTCCGTTCTGTCAGATTAAAGGGAAGTATCGAATGGAATTACCTGAATACAACATTATGGAACCATACCCCCATATGAACGAGAGGTGCCCATCACTGCCTCCCAAGTATTCCAGATCGCCGAATTGCTAAGTCCTCTGTTGCTAACAAATTGGTCACTGTCTATAGGTTATGCCATACCACTTTTGATTGTAGTCACATTATTTTGTTGGATACCAAGTTATGAAAGGTGGTGAATCTGTAAATTTAGGGATTAGTCAGGTACAAATGGGAAGACTCGAGATATCCAATTCTTGAACAATGTAGATCGTAAAAAGAAGATGAATCGTAGTGCAAAGGACTATTTGATGTCCTAATCTCAAATGATTCTTGGTTCGATCTCTTTTTATGTCAGTTTCGATTTGATCTAGTGGTGCCTAGTTTGGGAAAGAACTTGCGCGCAGTTTCAAAGAGTGGTCTTGGATCTTTATATAATTACTTGTGCATATTTTTTATTTTTTATTTTGTTCCCGTACGCACACATTCAGGTCATTAATTAAGGTTTTTAATTCTATTACATCTTAATGAATTTGATTGTAGCTTTGAAATTGCCCGCAGCTTGTGCATAATTCAACAGGTGATTTTTTTTTAAAGTAGATTCAACAGGTGAATTGAGTTACTATATGGTGCACTGCAATAAGGGTTTCGATCCAGCTATAACATATATCTCTATACTTAATTTGGTCCGCTCCAAGTCTCCAACAATTGAGACTGAAATTGACATATAGCTGTCATATTCGTTGGATTTGTTATGAAGTTTTGCAGAGATAAAACATAGTGAAATAAGAAGAGAGTACTTAAAATCAAAACCATGAATCAGTAAATTGAATAAGAAAATTGAATTGAGAATCATCCTACACTACGCATGTTCTTCATGAGATATGGTAGAGCCATCATCGCTAGAATAATCACCGTCACATTTCTCACTCTTGTTCATCAAAAGGAGTTGTTTCTAGCACTGGTGCAAAGACTTGTAGGGCTTGATTAAGTATGAGGCAGTGAATCCTGCTCTCTTTCAACTCGGACTTAAGCAAAGTCCAAGAAAGATCGCCCCGGCCGGTCACCGGAGTCGGCCTTCCCAAAACCCCAACGACGCCGGAGGTCATCATAGACTTGTCGTCCTTCATTATATCCTCCATAGATCTCATCCTAGTCTTTCTAGTCTTATTTCTTGATTAATAACTCTTCATACCATGCAAAGGTGACACAGGATATGGAGACGACGTCGTTTCTAGGGTTTGAGACGCGACGTCGATGCTCTGGCAGGCCGTACGGAGCGAGTAGAAGACCTTTCCGGGCAGAGTTGCCGAATGACAAGTACTCATGGTGGTGGTGGAGCCAGACGACCGATCTCTGTTTCGCTTCGGCATGGTCGATTGATCCAAGAGTAGAGACAGAAACGAGTGGAGTGGAGTGGAGCAGAGCCCCTCGACTCACTCTCTCCTCTCTCCGTCTTCGTTTTCTCAGTCATCGCCAAATTCCCAGAAAGACGCAAATGCAGGAAGTGGTGGAAGCGCAGCCTCTTCCCTACTAATTTCATGTGCCCCTCCAATTGGAGAGACAATATAAGCTCGAGTAGGTGAGTACCCATTTCGGGTTTGTGGATTGGTGTGGTTTTAGTGCTTGGTTTATAGATTTGATGGGGTTTTGGATTGATTGGACTGTCATGAGATACCAATTTGATGTCAAGGCTTTTGGTGTTTCGAATTTCTGCTGCGATGGGTTTTTCAATGTGATAGGTTTGTATAGAGAAAGGTGCTAACTTTGAAACAAGGTTGTATCACTTTGTGTTTTGATTGGAGCTTTGATAAATTAGGCAAATTCATCATGGATCTCAGATTCTGACATCTATACTTCTAATGACTTTGGTTGGATTATTCATTTACATTAATTTGATCCATTTTTTTCTTTCTTTTTTTGTGTGCATATAGGTTTTGACTATGTAGGGATTTCTGAGTTCATAACAGTTTTACTGATTTTGTTGGAAGGTTGATAATGGGATTATGTATGTTTACCAGTTTAGAGTAACTCTCTGATTGCCTAATTGGTAACTTTTGCTAGATTATTGGTTGTTTGTGGTTGTTAAACTTACGTTTTGGGATTTGGAACTACCAAATCAAATACTTGATGTCCTGATTCCGACAAAAAAGAAATGCCTACTCAAATTATTCCTAGCCAATTTTGTATCCTGGTTCTGCAACTATTTAATAGTGAGGTGGATAAGTAGTTTGGGTTTTTAATTGGAAATGAGCAGTTGTTACCTCAGTTTTCCTCCATGTAACAAACAAAAAATGGTGTGTGCCCGCAAAGAATTCTGCCACTGACTAAGCTGTTCCTCTTGAAATTGACCTCTTAGGATCTCTATGTTTTTGCCTTCCTTTTCTTTATTGAACTTTTGATAATACAAAGCGGGTTGCAATTGTTACAATTCTCTTAAGGCATTTCTGCCTTCTCTCTCTTTGGCCGATTTCTTAATCTCTCTTTTTGTTTGCAGATAGAAAAATTGATGTCTGGTATGAATGAGAGGTGCCCGCAGCGGACCGCGGGCTCAATTTATGGTGTGAATGAGAGGTGCCCATCACTGCCTCCAAAGTATTCCAGATCGCAGAAATTGCTAAGTCTTCTGTTCCTAAGAAATTGGTCAATGTCTACAGGTGATCCCATACCACTTCTTTTGATTTTAGTCGCATTTTGTTCTTGGATACGAAGTTATGAAAGGTGGTGAACCTATAAATATAGTGATTATTCAGGTACAACCGTCCAAATAGGAAGACTCGAGATATTCAATTCTTGTACAATGTAAATGGTAAGAAAGAAGATGAATTGTAGTGCCAAAAAGGACTATTATTTGATGTCCTTTTCTCAAAAGGGAAAATTTTGAGTTTGCGCCACTGATAATTAATATATCTTAACTTTCTTAAATAGCATATTAGTGCATAAACTAACAAACCCAACGTCATTTTGGTACACACCATTACAGTTTTCCGTTAAGTGGTATGTTGAGTGTCGAGAGGCAATTCAACCTCTTCACTATGCTATACATTCATACTTCTTCATCATGCAAATAAGATGAGAATTGCCGCCCCGTCGCGGATTGCTATACGTCAAAGGTTTGCACTGATATCATGGTGGAGATATGGATGATGAGGGAGGAATAGATAGGTCGGCGGTAAAGAAAGCTAAACGCGCTATTAAGAAGCAATTAATGGAGAGACAAAGGGCGAGAGTGAATTGAGAATTTGAGAAAATTAGTCATTATGCCAACATAGAATCAATCCTGCATATTACTCCTCATATGTTGATACTAATTATATGAAAAGAGATCGAATTGAAATCCATTACTTTGAATCTTGGATGCAAAAGATTACCTATTTGCTTTGACCCACCTCTAACTTAATCCAAGCGACGCTCTTTGATGTCTCTTGTTCATCCTAGTGAACTAACTAACCTCATCGACATGTTGTATTGATTGAATATGTTCATATATAGAGGATGATGGGAAGAAGGGAAAAATTGGCTTGGTTGATTGTTTGATTTTGATTTGGGAAAAAGAGAGCACATAGCAATATGCAAATCAAATAAGTAGAGGTTTTTTTTTTTTTTTGCGTGAAATGTCTTTCAAATTTTAATACAAAATAGTAGAATACAATGATAATTATAGGGTAATAATAGTCTAAATATAATTTTACCCTCATGTATTTGACCACTTAATGAAAAAACGACGTGTACCAAAATGATGTCGGGTTTATTAATTCATGTACTAATGTGCTGTTTCAGAAAATTGAAAAACCTTAATTATCAGTAGCTCAAAGTTGGTGTACAATTCTTAAAATTTCCCCTTTCTCAACTGATTCTTGGTTCACTCTTTATGTCGTTTTGATTTGATCTGTGGTGCCTAGTTTGAGAAAGAAGTTTAGGGTTTAGGGTGGTAGTTTTAAACAGTGGTCTTAGACTCTCATAGAAGTACTTGTAAATACATATACTATGTATGCCACACATATTGACGCAGTAGAAGAATGGAGGGTTTACAAGTGATAAACCCAATTGGTAACAAGAGATCTCAAGCGAAGAATTTTAAAGATAAACTCTCGAATCCACCAGAAAAAAAAAAAAAAACTTGTTTTATAAAAGTTAATGCGTCCACACCCGTTTAAGGATGTTTAAATACTACTAAACAAACCCTAGGACAACTAACAACAAAACCCTAAAACCCAAGGATATAAACAAAACAAATCCAAAACAAACTAGAAAACATAAATTCTGAAAACATATAAAACTGCTGTTTTGAGGCCCTAAACGAAATCGGAAGCCCGAAAAAACCCACACATCGTGGAAAAGCGACAAGTTTATCTCTTGGCATCGTTCCCTTATCGGAAATGTATCACAATAACCAATCGGACACCAAATGTCAAATCTACAAATCACCAAACTACAACTTTAATTCCGTTCTACCACTGATCGCCATATTTGCAACAAACCCGATTTTCCTTTGCTGTGAGCAATCAATTCCTCAACCTGCTCCGCCATGCGCTCTACATCACATATACACCACTTCAGATCATTCATTAAGTTTTTTTATATTTCTGTTCTCTTTTATTGGTTACACATGAAGTCTACCTGGCGCTGTTCTCTCTTCCAACTTCAGAGTAGACTACTGATCGACTTCATATTTGTTTTCTCTTTTAGTGTAAAAGATAATAGCTCAACACTAAATATCAAGTTCAGTAGGTAAATATATATAAGCTGTAGTAACTTGTACTCCACTAAGAAATGCGATCAATAAGCTGTCCACAGGCTTCCTTGGAATTTTGAACAGTTCAGTAATTATATTCAATATGTTACAACACTACTGACATATATCCCAAACAAGCATAACAATTATTTGAGTTGGTAAAGCACTTCAGTGTCTAAAATCATGTTCTAGGCATGATCTCAATCGGCAGTCCTCGAGTAGGTACTGGCATCGGATCCCTACTGAAGTGATTGTCTGCGCATAGCTTCCAGGTGAATTGAGTTACTATATGGTGCATTGCAATAAGAGTTTCGATCCTGGCAAACTCATATCCTGGACACATTCTTGGTCCCCCTCCGAATGGTACAAAGCAGTAGGGTGGAACTGATGCTTGCTTGTCAAACCTACTTGGATCAAACTTTGCCGGTTCTGGGAATATGCTATCGTCCATATGCGTCATAGAAGCAGCCCAGAATATCTAGCATTGTTTGTTGGGACTCTATCAGTTATATATTTACAAAGAAGTCTAGATCTTTTGCTGATCTTTTCTGTTCTTGAATTGTGCTATTGACCAAACAAACCTATGTTGTTTTAGGACCAAGTTTGATTGTTTAACCGAAAAATTAACAATATTGCAGTGCATATAAGCACAACATCGATAAGTGATCATCACTTTGTTTGGGGGAGAATGACAATAGAAAATATTGACAATGCTCTTTTATCATGCCTAGTGGAAATTCGAACTGACCTGCCACCCTTTAGGAATGAGGAATCCACCGAACTCGATATCTTTCAGAGCATTCCTGAAGCCACCAAAGACGGGAGGGGTGATCCTCAGAGTTTCCTGTGCTACTCTCCATGTGTGTGTCATTTTGGCAAGGTCTTCCCATGTTAGCAACTCTCCTGCCGATCTGCTTCTAGCTATTTCTTCCTGCTCTGTAAACCAAAAGTCAAAAGGCATCAATCACTGAACAAATCCTTTAGCCAAGAATTGTGTACACGAACTATATATATATACTTGTTTAGGGGTCGTACCTTGTAGAAGGGATGCATAAACGACTGGTTCATTAGCTAGAAGCCTCAAAAGGAACGTAATCAGAACAGATGAAGTGTCATATCCTGCAACCATGACTACCATGACATTGTGCACCATCTCCAATTCTGTTAATTCTTCTTTACCTTCTTCATTTCGGATGCTAAGGAAGCAAGTGATGAGGTCTTGTTGTGGAGAAGCCTTTTTCTGCTCAAGCTGTATCCTCTTTTCACGTATGAGTACCTTGAGCATATTTTGAACCCTCTTGCTTGCCTTGAGGCTGCTGTTGTAACGCGTGAAGGGTAAGTTAACTGGTACTGACCACATTCCTTCTATCATTGTTTGGAAACACTCCACGAATTTTTCTCTGCGAGTTCCTCGTTCAAGCCCAAATAGTAGAGAGCATATTATATTGAACGTGAGGTTCTTCATCAGGGGCAAGACCTACCAATAGTTCAATAGGTTTATTAACTAACAATCATCTCTATTTGTTTCAAAAACTGCATGAGAAAAAATGGGTGAGCCAGAAATATTATTGGATAAATTGGGAGGTTTATTGCAGCAGGATGGTTCATGTTTCATAAATTTTACCAATGTCAATTAGCTGCCTGTATTAACAGAATATGACTAGCACTTACAGTTACTTGTGGTTTTCCATGCCAATGCATTTCAAGGTGCTTCCTGATTTCTTCATCCATTTTCCCGACATATTGCTTCAGTGATTCAGGCTTTAAGAATAGCATAAGAGCACTTCGTACACGCTTGTGATCCTCGATACTAAGCTCAAATATATTCCGTTCTCCCAAAATCCTACGAATGGACTCAGTCTGTTTGCTGGAAATTGTGCTCCCATCAGTGGTGAATAGAAACTTGTTTGCTGCTTGTCCGTGGATGAAGACAGTTGGCTTGCCAAAGAGACTTAGCTTCGAAACTGGACCATATTTTTTGATCCTTTGTTCAAGCCAGTTCTCAGCAGTGTTGGTACGCATGGCTCGAAGAAGACCAAGGCTCTGGCCGATCAAGGGCAGTCCTAATGAGCCCGGCGGAAGTCTTGCCGATGACTTTTTTCTTCTTGTAAGGAGAAGGAATATGGGAATGAGAAAGAGGAAAACTGCGAAAAGGGTGTTCATGATTTGGGAAGCTGTGTTTGTATGAGAAAGAGGTTGCAGATTACAGCTTAAAAGAGAGTGGAAGTTCAGCAAAAATTGGGGAATCTATATACGAAAGTCTCGACGGTAGCTCAATATGTTTTTTTTGGCGTTTTCCGTTGTCTTATAATGCTTTCAGGACTAAACCCCAACCTTTACTCCTTTCAGCTAAAATTATCAATATGACAAAACTGTGTGCAGCCGGACGGGTTGTTTTCAGTTGCTGTACAAAATGAAATACAGATAAACTACTCCAAGAATTGGGGAATCATTTTTTTTTTTTTTTTTTTTCTAAACCTCATTGCATTTGTTACTCAGACAGCTGAAAATGAAATAAAGACGCTCCAAGAAATAGGGAATCTTTATTCTCAATTTCTTTGCATTTGTTAAGCAGACGGCTGATGATTAGCTATTACATCGCAGTCTCCGCTAAGTTTGTCAATAAATTAGTGTAACTGAACGAAAATGTCAAATGTGTAAAAACATACGGTCATAAATATAAAGTTCACAACTGATCATTGTTGCCAACTCACTATCAGCCAACAATAATCTGCGCAGGTGAAGCATGAGTTGAGTCTAGAAGCTCCAGAATGAGATATTGTCAAGACAGATCAACTCAAGGTTGGGATTCAGGCCACCGGATTTAGAACCGTTTGGGCTCCCTTGCTAGATATCAACTATATTAATTTGCCGGACCTGTCAACCTAGAACAACCATAGACTCGAACCAAAACAGTTCACGTCGATGATCCATATTGCCTGTTTTGACAACATATGTCACCAAACAGTTTAGCAAGAGGATATCTCCCTATCCGTGAGTCTGAAGTCTATATTATTCCTAACTCGGACAATTACATTGTGAAGATATTTGTAGAATCTTGGCTCAACAAGTTTGAGCAAGATAAACGATTCTCTAGAGAGTATGGACAGACAGCGTGCTCTATAGAAATTACCAAGTATAACTTATTCCTTGGATGATAATGCTAAACAGATATGGATGTCCCATCAAAAGAAGACTTCCTGTACAACTAGCTCACATGCTCAAACAAGTAGTTCTATACTAAATTCATGAGAAACCACAAATTCCTTGATCTGAATGCCTTTACCCCCTCAGCAGTAATGAAGTTTATGCTAAAACAACGAACATAAAAGGATCAAGTAATCACCGGAGTCTGTCTACAGCTCTAGTTATTTTGATGAGAAATATAGTAAATAATGAAAGTAAGGTCTGAGACAAGGATCCATCCAATTTCAAAGGCAAAAGCCATCTTCTGTTTCATACATAATTAACCAGGGAGCACAGTATCTAGCGATAGTGGATTTTAAATTAAATGTATGGTCAATATCAAATATGCATATCTTGATAGATAAAATTTTAATACGTCAGTTTATAAGTACAGAAAGTAGCCCTCAAATACCATTACTTAGTCTTTGCAGCAATATGGTTACCACCGGTTGCAATTTTGTAGAGATAAAATCCCATCATGACAGCACTGCAACAAAAATAAAGTCGTTTTAATCAGAAAACTTCAAATAGACATGTAAAAAACAACGTATTAACTTTCAAGAACAGCATTCAAAATGGCTGCATCATATCTAAATTTACAGCAGAATCTTAAAAACAATGATAATTATGAAATGACAACCTATACATTACTTGTCATAAAAAAATATAAAAAAAACCTATACATTACTATAGTTGAATGGCTATTCACAACCACTGAAAAAACATCCACACAACAGAGCATGGGAATATATATTCCATTCCATGTCTTCCACACCCCATTACCGCCATGCCTGTTTTATCCCACCAACTACATGGTACCAAATTTAGTACACACATCTGACACAAGTAGGCAGAAAGATCGGGTGGACGCAATTATTTCAGCCATGCTGTTGAAAGCCACAAGTGGCCCAGTTATATTATTGATGATGTGAATCATGGAGAAGTCATGTAAGTATGGTTTCCCAATGACACCGGTTGTAAGAGTTTGAAAATCATTTTCAACAAAAAGGATAAAATGGGTTCTATCATCAAAGAGATTCCCATTTTCACTGAAAGACGGATAGTGTAACATAATATCCAAGTGATCAACTTTGATGAGCAATCAACTAACCCAAGTTTTTACAGACAATTAAATATGAACATTCAGAAGACTACGAATAGCCACTCTTGCCAGACAACCCCATAGAACAATAACATTCACCAGCCTTGCACAAAACTGCTTTTCACATTAGAGGTCAGTGGTTGATGAAAAACCCATCATTCAAACCACAAACCAAAAGGACATTAACACTCATGTACCTTGGCTGGCGTACAAACTGGTAAGACCAGCACATAATTTTAAATTACACTTGGTCGAAAAGTTGTATGCAAAAGTTAGATAGCAAGGAGAAAGAAGTCATAATCCGGCAACAAATAGTCATATACAAACCAGATGCAATCCGGCAACAAATAGTCATATACAAACCAGATGCACAAGGTACATAAACTACAACTAATATGTTTAGTAGCCATGATTTAGAGGCTGTACAATACATCATCACCAAAATGATATATAAAATTATAAAGGCGTGCCAATTATATATATCTTGCAAGCTAAAATATGAGGAATGCAGTTCGTAAATCAGATGCAATACTAAAGTGCTAGCCAAATGATATATAAGTATCCAGAATATCAATGGGCATAGACATATAAATTAGTGGATATCTGAACTCACCTGAGGCCAGCGACAACACCAGCAGGCATGATCTTAGAAGTTTGCAAATACCGTTGTCCCATGACCCATGTTAGTGCGGTGGCGCAAACTGTTATAAGGAACAGAAATTAGTTCAATAAAATTTTTATATAGATTGAGAACCAAAGATAAGATACAGCAAGCAGAACATGAAACTAAAAGAAAACAGACAAAAAGACACATGAAAATTCGGAAAAATGCAACCAGAAAAACATTCTAAAATTCTCTTTCTCAATCTCTTATAAGCACTCACTAAGCTCATTACCCCAAAAGGAAGGTTCAGTTACATTCACAATGACCAATACAGAACTCTTTACTAATAAGCTATTTCTTCACATCTTATATTTCACCTGCCAATATCATCAAACCTTCCAGAAAATAATCAAAGATACTAGCACACACCATGAAAAACCAGTTCCAACAATGACTAAGCAAACACCTCCTAGATCATAAAATATCAGTAAGAACAAAGTAATAACCCCATAAAGAAAAAGAATATGTCTGCATTACTTCCACATTAGGAAAGTCAATGCCACCAACCTGATCAAACTACAAAGTTCACATCTTTCATGACCCCATCAAACAAACAAAAACCCAGATCAACATTCCTATAACATCACTCAATTCCTCACCATCTCACATCTGGGATTTCAACCAAACCATGTAATAAAGAGTTAAAAGTGTTACCTGTTTGAATAATCAGAGCAGGGTATGAGTTCTTCTTCTTATGAAAGGCTTGGAGGCTGAGATAGCCAGCAAGAGTGAGGAGCAAACCAATGCCTGCACCTCCATACAGAGAAGCTGTGCTGCCCTTCCTCAAATACCCAAAAACTCCTCCAGCCAGCAGCAGAAGCCCGTAGGGGATTGTGAAGCAGAAATCGTGCATTTTGTCGAACTGGGTTTTCTGGGTAAGCTTGGATTCTTGGGAAAGTTGTAGTCTTTGTCAGATCGAATCAAGAAAGAAGAAGGCTTTCAAGTATAAACGGTCAACTATTGGCGCGTGGAGATTGCGCGAGTCAATTTTGTCGTGTGGCCAATCATACCAACTCCCGAGTTTGATTGTCTGAGTCCAGATAAGGTTGTACTGCCCCCCTTTCACTATGATCCAAGTACAGTTAAACCTTAAAAATTTAAATTTAATATTCACTTAATTAATAATTTTATTAAATTAATAATTTTTTCCATTTGAAGAAAATTTGTTAAATTAATATTTCACTAAGTTGATAAGATAATAGATTTTTGAGAATTTTTAAGACCCCATCAAATATATAAATTAATAATAACTTAAAAAATACTTAATAATTTATTTAAAACATATAAATTACTCATTTATGAAGACTTTTTAAAATATGACTCAATTGAAACTTGTTGCTTCTTGAAGTTGATGTCACTATAGATCTCATCACAAACTCTTCGTAGCATGGTACGTTATAATTTTTAGAGTAGTTTTTTCATGGTGCAACAAATAATTATTCAGTGTTTTCGTTGCTTGGAGAGCTTCTTTTCGTGAAGGGGGCTCCATGACACAACTATCATCTACAACATTATCACTTTAATCATTTTTCATGATGCTCTCAATTATCTCCTCGTCAGCCAATATCTCTGCAGTTGTGTTATTCTCTTCAGGGTAGTGCAACATGTAGTCTGCATCCATTCCATTACGATAATTCAACCTTTTAATTAGGCTTTGCAATTCATTAATGTCTTCACCACCCAATACTTCATTCAAGTTTTCTGAAGCCATGTCATCACTTGACCTAATTTTATAATGATGAAAGCAATTAGCAATCTTGCATGAACATTAATCGTCCAAGCCGCTATTACAAGATTCATTGCATCTAAAACATTAATCTTCTCAGGATTTGTTTTTCCTATTTCATAAGCCTCCAAAAGACTACGATAAAACGACGACGATAATGCATCTTGAAATCTCTAATAATCCTTGCGTCACAAGGTTAAATCTTTGATGTTGTGTTTGGTGGCAAGAAAAATAATTCCATATTCTAAAATCCTTTAATGGTTTTTAGATGAGCAGAACAATTATCCACAAGTAAGAGAATTTTTCAACCTGCTATCTGTATATCGAGTTGCCGAACATATTGCTCAAACAACACCCCAGTCATCCATGCTCGTTTGTTAGCATGATACTCACAATTCAAACTGCTCAAGTTGACATGCTTAAAACACCTTGGCTAAGCATATACTTTCCAATTATCCATAAAGGAATCTTCTCTGAACCATCCTCATTACAACAAGTAACAACAGTAAGTCTTTCTTTGTCTTGTTTTTTTCCCTTCAAGCTGCTTTGTTGCAAGAGAATGATCCGGTTGTAATCTAAAAAACAATCCGATTTCATTCATATTGAAAATATCTTTAATCTCGAACTGATCAACTTTCTCCCGTATGGACTTTAAATTGTTCTCCATGCTCTCCATATCAACTGAACCACTTTCTCAAAAGCGACGATAATTTTTTTATTCCATGTCTTGATTTGAACCGCTCGAGCCAACCTTGAGAAAAAGTGAACTCTGAAGTATCTTGTGGGTACATCTTCTTCAAAAACTCTTTTGCCTTCTCTGTGATTAGCTCCCCCGTCATATTCACACGTTATTGGTATTGAACAATCCACTCATATAAAGCCTTTTCTAAGTCGGAAAATTTTGCTGATTTGTGACGCTTGACATCACCTTTTTCAAGAGCTGTTGAGAGTTACGCCGAAGACTGTTTGATCGTATTTGATATTATTCCTTGACTCACTTGTAATTCAAACTTTTCCAGAACCCACTGCTGCAGTTGCTTTTGAGTGACGCTTGGATTTTCTTTACTGTACTCCCACAATGCTCTATGCATTTCATCCGTCATGGTGGATTTATTTACACCTTTGAGATGAGAAGCCATGTTGTGTTTGGTGTTTTGTAGTGGTACATTTTAGTCTATGAGTTTTCTTAATTTAAATAGAACTTGATTAACTAAATTAATGTTCATTAAATTAATACATTGACTAAATGTTCATAAAAGTAATACATTGAACAATGAATTTTTGTGTTGAAAACTCTAAAACGATAAGTATTTTGATAAATTAATACATTATTAATTTATTGATTAATTAATACCTCGCTAAATTAATAAATTTTGTCAGTTCAAACATTATTAATTTATAGAGGTTTAACTGTAGAATCTGGAGAGCTGGGGGTTAGGATTCGGGTCGGGTCGATAACCGAGTTTAAGTTTTTTTAAAAAAAAAGTAAATATAAGGAAAATTATGGTAATTATTAGTTGATAAATGGTTTCGATCATCGAATTACCAGAGAATTCATAAATTTTGAATTTGAGAGAAATCTTCTTTATAAATGTGTGCACAAGTTTGTAATAAAATCGAGTTTTTGAAGTGGCCTGTTTAATGAAAGAAAATCGCTACACGTTGAAACTGCGGCTCACAATGTTGCCAGTAAGTGCTACCGTACCGGTGTAATTTTGTGGAAAAAAGTTTGGTCTTCCGTAGCTGAGAGAGATTGTGATCCAGCTCTTACTTGATGTTAGGGGTGTGGTCACTTTTTAAAGAAAATTGCTTATCATATTTCACTAATTTTGATGAATCATGGTTTTGTACAAAACCGCTTTTACCTTTGGATCTATTGTCCACCTGGTATCAATAAAATGTTTTGTCCAGTAATTAAATTAAAAAACAATTTACAACTTTAAATATTATTGATAGCTTATAAAACATTACAGTACATTATGTCCCATGGCCCAGGGAGCATTTGAAATTTTATAACAATTCTGTAATATAATGACATAACCAAGAACTTACAATAGTGTGCAAGTAGTTTCTAAACAAACCATGCAAATGATTGAGTTGGTAAAACATTTGTGTTTACAATAGAGTTCTAGGTATGATCTCAATGGGCAGTCCTTGAGTAAGCACATGCCTTAGATTCCTACTAAAGTAGTTGTCTGCACATAGCCTCCAGGTGAATTGAGTTACAATGTGGTGGATTGCAATAAGCGTTTTGATCCTGGCAAACTCGTATCCTGGACAAATTCTAGGTCCGCCTCCAAATGGTACAAAGTAGTAGGGTGGAACTGATGCTTGCTTGTCAAATCTACTTGGATCAAACTTTGATGGCTCTGGGAAATCGTTATCGTCCATGTGGGTCATAGGAGCAGCCCAGAATATCTAGCATTGGATGTTATGATTTGATCAGTTCACTATTTTTGACACAGTAGAAGTGTGGAAGGGTTGATCAACGTCGAACCCTCAATAGATGGAGAGCACAATCAACATCGTTCTCTATAGAACAGGTTTGGAAAATAAGAGAAGAACTCTTAAGATTTTCAATAAGAATAAAACTAACTGTTTGCGATCCCAAAGGGATGCTTAAATACTGAGAAAAAAACCCTAGGGCAACTAACAAGGAAACCTAAAAGCCCAAGGAATTAAAACAAAACAAATCCAAAACAAATTAGAAAACATAAATTCTGAAAACATATTAAACTGCCGTTTTGAGGCTCTAACGAACTTGAAATCCCGAAAAAACCCACATGTTGTGGCAAACCTATGAGTTTGATTCATAGCGTCGTTTCCTTCTCGGAAAGGTATCACAATCGTCAATTGGACACCCGACGCCAAATCTGCAGTAAACCGGGTTTAGCTCTGCAACGGTCAATCTACTCTTCAATATCTGCTGTCATCCTTCCTACATCAGTGTCCTCTAGGGCTGGGCGCGGGCCGGGCCGAGCCTAAAATTCTCAAAGCCCGACCCAAAACCCGACACCCTCGGTCCGAGCCGAGCCGGGCTTTTTCTAAGATGAGGACCGACCCGAGCCCGAGCCCGACGGGCCGAGTCGGGCTTTCGGGTTTTTTCGGGCTTGGAGGAGAGGCGATCGGAGAGCCGAGCAACTGGGGGCTCAGCAAGCTGAGGCGAGGAGGAGGAGGTAGGGGAGCGCCGCGAGGGGAGGGCCAGAGACCTGGAGTTGGCTGGGGGCTGTGCGGAGAGAAGGAGATCGGCGATGCGGTCGGAGGATAGGCGAGGTCGTCGTCGGGCCTGAGATGAGCGAAGGGGGGGTTGTTGAAAGCAGAGTAAGAGGGGGTGGGGGGGATGAGTGTAGAGGGTTTTCTGAGAGTGGGGAGAGAGAAGGATGAGAGTAGAGGAAGAGGGTGGGGATGACAGTGGCGGGGGGGGGGGGGGGGGGGGATTGCGGCTGACAGAAACAAAAATGGTTTTGTAGAGATAGGGTTTAGTATTTGGGCCTGGGCTGAGGGGCTGAATTGATTTTGGGTAGTTAGGTTTCGGGCCGGGCCGAGCTTTCGGTCCCAGAAAAAATAGGGCCCGAGCTCGGACCGGGCTTAGTACTTTTGGGCCGGTCCTTCATCGGGCCGGTCTTTTAAAATACTGGGCTCGGCTCGGACCGAAAATTTTTCGGGCTTTCGGTCTTCCGGGCCCAAACGCCCAGCCCTAGTGTCCTCCACCTCTGAAGAACTCGACCCCGAGTTCTCTTCTGGATACAAAACTTCATCCTCTCGGTACTCATGTATATCAGTCATATTAAAGGTATTGGAAATATTCATGGAATCTGGAAGAACAACAACATAAGCATTGTCATTAATCCTCCTCAATACCTTAAATGGTCCATATTTGCGAGGCTGCAGCTTGTTGTAAGTGCTAACTGGGAATCTCTCATTTCGTAGAAACACCATCACATCATCACCTTCCTTGAAAAATTTAACCCTTCGATGCTTGTCCATAGCAGCCTTATTCTTTGCTCCTGTAGCCTCCAGCTTATCTTTGACTTCCATCTTAACAGCTTGCACATCCTTAGCCATACTTGCAGTAGCAACACTATATCCATGACCCCTTGGTAATTTCACCAAATCAACCACATGCCTAGGTACAAAGGTATATACCAAAGCAAAAGGTGATTTTCTAGTAGCACTATGCACATCACTATTATAAGCAAACTCCACTTGAGGTAAAGCTAAGTCTTAGCCTCTTGGTTTCTCTCCATAAACACTTCTGATCATGTTCCCCAACGCCCTATTTGTCACCTCTATTTGTCCATCAGTTTGAGGATGAGCGGTGCTACTTCGATTCAAGCTGGTTCCGAATTTTCTCCACAAAGTAATCCAAAAATGGCTGAGGAACTTGGTGTCCCTATCTGAAGTAATGGACATAGGCACACCATGCAGACGAACAACCTCCCTGAAGAATAGTTTGGCTACATTACTTGCATCTGATGTTTTTTTACAAGCAATAAAGTGTGCTATCTTAGATAACCTGTCAACCACCACAAAGACAGAATCCACTCCTCTTTGTGTACGAGGCAGACCTAATACAAAATCCATTGCAAGATCCTGTCATATATCATCAGGAATAGGTAAAGGCATATAAAGACCAGTTTTCTGAGATTGATCCTTAGAAACCTGGCAAGTGTAGCCCTTCCTGACAATGGCTCCAGCGTCTTTTGGCAATTGAGGCCAGAAATACCTCTCTTCGAGACTAGCAATAGTTTTATCTCGGCCTAAGTGTCCACCCATGCCTCCACTATGTAGATCTCTGATTACTTTTTCTCTTAAAGAAGAGACTGGTGTGCAAAGTTGGTTACCTTTGAAAAGATAGCCCTCTTTGACATAGAAATCTGCCATTGGTTGATTCTCTTTGCATTTGGCTCAAAGTTGCTTGAAATCTGCATCATCTGCATATAACTCCTTCAAAACTTCGAAACCTACAATCTCTTGTGCCAATGTAACCATCAAAGACGCTCTCCGGCTCAAAGCATTTGCCACTTTGTTAAGAATACCAGATTTATGTTGAATTACGAATGAGAATTTCTGTAAAAAACTCACCCAACGCGCATGCATCTTGTTTATGGTTTTTTGGCTATTAAGAAACTTTAGGGCCTGATGATCAGTGAACAAGACAAACTCCCTCTGAATCAGGTAATGTTCCCATTCCCTCAAAGCTCGAAAGACTGCATAAAACTCCTGGTCATACGTGCTCTACCTTTGATGAGCTTCACTCAATTTCTCGCTGAAGAAAGCTACAGGTCTCTTCACTTGGGATAAAACGACACCAATTCCCACTCCACTAGCATCACACTCCAGCTGAAAGATCTTATCAAAGTCGGGTAGTGCTAGGACAGGTGTTGTACAAAGTTTCTCCTTAATTAGGGCAAAACTCTGCTCTTGCTCTTCCCCCCCACTGAAATTTCCCTTTCTTCAAGCACTCTGTGATAGGAGCAGTGATGGTACTAAAGTTACGCACAAAACATCTGTAGAAGGTGGTCAGGCCATGAAAACTACATACTTCAGATAAATTCTTTGGGGCAGGTCAATCTCTGATAGCACGAATTTTCTCATCATCAACTTGTATCCCTTCTCTTCCCACTAGAAAACCCAAAAAGAGTAGTTTACTGGTGCAAAATGTACACTTCTTGAGATTAGTATACAATTTGTCTTCCTGCAACACTCTTAAAACTTGCAGCAAGTGCTCGATGTGCTCTTCCTTGCTCCTACTGTAGATCAGAATATCATCAAAATACACCACCATAAAAGTTCTAATGAAATGACGAAGAACCTGGTTCATAAGCCTCATGAAAGTGCTTGGCGCGTTTGACGATCCGAAAGACATAACCAACCACTCATAAAGTCCATCCTTGCTTTTGAAAGCTGTTTTCCACTCATCTCCAGGTTTAATTTGAATTTGATGATAGCCGCTACGAAGATCAAGTTTTGAGAACACCTGTGAACCTGACAACTCATCCAACATGTCCTCCAAATGGGGAATGGGGAACCTGTATTTGATGGTTATCTTGTTTATGGCTCTACTATCAACACACATCCGCCATTGGTTGCCTTTCTTAGGAACAAGAAAAACTGGAATAGCACAAGGACTCATACTCTCACGAATGAACCATTTTTTAAGTAAGTCTTCAATCTGCTCCCTCATATTCGCATTCTCTTTGGGACTCATACGATAATGTGGTAGGTTGGGTAAGCTAGCTCTAGGAATTAAATCGATCTGATGTTGAATGTCCCTCATAGGAGGTAATTCGTTAGGCAACTCATCAGAAAGTAGATCTTTGAACTCCTTCAGCATCTCATGCACCTCCACCGGTGGTTTTGCTGTTATTTGTTCAATACTCAATAAGCCTTTATTCACCACTGTACATAACACCTCTGATTCTTTGAAAGCCTCTTCCATAACTTTCTCACTGCGAGTCATAATCAAAAAAGTCTCCCCCTTCTTCTTTTCTGCAGGTTTGTCAAAATGCAATTAAGACAGGAGCCAGAGCAATTTTACGATGTCCCAATGAAACATCATTACATTGTCTCTTCCTATGTAAGTAACGTCCACATCAAATTGCTAGGGATGACCAAGCAAGACATGACAAGCATCCATATCAAGAACATCACAAAGTACCTCTTCTCTATAGTGCTTACCAATCGAGATAGGCACTTTACAAGTTTGTGTCACCCGAACTTGTGGACCTTTCTTCACCCATCCAAGAGAATACGACGCATCATGAGGCTGTGTTGGCAACTGCAAATACTCCACCAATTTCTGAGCCACCAAATTTTCGCAACTTCCGTTATCCACAATCATATTACACAACTTGTTGTTAATAGAGTAGTTTGTCTTAAAAAGATTCTTGCGTTACCCCTATTCTTTGGACGACAAAAGAATTCTCTGCAGCACGATGTTGACCTTTTATGCTAATTCCTCTTCTGCAAATTCAGCCCCGTCATAATCAGCATATTCTTCATCCTCCTCCTCCTCTTCATTCTCTACTAATCCAACTGTTCGCCGAGCTGGACACTCGTTGGACCTATGGCCTGGCTGCCCGCATCGATAACACTTAAATCTGGTGGGCTTAGCATAAAGATTAGTTGCTTTCTGCAAAGGTGCCATAGCCTGAGCTCCATTAGGGGCACTACCAACTCCTCTGGTTGTAGTGTTTTGTTCCCTACTTGTATTGCTTCTTGCTATGTTCTTCCCTTTATTGATTGCCTAACTACCGCTTCACATTTCATTGATGCTTTGAAAAGGGTATCTACGAAGTGTAGATGAATTTCGACTTCCTTTCTCCATTAACTCTACCTTCAAAGCCAAGTTTGAAGCTTCTACTACAGTCCACACGGTTTGCAATCTCATCTTCTCTTATATAGAAAATTTCAGACCATTGATATAGCGTGCCACCTTCTGATTTTCAGATTCCCCCATCATAATCTTCCGGGAGGAATCGCTCCATCATCAACTGTTTCATCCTCCGCCAATATTTTACTGGCCCTTTTCTTTGTCTTTGCCTTTGAAGAGCCATCTTATCCCACCATACTGCAGCAGTACTCTTCAAACGAAACGCCACCATCTTGACCTGTTTGTTTTCAGGAACCCCCATGACATCAAAGAATCTGTCGACTTCGATCTGCCAATCCAGAAACTCTTCAATGCTCATAGTTCCATTGAATAACGGGATGTCATCCTTCATTCGGTAATCCTTATAAGTACGCTCACACTACTACAAAAAACTCAATACTACTCACCGTTGTGTGAGTTCGGATTTTCCATTGTATATCTCGAGTTTGTGTGATGAAACGTCAGACAAGTTAGTTTATGTTGTACAACTTATATACCATGCCATGGTTAGCTTGGCATGCGCTGCACTGACATGTCTAGTTTATATAACAGAACATATATATTTTTATGTTGTGTGAGTTTTAAACATACATCAGAATATTGCATTTTTATTCAGTTGTCTCATTCGCACAATAGATTTCATTTCCTACTTATTCAGTTGTCTGATTCAGACAACTGATTTCGTTTCATATTTATTGAGTTGTATGATTCTACAAATCAAACAACAGATTTGAGGATTTTGTGACACAGGTTTGATGTGGCTTTTAGTCATATTGTACAACATATGATCTTGATTGATGAATTTATAATCTTGTGGGGGATACTTCATCAATTCTGGCTCATCCAAGTAAGGGATAATGTACCACCTTGTAAGACGGGACTTGAATTCCCTCCATTTTGTTGACGCTGACTGTAATACGACTTTTTTGCAGTCCTCTCCAATCATAAATGTTCCCTATGTTCATAATTCATGTCATTTAAGTGGTAGGATTAAAACCATATCAATAATGTATAGCGTAATTAATTATTAAGAAAATGTTTACCTGTATACGTTCCCACAATTTGTTTTTCTCCTCAGCTGTGACGCCTCCTGGGTTTTTAGGGTTGGTAGTTCTCCAAGTTTTCCTCACAATTGGTATCTTCTTGCGTGCTAACACACCAATATAGGACTGCATTTCCTGTGCCACCTTCCTATATGAAGTTCTTTTTTTGAATTGAACAATTCTCTTCTGTCGTAAGCTATAGCGATTCGAAATCCTCTTCATTGTGACACAATTTCTCTTCAGCAGCTTCAAACCTCCGGTTGGTTCATCAGCCTCGTTCGATTTCTTGTTCTTCCTTCTAGTCGACAAAGTAGCTGCTGTTGAGCTGCTCTTCATTGTTGTAGTCTTCTTTGTTTTCAATTTTATTGCTTTCTTCTTTGATGCAACCTTCTTTGGCGTACCAGCAACTTTAGATGGCGCCATTATCTATCATACAGATATGAGGAACATTAGGCATTTAATTACATGATTTATAAATAGACACATTTGTAATAAGCTAAGTCAAAGGTTATACCAAGTAGTGATAGCAATACAACCAAACAAATATATATGATAGATTTAATACCAAATAATGATTAATCAAAGACAAGCACACTTTCATTCAAAACATAATATATCAATTGCACATAAGTTCTGAATGACAAACACAAAGAAAAACAACTTAATATATAAAAATAGAGCTGTCTCTATTGTCCATCAACGACTATATCCTCCTCCCCAGCTCGCAGGTAGCCCACTTGTTCCTCATCAGCTAAGTTGCCACTTAACTCAATAGACGGCATTGTCGTTGTGATGGACAAGTGAGAAATTGCAGTGTCTCCAAGGACATCTTCAATCTCAAAATCACGGTAATCTCTAGTTGGGAGATCATGACTATTGACCACTATGGATCCACAGGGTCTTCGACATAGAAAATCGACTCAACACAGCTTCCCAATACGAAAGTGTCTCTTACTCAAGTTTACCAATGTCAACCCCCTTCCCACTATCTACCCAATCACACTTAAAGATAGGGAACTTAAACTTCTCATAGTTCAGCTCTCATATTTCAGTAATGACACCATAGAAACTCATGTCCTCCCTAACCATCCTTTTATCTCTAGCACTAGCTACTTGTGGCGTCTCAGCAGCCAAGTAGACACCACTATTTTGTGTCGATCGCATATCATCTTTCTCCTTCGTGTTATACTGAATTCCACTAATTCTATAACCACTGAACTTTGGCACTTCGTTGCTTGGCTTATCTGAGAGCCATCTCACAATTTCTGGAATGTTGTGACCCGGTTCACTCAGTTGGGTAGCAACCTGCGATACAAGAACATTTGTTATCATTATTCACTATTAATGTATAACTTAACAACATGACCAGTTTAATTCTTCACAGATCATGAGTGTTTAGACCTTACCCTCTCTTTCACCCAGTCAGCAAATGTCTTGTTTTGCTTGTCAGTCAGCCACTTTTCATCCCTTGCAAATCTTGGGAACTCCATCTTCAAAAGCTCCCAATGCTCACTGCAATTACCAACAAAACAGGGGCAATAAGTGTATTGGTGCTTACTTAACAAAAAAAATAGTAACATAAGTCACAAAAAATAAATAAATGAATAGTACTTACTTAAAGTAGTCTCTGAACTCATCCGTATTTTGAAGTTCGCAAAGGTGAGGTTGATCATATAGCTTGCCATATACACTTACAACAGTAGCACCTGATGTAGATCTGTTCGAAGTATTCAGGGGAGATGGGATTCCAACAGTCCTATCATTGCAGAATAGTTCAGCTAAAAACTCAACTGCCTCTTCTGCGATATAACACTCGACAATGCATCCTTCAGGCCGATTTCTGTTTCGAACGTATCTTTTACAAATCTTCATGTACCTCTCAAATGGATACATCCATCAAAAGCAAACTAGTCCACATAACTCCATCTCTCTAACTAGGTGGACTGTTAGATGAACCATGATGTCGAAAAATGATGGCAAAAAGTACTTTTCCAGCTCACACAATGTTTCAATGAGGTCACTCTGAATTTTCGGCAACCTTGACACATCAATAGTCTTGCTGCAGATTTCATTAAAGAAAAAACACAATCTTATCATGGAAACTCTAATTGGCTTTTCAAGCACTCCTCGGATGGCAATAGGGAGGAGTTGTTGCATTAAGGCTTGATAATCATGGAATTTAAGTCCACTGAGGCTTAAATCAGCCATGGAAACCAAAGTTGAGATATTGGAAGAATAGTCTTCTGGAACTTTCATACCAAAAAAACGACCCGCACATGCATCTCTTCTCAACAGCCTTCAGATTCCAGCTTGCTAACGGCAAGCGCTCCTTCTTGGGACCTTCCAAATTAGAATGCAACCCTGATCTAATACCCATTTCCACAAGATCTAAGTGAGTATTCACACCATCTTTTGTTTTTCCTAGAATATTCAGTAATGTTCCAATAAGACTATCTGTAATATTTTTCTCGATATGCATGACATCAAGGCAATGTAGGACAAAGAGAAACTTCCAGTACTCAAGCTAAAATAAAAAATAGAAATTTTCTTTCAGCAAGGCCTACGTTCATCGTCCACACCCTTATAAGGAGGAGGAGTAGTTTTTTTTTCAAATTTAAACTTTGAAACTTCTGTTTCCTGCCTATGTAATACTTGTTCACCAGTTAAAGGAACTAGAGCAACAATATGCTCTGTTCGGTTGTTGAAAGCAGTCTTTTGCCTTTGATAAGTGTGAATTCTGGGCAGAAACCTACGGTGCCCAATGTATGCCATTTTCCCTCTATTGACCAGCCTCTTAGGTTTAGTATTTTCAAGGCAGATAGGGCAAGCATCATACCCTTTTACTATACTCCCAGAAAGGTTCCCATAGGCTGGAAAATCGTTGATTGTGCAGAATAAAGAAGCCCTAAGTGTGAAGGACTCCCAGAAAGGTTCCCATAGGCTGGAAAATCGTTGATTGCCTTGCATCGTACACTCCACTAACCCCTTCCCACAACAGCTTCAAGTCATCAATCAAAGGTTGTAAGTAGACATCAATGTTGTTTCCCGGTTGTTTTGGCCCCGATATTAGTAGTGTTAGCATCATGTGCTTCCTCTTCATTATAAGCCAAGGAGGCAGGTTGTATATCACAAGAATAACAGGCCAGCAGCTATACTTGCTACTTAATGAGCTGTGTGGATTAAATCCATCTGACGACAAGGCAAGTCTAAGGTTTCTAGGATCTGCACCAAACTCCGACCATTTCTCATCAACTAACTTCCAGGTGGCTGCATCTGCCGGATGCCGCATAAAGCCATCTTTTTTTTTCTGTCAGTGGCATGCCAAGTTAAACTCTTAGAAGTTTCACTTGACCGGAACATCTTAATGAACCTTGGAATGAGGGGAAAGTACCATAGTAATTTTACAGGCACACCTTCCCTAGGATTGGAGTTTCTCCCTAGCTTCCACCATGAAGCATGACATGTAGGACATTCATCTTCATCAGCATAGTCCTTTCTGTACAAGATACAATCGTTGGGCCAAGCGTGAATCTTCTTGTACTCCATTCCTAATGCACTTAGTGCCTTCTTTGCATCATAACAAGAGGCAGGAATCTCATTCCCTTCTGGCAGAAAATCCCCCAATACAACCAACCACTCTCAAAAAGCGACATCACTCATTCCGTGCTTCTCTTTAAAGTTGTAACATCGTACAAGTGCATTCAACTTGGTATACGACTTACAACTGGGGTACAGTGGTTTGTTGGCATCACTTACAAACTTTTGGAACTCATTGGAATCATCTGAGAGTACCTCATCCCCTTCAAAATTTATGTCTATGTCACTGTCTATTTATATCCTTAAGGGACCCCCCACAGATTCATCGGAATCTCTGTCGCTGCCATTAAAAGACTCTTCAGTCTCTAAATCTGCTGCTATCTCCCCATTGTCAGTCCAAATATTATAAGATGTGTCAATCCCATTGACAAATAAATGATCCCTAACTACTCTAGCTGAAAAACTGTTGTCATTTCCACACCTTGTGCAAGGACATAAAATATTTCGTGGGTCTCTACAATTTCTCAAAGCAAACTCAATGAACTCTTCCACACCCAAAATATACTCAGTAGATCTCCTATAAGCATTTAGCCATGACCTACCCATCTATTGACAAACAATTAAAACATGCATCAAGAACACGCATCAATATGCCTCAAAACAACAATTAAGTTATTCAATATTATTAACTATATTCCTGCACGCACCAAATTCCAACAATGTAACTACCAACAATATATTAAGAATCACTAAATTTTATCAACAATAGACATTAAACCATTAACAACAAATATTCCAACAAAAGAGCTATATCACTGCACGCACCAAATCCCAACAGTATATATAACTACCAACAATTAAGATTCTACATATTTTTTAACCAATATACCTCAGTATTATTCAAGCACCTCTACAACAAGTGCAACAACTGCAGCAAGTGCACATACAACAACTGCAGCAAGTGCGCATGCAACAACTGCAACAAACAATAAACTCACTTGTTAAAAATCTGTACCAATTTTTGAATAGCAACAATAAACAACTGAAGCATTCACCAACAATTCCAAACCAACAAAACAGAAGAGGGGTTAGGGTTTGCGAAATTGAATCAATTGAAGAGAAAACTGAATTGGGTGTTTTGAAGTCGAAGAGAAACATAACAGAATCGAGAAAGAGAGGAAGACATAATTGAATTTAGGGCTTACCGTTTTTAAATCGAAGAGAAACACAAGTCTTTCAAGCATTCACCAACAAATTCAAACTAACAAAACAACGTACATGCACCAACAAAACAGAAGAGGGGTTAGGGTTTGCGAAATCCTATAAATCGAAGAGAAAACTGAAATGGGTGTCTTGAAATCAAAGAGATTCGAGAAAGAGAGTTGTGGGATGAGAGAATCGAATTTAAGGTTTACCGTTTTCGAGTGCTGTGTTTGTAAGAGAGCTGTGAGACGAGAGAGATCGAATGTTTAATGATGAGAAAGAGCTGTGGGTTTGTAAGAGAACTGTGGGTGAGTGAGGCTTGTGTTTGAGTTTAACGAAGTGAGTTGTAGGTTTCATTTCTGAGAGAAGAGAGTGTGAGAAGAGAGTTTGTGAGGAGAGAATAGTTGTGAAGAGAGAGAACCCAAGAGTACGTAGTTGAATTGAATGTGTCTTAAAAATTCTTAAAAATTTGCCTAACTTTCTGACACAACAGAAAAAAAAAATTAATGGCTCATTTGTCATGTTTTGGCACAAGAGGGAAATTTGCCGCTCTCCTAAAATTTGGCAAGTTTGGCATGACCTTATTAGGTTTAACCTTCATACAACTAAAAACTTTTAAACTGTTCTACCAATTTACTTTTCTTTACACTAGATATTCCATAAGTTTGTTCTTGTAGAAGCATCAAAACAATTGCACAATAGAATAAAAAAACATTGTTGTGAGAATTGTAACACATGTATGTTTTCAAAACCAAAAAACTATGGAGGCAACTTTCCCGCTTTGAGAAATGCTACCCCTAGGCCATTAGAGCCAAAATGAAAATGGGGGAATGACAAGCAAACCAACTCATACAACAAAATTACAAAATTATGTTGTACAAGTATTTGTCACCTTGCACTTGGTGACACCTAATGCAGGATGTGACATTATCATACAACACAAAACAAGAACTTTGTTGTTTGTCCATCTAAACCTTGCCCAAATTTGAGTTTCAATGTCGGAGGGAGTTCTGCCGCCAAGATTTTCATTAATCATACAACAGAAAATGTGTGCAGAGTTGTGTGACAAAATCTGGAAAAATATTTTTCAGAATATTGAAAATGTGTACCCTCATATAACACAAATTATTCACTTTAGGTTGTGTGAAACAGTTCAGTCATTCATACAACATGTAACTTCCAAAGTGTTGTCTGATTTGCGTTGTGTATTGAGTTTTTTTGTAGTAGTGTCATGTTGTTCCCCTTGGACTTCATCAGATTAAGAACTCGAATCACTAGTGTTGTTTCCACCTCGAGGAAACCTGTTGTTCTCGTTTCTTCCGCCCCTTCGCCGATTATTATAACCATTGTTACCACCGTTGTTATTGTTGTTGACAACCTGATTTGTCAAATTTGTCATCTAGGTCGTTATCTGGGTTGTCAAATTCTTCATCTGGGTTGCCAACCAGGTTGTCAAAACAGTAAGAGACTGGGTTAAAGCCACAGTAAGCTCTTCCATATCTGCCCTGATCACTGGTCGGTCTGCCATGATTAATCAAGTAAGTAAAAGAGACAGGAGAAGGCCTGCTCTGATACCACTTGACGCAGTAGAAGTGTGGAAGGGTTGATCAATGTCGAACCCTCAATAGATGGAAAGCACAATCAACGCCGTGCTCTATAGAACAGGTTTGGAAAATAAGAGAAGAACTCTTAAGATTTTCAATAAGAATAAAACTAACTGTCTGCGATCCCAAAGGGATGCTTTAATACTGAAAAGAAACCCTAAGGAAACTAACAAGGAAACCTAAAAGCCCAAGGAATTAAAACAAAACAAATCCAAAACAAATTAGAAAACATAAATTCTGAAAACATATTAAACTGTCGTTTTGAGGCCCTAACGAACTTGAAAACCCGAAAAAACCCACACATCGTGGCAAACCTACGAGTGTTATTCGTAGCGTCGTTTCCTTCTCGGAAAAGTATCAAAATCGTCAATCGGACACCCGACGCCAAATCTGCAGTAAACCGGGTTTAGCCCTACCACAGTCAATCTGCTCTTTAATGTCTGCTGCCATCCTTCCTACATTTATTTTACAATAACATTTAGCTGTTTTGCTAATCTTTTCTGCACTTGAACTGTGCTCTTGTCCAAAACTATGTTGTTCTCAGACTCCACTTGATTACGCAACCAAAAAACAACATTGCTGTGAACATAAGCACTAGATCCATACATATAATTCCTTTGTAGAGAATGACAATGGAAAGTAGTGAAAATGGGAAGAAATTCAGAAGGAGAAAGATGATTCTCATATATATTTCTTCATAAAACAACTAAGATAAGACACAACAATTTATACAAGAAATCTACCAACTACAACTACCAACTACAACTACCAACTACAACTACCAACTACAACTACTAAACATGGTGCACCATGTTGCACCATGCTGAACAGAAACTCAAAACCCACACGCAACCCCCTAGCTGTACAGAGGAGCCACAGGAGGAAAGAAGAGGAAAGGAGAGCAGAAGGAGGACTGGCGAGGACTAAGAACTCGTCATCCGCCAAAGGGCACACCCGCCATCCGCTACGGGCACATCCGCGGGCACATCCGCCATCCGCGGGCACATCCGCGGGTACATCCGCCAAGGGCACATCCGCCATACAGCTAGCTAACTTCAACACTCCCCCTCAAGCGAAGGCTAAAGAGAAACGAGAGCCGAGCTTGACCAATAAGGCTTCAAACTGAGCTGAAGGGAGAAGTTTTGTAAAGACATCAGCAAGTTGCTCACTTGAGCGAATATAAGCAGTAGCAATGATCCCAGATTGGACTTGATTTCTGATAAAATGGCAATCAACTTCGATATGTTTTGTACGCTCATGGAAGACTGGATTAGCTGCAATATGCATAGCAGCTTGGTTGTCACAGTACAAGGTAATAGGGGAGGAACTCCGAATACCAAAATCTCCAAGAATGTTTTGCAGCCAAATAAGCTCACAGGCAGTGGATGCCATAGCTCGATACTCTGCTTCGGCACTTGATCGAGCTACAACGGTCTGCTTCTTGCTTTTCCAAGTCACAAGGTTGCCACCAACAAAGGTACAATATCCGGTGGTTGATTTCCTATCCAGCATGTTGCCTGCCCAATCGGAATCAGTATATCCTTCCAACTTAAAATGATTATGCTTGTGCATCACTATACCCCGGGTAATGGAACCTTTGAGATATCTAAGGATGCGTTTCACAAGCTGATGATGGTGTAAAGTTGGAGCATGCATAAACTGACTCAAGATACTTACAGCATAGGTGATATCAGGGCGAGTGATAGTCAGATAGATGAGCTTGCCTACTAATCTCTGATAAGCAGTGAGATTATGAAGAGGTTCACTATCAACATCAAACTTGTGATTACTTGGAAGAGGGGTTTTAGCAGGCTTGCAGGCAGACATGTCTTCCTCTTTCAACAGATCAATCACATATTTCCTCTGTGTCAGGAAGAGGCCTTTTTTAGACTGGTCCATTTCAATTCCGAGAAAGTATCTAAGGGGACCAAGATCCGTGATGGGAAACGAGGACTGAAGAGTAGACTTAATGGCTTGAATTTCATCAGCATTATCCCCAGTAATAATAAGGTCATCAACATAAACAAGAATCACCAACTTACCAACCAGACCACTTCTAATGAACAAAGAGGAATCACCAGAGCTTCTTTTGAAACCAGCCTGAAGGATGACAGAGCTGAGTTTGGAATACCATGCCCTTGGTGACTGTTTGAGACCATAAATAGCCTTGTGCAGCTTGCAGACCAATCCAGGCTCATTTTCTTGAGGATGACCAGGAGGTATCCTCATAAACACATCTTCTTCCAGATCCCCATGAAGAAATGCATTTTTTACATCCATTTGATGAAGGGACCAACCAGAATTGATGGCAATTGACAAGAGAACCCTCACTGTGTTCATCTTTGCTACAGGAGCAAATGTCTCCTTATAATCCACTCCAAATGTCTGAGTGAATCCGCGAGCTACAAGGCGAGCTTTGCATCGTTCCACTTCACCATTGGAATGAAATTTTACTTTATAGACCCATCTAGCCCCAACAATTTTCTGCCCTTTAGGAGCCTGCACAATACTCCAAGTCTTGTTGTCATTCAAGGCTTGTAGTTCATCAACCATAGCTTGTTTCCACACGGCAGATTTACTAGCTTCTGCATAATTTCTTGGCTCTGTTACAAGACTGATCTTGGTTATGAAGGCACAATACGCTGATGAAGCATGAGATGGAATCACAATATTCCCAATTGAATGTTTGGACTTATGAAGTTCAAAACCTTTCAATTTTTCAGGCAGTTTCCTAGTCCGACTAGGATTCCGTCTTGGAACAGGCAAAATTGAACTTCCAGTATCAATTTGACTTGGAGCAATACCATCATTATCAGCCGCCTCATTAGTCTCTAAGTCATCATCTGTCGCTAGAGAAAACTCAAGAGAAGGAGAAATATGCTGAACAGCGGACCCCTCTGCAGACTCCCCTGCAAGTCTCTCTTCAGGGGCATTTGCAGGTGTCTCTGCAAGAATTTCTGTATGTTCATTTGCAGATCTAGAAGTTGAAATTTCAGCAATGTTATATGATGTTTCTGTTGCAGCCTCCGCTCCCGGTTCAGTTTCAGGAACATATAAGGAGCTATCAAATAACTCCCCCTGCAGATCACACTCATGGCTTTGAAAAAAGAAATTTGCCTCATCAAATCGAACATCTCGAGAGACAATAATCTTCTTTGAAATTGGATCATAGCATTTGTAGCCTTTCTGTGATGATGAGTAACCCAGAAAGGCACACTTCAAAGCTCTGGGATTAAGCTTGTCTCTGTGAGTAGACTGAATGTGAACAAAACAGGTGCAACCAAACACCCTCAAATGATCAATGGTAATATCTCTCTTCATCAAAACAGAATATGGGGACTTAAAATCAAGAACTCTTGATGGCAATCGATTGATTAAATAGGCTGCAGTTTGGATAGCATTTGACCAAAATCTCTTGGGGACATTTGCCTGAATCATAATTGCCCGAGTTTTTTCCAGAAGATCTCTATTCTTTCTCTCAGATACACCATTTTGTTGTGGTGTACCAACACAGCTAGTCTGATGTAAAATGCCATTGGCACATAGATACTCAGTCATGACTTTAGAGGTATATTCTGTCCCATTATCTGATCTTAACATGCATATGCTTGAAGAGAAATGGTTTTTAACCAGATTATGAAAATCCTCAAAGCACTTCTTTACCTCATATTTATGTTTCAAGAGGTAAACAAATGTGGTTCTAGAAAAATCATCAATGAATGTGACATAATATTTATAACCATCAAAATATATCATTTTTGCAGGTCCCCATACATCAGAGTGAATCAGTTCAAACTCCCTAGAGGCTCTAGAACATGAGTTTGAAAAAGGTAATCTAGTAGATTTAGATTTGTGACAAGTTTCACAATCTGAAACTGATTTACATAGATTTGGGAATAAATGAGACAAAACATGAGTTGAAGCATGGGCAAGACGCATGTGCCACAACTGCTGTCGAGTAGAAGACGTCGACTCAGCAAGAAAACTCTTTGCAAAAGTTGAGGAAGTGGAAATATAGTACAATCCGTTCAAGTAAAATCCCTCACCAATCTTCCTCATTGTCACTCGATCCTGAAAAATGACATTGGTTTTTGAGAATAAAACCAGACAATCTAAGCAATGAGTTAATCTCCCAACAGATAAGAGCTTGAAAGGAAAAGATGGCACATACATAACACTTGACTGTTTATGATCAGAAAATAAAGTCATTTTTCCCTTTCCTAAAATAGGCACTCTATTCCCATTGGCAACCGAAACAAAGGAGGGGATTTTTAAAGGAGAAAGATGATTTAGACAAGATGAATCATGAGTCATATGATCAGAAGCTCCTGAATCAACAATCCAAAAATCATGATTTTTACTAAGATCAAGAGCCGTTGAGATTGCACAGATGATACCTGGAATTTCATCCCTAGAAGCCAATTTTCCATCCGCCAGATATCCAGCAAATTTGCCTAGCATTGCAGTAGCAACTTCTGGATTAGCATTACCTTGCTTCTGCTGCAAGAAGACTGCAAACTCATTTATGAGAGTTATAGGGTTAGCAGCGAAGCTCATCATTGCCTCTGAGCAGTCTCCCTCAGCTATATTAGCTCTAGCAGTAGGATTCATTCTTATCTTCCCCTTCTGTCCCCTTTCACTATTGAATTTTGGTTTTAGTTCAGGGTGCAAAATCCAACATGTTTTCTCCTCATGGCCTATACCCGATCTACCAATTGAAATGCAATAAGAACACTTGAGATCTGGTCTCCTTCCGTTATACGGCCTGACAGTTGCATTAGCATTTGAGCTTGAACTAGAACTAGCAAAGGCTCTAGCTTCATTGTTGTGATCAACCACTGAAACATCAGCTCTCATCACTTTTCTCCTAGTTTCCTCTCGATGTATAGTAGAACAAACAGTTTGGAAGGCGGGAAGAGGAGATTGCATAAGAAGATGGCTTTTTACATCATCATATTCAGGGCTAAGATTAGCAAGCAATAAGAAAATCTGATCTTCTTCAGCTCTTTTCAACAAAACCTTTCTATCAGTAGAAAAAGGACGATACTGATCTAGCTCATTCCACATAGTTTTCAACCGGCCAAGGTATTCAACAAACAGAGAGTTACCTTGCTGCAGATCAGCCATTTTCTTTTTGAGTTCAAAAATCCGTGCAGCATTGTTTAAATCGCCATACAGATCGTTGATTTCTTTCCACAGTTGGAGGGAATTTTCAGCATAGCCAAAGATCTCACGCATCTTTGGTTCCATGGAATTTAATATCCATGTCATGAGAAGCTGATCCTGAGCAAACCAAGCAGCATACTCCTTTGCAGAGGTTGATGGAATGGAGACTGAGTCATCAATGGCGCTGAGCAGCCTTTTACCTCCAAGTGCACGCTTGACCTCTCTGGACCAAGAGAGATAGTTGTGCTCGTTGAGGAGAATAGGAACAAGTCGAAGGTTGGTGTTGGAGTCATTGACTCCAGCTGCATATGATGCAGAACTTGAAGCATCTTCAATATCGCCACCACCAGTCATATTATGAAGGACTGGTGCAACAAGCAATTAGTGTAAAGATGAAAGAAGGAATGGAGAGCAGAAGCAGGTCCTAATCGGAACCTTGCTCTGATACCATGAAGAAATTCAGAAGGAGAAAGATGATTCTCATATATATTTCTTCATAAAACAACTAAGATAAGACACAACAATTTATACAAGAAATCTACCAACTACAACTACCAACTACAACTACTAAACATGGTGCACCATGTTGCACCATGCTGAACAGAAACTCAAAACCCACACGCAACCCCCTAGCTGTACAGAGGAGCCACAGGAGGAAAGAAGAGGAAAGGAGAGCAGAAGGAGGACTGGCGAGGACTAAGAACTCGTCATCCGCCAAAGGGCACACTCGCCATCCGCTACGGGCACATCCGCGGGCACATCCGCCATCCGCGGGCACATCCGCCATCCGCGGGCACATCCGCGGGTACATCCGCCAAGGGCACATCCGCCATACAGCTAGCTAACTTCAACAAAATGCAATATTATGCTTGGTGTCTCCTAGACTTATCTTGTCACATAAACCAACCCCATGTTTGATTGTGTCCCATATGTTTAGTTTAATCGAAAAAAAATCAAAATACAAAACTTACCTGCCACCCTTTAGGAATGTGGAATCCATGGAACTCAATATCTTTAATAGCAGTCCTGAAGCCACCAAAGACAGGAGGTGTCATCCTCAGAGTTTACTGCGCCACTCTCCATGTGTATTTCATTTTCATAAGGTCTTCCCATGTTAGAAACTCTCCTGCCAATTTGCTTCTAGCTATTTCTTCCTGCTCTGTAAACCAAAAGACAGGAATCAATCATCGAATAAATCCTTTTTGGGAATGAAATGTGAAAACATACCATCGACTTGTATAGGCGTACATACCTTGAAGAAGGGCAGCATAAACAGCTGGTTCATTAGCTAGAAGCCGCAAAAGGAACGTAATAAGAACAGATGAAGTGTCATGTCCTACAAACATGACTACCATGACATTCTGCACCATCTCCAATTCTGTTAATTCTTCTTTACCTTCATCGTTTGGGATGCTAAGGAAGCAAGAAATGAGGTCTTGTCGCGGCAAAGCCCCTTTTTGCTCAAGCTGTACCCTCTTTTCGTGTATAAGATCTCTGAGCATGTTTTGAACCCTCTTGCTTGCCTTGAGGCTGCTGTTGTAACGAGTGAAATGCAAGTTAATTGGCACTGACCACAGTCCTTGCATCATTGTTTGGAAACACTCCAGGAATTCCTCTCTGCGAGTTCCTCGTTCAAGCCCAAAAAGTAAAGATGATATTAGGTTGAAAGTGAGGTTCTTCATCAGGGGCATGACCTGTCAACAATAGAAACATGCTATTAACTGAGATTGATTTCTGTTTATTTTCTTCAGTTCAGGAACGATATTTTGAGATTACTGAGAAAAAACAAAATCGGAGAGTTTGAGGAATTTCTGTAGCTTGCTGATGAATTTTCCACAAATTTTATAATTTCTAGTGCTGCCATTGTACATGATATGATTAATGGAGAGCCATAAAAAGGTAACTCACAGTTACATGTTGCTTGCCATGCCAATGCATCTCCAGGTGCTTCCTGATTTCTTCATCCATTTTCCACAAATATTGTTTCAGTGAATCGGGCTTCAAGAATAGCATTAAAGCACTTCTGACACGTCTGTGATCCTCAGCACTCAGCTCGGTTATACTTTGTTCCCCCAAAATCCTACGAATAGACTAAGTTTGGTTGCTGGAAATGGTTCTGCCATCACTGGTGAATATAAACTTGTTTGCAGCTTGTCCGTGGAGGAAGACTGTTGGCTTGCCAAATAGACTGAGCTTTGAAACTGGCCCGTACTCTTTGATCCTTTGTTCAAGCCATTTTCTGTAGTGTTGGCACGCATGGCTCTGAGAAAACCAAGGCTTTGGCCTATTAAGGGTAGTCCTAATGAGCCTGGGGGGAGCCTTACTGACGATTTTTTTCTTCTCGATAGGAGTAGGCATATGGAGATGAGGAATAGGAGTATTGCGAAAAGGGTATTCATGATTTGTGAAGTGCGAGCCTAAATTTGCAGGAAGTTAATTGGTGGGAGTGAAAGTTTGCGAAAAGGGTATTCATGATTTGTGAAGTGCGAGCCTAAATTTGCAGGAAGTTAATTGGTGGGAGTGAAAGTTTAACTATATACAAGGTAGTCTAGGAAAGGAAGTCTGGAAGCTTGTTGCTGTTGACTTTTCCGGTTGGCATATCATTACTGATCTGAACACTTTTTTTCTGGAACATGAAACACAAACCTCATCCTCGCTTATCTCAGCCTAATATAACCAATCTGCCAAAAGCTGCACAAGCTGATTGTTTAGTAGTTGGTGGTGTTCTTAACTGTCTGCAAATAAATAAAAAACATTAATAATTCAAATGCATTACTGTAGTTATCATGATTACAGTCAGCGGAAAATGAAAGCAGACATATATACAAGACAACGAGAGCATATGAGTTGCAACTTGTAAATCACTACATTGTTCTAGCTAGGTAAAATGAAAATTTATTATGACTAAAGACAACTAATTAGTTATATCCTATAAGTGATCCTTATTTTAGATTGTACTGCAAAAACACAAGGTAATATATATATATATATAATCATTATCAGGTGCGGACGTCCGCACTGTGCGGATTCGCCTGAAACGCCCACTGCCGCTGGTCCGGATGTTGCCGGTCACCCTCATCCCATCCCGGCGTTCCTGTCTGTGTTAGCCGGAGTTCCAGCGCCTGCCCACGCCGGCCGGAATCTGGAAATTTCAAGTTTCTGGGCAGAAACTTGAAAATTTCCAGAATTTTCAAAATTCCGGCCGGCGTGGGCCGGCGCTGGAGCTCCATCCAACACAGATAGGAGCCCCGGGAGGGGAGGAGGGCGATCGGCAGCATCCAGGCCGACTTCGGCTTGCGGCGGCGGCTGTTTCTGGCGAATCCGCACCGTGCGGACGTCTGTAGCAGAGACAGACTGTGTATATATATATATATAGCGAACATTCGCTCTGAAATTAAAGTGCAAAATTTCTTTTTTGTCACATTTTTCGGTCATATTTTCACATCTCCACCATTCGGTTCTTTGAACCTAATGTATAGATCATTCATGCAAAATTTCATCTAATTTCGTTACCGTTAAGGTATCAAAACTATATTAAATCAATGAACAAATCGAATTTGTTTAACATAAACTGTTCGTATAAATCACCATAACTACATGTCAAACGATTATCAAGTTGGATGAAATTTTACAGAGATGATCTATACATTAAATTTTAACATCTGAAAAGTGGGGATGTGAAAATATGATTTAAAAGTGTGTCAAAAAAAATATCATATGTTAATTTTGGAGCAAAAGTTCGTTCTAGATAAAAATATATATATGTATAGACTAATTTTAACACAGCCTGAAACCATGTTGAACACAACAAAACTCAAGGCAATATATAGTTATATACACAGACTAACACAAGATTCCTTAACATGCATGTTATTGATCTGCAACCTTGTCAAATATAACTCCTCTGAGACTAAAATATCCAAAAATTCCAATTTTTGTCATAAATCCAAAACTACAAACAAGTAATTTATATATATATATATATATATATATATATATATATATATATATATAGGCAGGATTTAGAGAGGATGTTCTCAAACTTGAATTATAGTACGGATTTTCATTTTTGACCTACTTTTAGATTGAATTTTCTCATCTTCACCGTCCAGTATCTAGATAATATTGTGTAGATCATCGCTGCAAAATTTCAGCCAATTTGGTAATCGTTAAGGCTGTCAAACTCGAAAAACAAATGGACGAACTGAATTCTGTCAAACTTGAACCGTTCATGCTTATAACAGAAAAACGTAATTTTGAGGGCCTTAACGATTACCAAATTGGTTGAAATTTTGCAGAGATGATCTGCACAATATTATCTAGATACTAGACGGTGGAGATTAGAAAATTCGATCGAAAAGTGGGTCAAAAATGAAAATCCGCACTATTAGCAAGTTTGAGAATGTCCTCTCTATATATATATATATATATATATATATATATATATATATATATATATTCACACAGCCTGAAACCATGTTTACTAAATAAGTAAAACTTCCCAATGAGCACAGAGCTTCCAAATCATTCCAAAAAATTCAATGCCACAAGGAAGAGAACCCACCATTTGGCCTTTCACACTTGCAAAACTTAAGAAATACATACTAATCATCAAGAACTTTCCCATCAACTTGAAAAAATTTCATTCAAAGTTTCAGAAATATACCCAGCCCTAGTGTTGAATGTTGTAGCAAACAAACTAGCCTTATTACAATGTTTGTCCCGGTGCATTTCGAACCTTTCAGATCTGAACTCTTCTATTTCGAACATGAAAACACAAACCCCCAACCTTAAATTTCTCACTTAAATAATCAATCTGCCAAAATATGCACAAGCTGATTGTTTAATTTAGTAGTTGTTGGCGTTCTTTGCTGTCTGTAAATAAAACCTTTAATAACTCAGATGCATTACAACATTATCAACAGAGGATAGATATCTATCAAGACTACAGTAAGCGGAAAATGAAAGCAGACACACAAGAAAAAGAGAGAAAATGAGTTGTAAATCACTAAATTGTTCTAGCAAGGTGAAATGAAATTTTATGACTAAACACAACTAATTGGTTCTATCACTAAATTGTGCACTGCAAAAACACAAGGCACTGCTAACTTGTCAAGTAGCTAATAACTAGCTTGCAATGCATGATTCCTTAACATGTTATTGTTCTGCAACCTTGTCAAATATAACCCCTCTAAAATATCCACAAACGCCAAGTTCTCTCAGACTAAGTTTATGTTTAACACTAAATAAGTAAACCTGCTTCCCAATCATGCAGGACACAGAGCTTCTAAATAATTCTTAAAAAAAAAAAAAAAAAAAATTCAACGGCCACAAAGAAGAGAATCCAGATTTGTATTTGGCCTTTCACACTGTTAAAAATTAAGAAATAGATACTAATTATCAAAAATTTTGCCATCAACTTGAAAAAAAATATACAATAAAAAATAAAAATCAAATTTTCAAAGTTTCAGAAATATAAAATTTCCAACAACCCAATTCCTAATTCTCATCAATTTTCCAACCAAGAGCAAAAAAGAGAGCTCAACTCCACAAATAATAAGACTATACAATGATTACAATATCAAAGTGTGACTTTATTATAGTATTTTCACAACTTTTAAATGGTTGTATAGTTCACAGGATATTACATTGAGAAATGTATCAACAGACTACAATGAACTATTCAAACAGATCTGCAATTATACTGTTGCAACATTTTCTAAATGACCATGACAATTATTAAGTTTGTAAAGCATTTGTGTTTGCAGTGGTGTTCTAGGCATGATTTCAATGGGCAGTCCTCGAGTAGGAACTGCCGCTGGAACCCGACTGTAGTGATTGTCTGCACACAGCTTCCATGTAAATTTTGTGACCATATGATGGATTGCAACAAGGGTTTCGATCCTGGCAAACTCAAGTCCTGGACAAATCCGAGGTCCCCCTCCAAATGGTATATAGCAGTAGGGTGGTACCGAAGCTTGCCTCTCGAACCTGCTTGGATCAAAGTTTGATGGCTCTGGGAATATGCTGTCATCCATGTGTGTCATAGAAATAATCCAGAATATCTGTCATTGAAGGTTAGGACCAAATCAGCTCTGAATTTTATTACGTAGTCGAGATCTATATATAGCTGATCTTTTATGTACTAGTATTGTGTTCTTGTCCGAATTATGTTAATTTCAAGATTGCATTGCATAACCAAAAACAACAATTTGGCGAACCCACGCACTATGACAATGCATAAGAGATAAACAATTCATTTGCAGGAGATCCAAAATGAAACTTGGAATGCTGTATTAAGCTTATAGTAAATTTGAATTTACCTGCCACCCTTTAGGAATGAGGAATCCACCAAACTCAATATCTTTGAGAGCAGTCCTGAAGCCACCACAGAGAGGAGGAATGATCCTAAGAGTTTCCTGTGCTACTCTCCACGTATATTTCATCTCGGAAAGATCTTCCCATGTTAGAAACTCTCCTGACAATTTACTTCTAGCTATTTCTTCCTGCTCTGAAAACCACAAATTAAAAGGATCAATCATTGAATCAGTACCTTTTAGGCAAGAAACTGTAAAATCATTGATTTAGTTAATACCATAAACCATCAGCCTGCTTTGGCTTACCTTGAAGAACAGCTGCATAAACAGCTGGTTCATTAGCTAGAGCCCGCAAAATAAAAGTCATCAGAACAGATGTAGTGTCATGTCCTGCAACCATGACTACCATGATTGTGTGGACCATCTCCAATTCTGTTAATTCTTCTTCATTGTCATCATTTTGGATGCTAAGCAAGCAAGTGATGAGGTCTTGGAGAGGAGAAGCAGTCTTTTGCTGAAGCTGTGCCCTCTTTTCGCCTAGGAGTTCCTTTATCATGCTTTGAACCCTCTTGCTTGCCTTGAGGCTGCTGTTATAACGTGTGAAGGGCAAGTTGACCGGCACCGCCCACGATCCTTGTATCATTCTTTGAAAATGCTTCAAAAATTCGTCTCTACGAGGTCCTTGTTCAAGTCCAAAAAGCAGAGAGCATATTATGTTAAACGCGAGGTTCTTCATCAGGGGCAATACCTATGAGCAACAGAAAAATGCTGTTAGTTGAAACTGATTCTGTCTGTTTTCTTCAGATGGATAAATTGTGGGATTTTTCTGCAGCTCGCTCCACAAATTTTATTATTTGTATTAATTAGCTTCCACATTCGACAGCATATGATTAAAGGAGAGTGATGAAGAGGCAACTTACAGTTAGTTGGGTTTTTCCATCCCAATGCATTTCAAGGTGCTGTCTGATTTCTACATCCATTTTCCCAACATATTGCTTCAGTGACTCGGGCTTCAAGAACAGCATAAGAGCATTTCTGACACGCTTGTGATCCTCGCCATTGAGCTCGAATATATTTCGTTCCCCCAAAATCCTACTAATAGACTCTTTGTTTGCTGGAAAGGGTGCTCCCATCACTGCTGAATATCAACTTGTTTGCAGCTTGTCCGTGGATGAAGACTGTTGGCTTGCCAAACAGACTTAGCTTTGAAACTGGACCATACTTTCTGATCCTTTGCCTAGCCCATTCCTCCGCACTGTTGGCACGCATGGCTTGGAGAAGAGCAAGGCTCTGGCCGATCAGGGGCAATCCTAATGAGCCTGGAGGAAGCCTTTCTGATGATGTTTTCCTTCTCCTAAAGAGAAGGGATATGGGAATGAGGAATAGGAGTATTGCAAAAAGGGTGTTCATGATATGGGAGACTAAGTTTTCAGAATGACAATCAAGAGTAAACCTTTGGTATTAATATATAGGAGAGTTAAGGAAGGAATTTCCAAAGCTATGAAGTTCAAATTGTTGCTTTGGCTTCTCATTTAGCATATCATACTCAGGTGTCAACTCTTCCATTTAGAAGATGGAAAATAAACCACCCCACCTCATGACGTTTTTCAGCTTAGAAAAATCAATCAGCATAGATTAACTTGTTTAGTCACAAGTGACCAGCTCACTAGGCATAATCGATGAGATTCCCCGTGGAGTATGGCAAAAAGATATTGCTGTATAAGTTCACCAAAGTATGATTGATTCTTGGAATAGAAAATTGCAGAAGTGCAGAACTCATTTCAATGTCCCTTTATAATAAGATTCCATGCATCTAATTTATGGTTGCAGACAAGAAGTTCGAGACCTTAATTCTTGAGAACGGGTCACTTTTTCCCTGAAGGCATTTTCCCACAATGAAGTTTATGGCTGAAAATGCAGAACAAAACAAAGTTCAGGTATATCATCTGAAGTACACAAACAGACTCATAAATGCAGATTTCCTAATACATTTGTCCACAAAGTTCTATGCCAATTGCCAAAGATAGGTGGGAGAAAGATCATAATGCAGCCGTAAAATATAGAACCAAATATAAGAGACACATAAACTATTTCTGATGTTCAATAGCCAACTGCTGCTAGAATGACACTCAAAATATTGATGCAGTATTATACAAATAATATGCAGCACACCAAGCGCTGAGATAATACATTCATTATTCAAATAATTATCAACTCAAATATGGGTCTGTGAGTTGTTCAAGATGGGTCTCAACCGGGGAAGACCAAGGCTCTGGCCGATCAGGGGCCATCTTAACGAGCCTGGAGGAAGTCTTTCTGATGATGTTTTCCTAAAGAGAAGGAATATGGGAATGAGAAATACGAGTATTGCAAAGAAGATGCTCATGATATGGGAGACTCAATTTTTGCAGAGGATGCTGCAAAAGATTAAAATTTTTGTATCAATAGGGGAGTTGAGGAAAGGAATTCCCAAAGCTATTAAGCTCAAAATGTTGCTCTTGGCTTCTCATTTAGCATATCATACTCAGATGTCAACTCTTCCATTAGAAGATGGAAAACAAACCCACCTGACGTATCTCAGCTTAGAAATATCAATCTGCTAAAACGTGGGATTGATTACTACTCACTACTTGCTGCCTTGCTGGTGTTCTTAGCTGTTTGTGAAAAAAAAAAAACAAATTAATAACAACATAAAATAACGATAATATAACTATAATATTGTCTAGTCCAAGCTTGCTTTCGGGAATTAGTAACACAATTTTGCATTTGTCTGATTAGATAGTAGAGATAGACAATTTCACTGGATTAGTTTAGTTAACTTCATCTAAGTTGCAAATATACTATCTTCTCAATATTTATGTATAAACATCAATCGGATCACCTCGTTCTGTCACAAGTAACCAGTGCTGCCAGCACACTAGGCATAAACAACATGTTAGATTCCCTGCAGAGTATGGATAAAAGACACTCCATAGAAATTCACCAAAGTATGAGTCATTCTTAAATAGGAAAATGCAGAACTCATTTCAATGTCCCATAACAATAAGATCTTCCATGCATATAACTTTGTATGCATGTTTATGCAATTTCTAAGCGTTGACTTTGGATGTGTAGTTTCTAGGATATAGCATTGAGAAATATGTTCACAGGCTACAGTGCAATTTTTAAACAGTTTGTTTATTAAGAAGTTACACTACAGTTTGGAAATTTTTACATGACCATGACAATTATTTGAGTTGGTCAAGCATTTGTTACAATGATCCTAGGCATGATTTCAATGGGCAGTCCTTGAGTAGGTATAGGCATTAGATTCCTACTCAAATGATTGTCTGCACATAGCTTCCAGATGAATTGAGTTACAATGTGGTGGATGGCAATAAGGGTTTCGATTCTGGCAAACTCATATACTGGTCATATTCTAGGTCCCCCTCCAATTGGTACAAAGCAGTAGGGACGAACCGTTGCTTGCTTTTCGAAACTACTTGGATCAAACTTAGATGGCTCTGGAAAAATGCTATCGTCCATGTGGATCATAGGAGCAGCGCAGAATATCTAGCATTTAGATGTTTGGTTAAGTTCACCATTTTATTATTAATGTTTAGATGTTTTCCTGATCTTTTCTGCACTTGAACCGTGCTCTTGTCCAACACTATGTTGTTTTAGGACTCCACTTGATTAGGTAACCGAAAATCAACATTGCATGAACAAGCACTATATCCTTTTATAGAATTTTTGAAGAGAATGACAATAGAAAATATAGAGAATGCAATATTACGCTCGGCGTAAAGTTGAACTTACCTGCTACCCTTTAGGAATGTGGAAACCACCGAACTCAATATCTTTGATAGCAGTCCTAAAGACACCAAAAACAGGAGGAATGATCCTGAGAGTTTCCTGTGCTACTCTCCAAGTGCATTTCATTTTGGCAAGGTCTTCCCGTGTTAGAAACTCTCGAGCCGATTTGATTCTAGTAATTTTTATCTGTATGCTTAGGGGCATCTTTTCATACCGTGGACGCTCCATTTCTGGAAGCTCAGGCAAAGAGTTATGAATACCATCAACATAGTCTTGAGGAAAATACCGGTAATCAGATAGTCCTTTCTTCTTCATTATAACTGTTTTCTGAATATTACAATAGTGTTAAAGGAAATGACAACCATACAGTATTGATAGTATTATCTCCACCTGCCAATGTAAGAATAATCAGACACCAAAAGCAATAAATGATAGTATTATATGATCATCAGATGACCGAAAGAAACAATTTGCAACTTGTTTCTTCTTATTCCCACCTTTTTAGTGCGTGTTTGAGTGCTGTGACAAGTGGATTTCTGATTGCGAGAAACAAATGCATGAGCAACTATTCCTGTCTAGTATTCTTCTTGTTCAGATATTGATGCTTTCCCTGAGGCCAATCAATCTGCAGATACTTTCTGGAGTACCTAACATAAGGAAACCATATATATGTTGTATGTTTGGTTATCTGGATATCATAAATAAGATGAGGACGAGTGATGCTATTTCTTCAGCACAAATAATAGTAGTGAAACGGATAAGCATTTCATCAAACACCTTCAAGGCATCCTCAACATTACTCACATTGGGTCGATTCCAAAATTACTGACCCTGCCCATTGAGCCTGGGTGAGGGTCTCTCACAAGTTTTACAGCTTTGCGCCTGAAAAAAAACAGAAGAAAAAAAAGGTCGTTTATTAAAAAACGAGACGTCGTATGGTACCATAAGTCTATATATGGGTTTAGGAAACAGAGTAGGCGCTAGTTTACAATGTTGGTTCGGTTCTGTCCGAATCTTGATAAACCCTTGTTTCTTCTTCTCCCCCAAACTCTGAAAATGGTGACCCCAACTCAGGCCGTTTCGAAAAGACCCATTTGCCCTTCGTGCTCCAAACCCGTCCGGCTCTGCCTCTGCAATCGGATCCACAACCCGGGGCTCCACAACTCTGTAAGTGTGACTATTCTCCAACACAGCTTTGAGAAGAAGCACCCTCTTAATTCAGCTAGGATTGCAAGGCTAGGGCTTAAGAATGTGAACGTGGTTACTGTTTTTGATGTGCATTTTGATGCCCGGTTCGTTATCCGGTTGCTTGACCCGGATTTGGACCGGGATGGGTCAAAAGGTGCTTGTTTTGGTGGAGAGACCCAGGAGGTGGCTTCTGGGTTTTGTGTTGAGGAGGAACAGAGGAGTTGTAGTGGTGTGATTGATTGTAATGAGGAGTCTAGTTTTGGGAATGATGTAGGTGGTATAAGGAGTGTTGGAAACCATTTAGGAGGTGTGGGGCTTGTAAAGGAAGTGTTTGATTGGAAGACTTGTGATAAGCATTTGGATGGACAAACCAATGTGGATGTGGCTGCTGCTGCTACGACATTGGATTCACTATCTAATGAACACAAGCTCTGTGGTACAGATTTTGAGTCAATTGAAGGTGTTAGAGTTGGTAATGGGGGACCGGTTGTAAGTGCTACAATTGGCAAGAATGGTTTCATTACCTCACTTACTCATACTTGGATGCCACAAATCGATTACAAGAATTCACAATTTGATACGATTTTAGAGATTACAGAAGCGCGTGAGGCTTTGGTAAAGGGATTCATTGTACAAAAGTTGCAAAAGCAGCCAGCTAAGGGAAATGTGGAGTTCGATGAGGCTGTGGAGTTTGAAGTAGAAGTTCCTCCGGGGTCTGTTCTCTTGTTTCCGTCAAAAGAAGCAGTTAGTGCTAGTGACCTTGAAGCCATGGATATCAAGGTCAAGAACTTGATTGTCTTGGATGGGACATGGTCAAAGGCAAAGAGAATGTATGTGGAAAACCCCTGGTTGAAGCTACTGCCACACTTGAGGTTAGATTTGGACAAGCTGAGCTTGTACAATGAAGTTAGAGTCCAGCCTAAACCTGGATTCCTATCCACCATTGAGAGCATCGTATACGCACTAAAGGCGGTAGGGGACAGTCCGGAAGGCCTGGACAATCTCTTGGATGTTTTCGAGTCCATGGTTGGAGACCAGAGACGATGCAAAGAAGAGAGATTGAACAACGTCTCACCGCCCGGGTGAGCTTCTGCTCAGTTTCACTTGCGGCACAATTTTGCATCTCAATTCCATCTCTCTTTTCTGTAAGCCATTATCACTGAATACAACCATGGACAATCACATTTTTGCATTGTTATGAAACCATATGACCTCTTTTTCATATTGTGGCTATTGTGCCAATTACCATATAACCCCTCAAGTCCTTCTCAGCTATTTCAATTGCAACTTCATATGTTGCAAACCAAACACTCTCTTCCAAATGCTCAAGCTTCTCTCTTCACATCCTAAAACCCTGAACCCTAATAAACCCCTCCTCTTCCTCTCTCGCCTCCTCACTCAATCTCCCACCACCAATCCCCAAGATTACGACCCGCCGTTTTCTCCAGCATCCAAAAAGATTCAGAATGCTGATCCGAAAAAAGACCCGACCCGGCCTCTCAAATCGGACCTCCCCTTCGACTTCAGCTACTCCTACTCGGAAACCCCATCAGCCGAACCCATTTCCTTCCGGGAGTCGCCAAAGTTCTCTCCTTTCGGACCGGGTCGGCTCGATAGGAAATGGACCGGGACGGCTGCCCCGGCCCAACAAGAAGCGGACTTGAACCGGCTGGCCGAGCAGAGGAAACGGGTCCTCGGTGACCCGCTTTCGGAGGAGGAAGTGGCTGAGCTGGTGGAACGGTATCGGCATAGTGATTGCTCCCGCCAAATCAACTTGGGTAATGCTTAAAAATCTAGTCTTTTTAAGTTCTTAGATTGACCCATGTATTGCATTCTGTTATTTTGGCTTGTTTAGATAAGTGTAATGATGTATTGCATTTTCGACAGTTAATACATGCTTTTGTAATGACTTGTGTTTAGTATTGATTGAGTGATGAGGGACTAAGTAGTTTGGTTTTGTATTAGGAAAGGGAGGAGTTACTCATAACATGTTAGATGATATTCATAATCATTGGAAGCGGGCTGAGGCTGTGAGGATTAAGTGTTTGGGGGTGCCGACTCTTGATATGGACAATGTTTGCTTCCACCTTGAGGTTCGAACTCAACTCTAGTGATTTGCCTCGAATGGTTTTGAGTTTTGTTGGGTAGTCGGGTAGAGATTGGTGGGTGATAGTGTAGTAGTGTCTGTGCAGGACAAGACTGGAGGGGCGATTATCTACCGGCATATTAATGTGCTTATTATGTACCGCGGTCGAAATTATGATCCGAAGAATCGGCCAGTAATACCGGTGATGCTATGGAAGCCCTATCCTCCGATATATCCAAAGCTTGTGAGGAATGTTGCTGATGGCTTGACATTTGAAGAGACGAAGGAATTGCGCAACAGGGGACTAAATTCCCTTCCTCTCATGAAACTTAGTAAGTGTTTTATCTGAGAGAGAGAATCTATGGTATGAATTTGAATTTTAGAAGTACCAGATGTGTACTGCTTTCTTTTTTGTTTTCGCAGAAGATATGTCATTATTCATGCCTCTTTTCTGTGAACCCTTATATTCTGCAGCTAGAAATGGTGTGTATGTGAATGTTGTGGAGAGAGTAAAGGAGGCCTTCATGACTGAAGAGGTAGTGAGACTAGACTGCACTCATGCTGGCACCAGTGATTGCAAAAGAATAGGCGCAAAATTGAGGGTATGGCTTGTATATGGAATTAACGTCGAATATTCATTTTAGTATTATAATCCATTTTATGTTTTATGATCTCTGCATATTCCATATATTCAGGACCTTGTACCTTGCGTCCCCCTTTTGTTCAAGGACGAGCAGATTATACTGTGGAGGGGGAAACAAGATAAAGAACAAGACTCGATGTGCATTAATAGATCATAGATGTGGAATCTCCACATATGCTTATGCGGATGGGGTTGCTACTCAAATTTAAGAAACTCTCCTCTGCCAATGCAAGTGCTATATTCCGAAAGTTTTTGCGTCAAAATGCTATGTTTGGCAGATCACTTTGCATGTTGCTCGCCAAGTACATTTTCCCCCTTATGCTTGCACCTAAGATTTGTGGCCAAGTTTGTCTCGGGAGTTCATTAAAGTCGATCTCTTGACGGAGGATCTAACTCCACCTTGGAAGCCCTTCAGATGACAGCATATTAGAGGAACAGGCGGTTGGTTGTGAAAGTGCGCATTCTCTTTCTGGATAGCAAGCATCTCAAACTGCCCCTTCAGGAGTCAAATTTTCATCTGATCCTCGTTATAGTATTTCAATAACAGGAATAAAAAACTGCTTCCCAATTTAAAATAGCAATCTCAACTTAACTTTCTGAGAAAGCAATCAATTCAAATACTGGATGACATATACACGAGGAACTGAAATCTTATGAAACAAGCATGCCATAATAATGGCTACCACGATGATAGAAGAACCCTATTAATATTCGTGTATATATACCATATATAACTTGGGACATATAACATGTAGAAATGCTTAACACGTTCAAGTTGCTAAATACACCGGTGCTCTGCACACACCAACTAGCTGACAGAGATCAAATAGCACCACAAGGATCACCGCATTCTACCATCTTAAGCCGCTAGAAAATATCGATTAAGATATCATGATGTTGAGAAGTTGCACTTCACACGACTCAAGTGAAGATAGGTATCAGATGTACTATGGTGACATGAGTATCTTCCTCAGCTCATGTGTCTTTTCAGCAACACAACCCGAACTGACTAAGGAGGTCATCCAGACCTGATCAGACCTTACAGGCTCATCATCATCATTCCTATGCCAGGTCCAAAAGGCATGGGTTGAATTGACTATCTTTAGCTCACCATGACCAAAACTTGCTTCCCGGAAAACTGACCACTCAGGTGATGGGTGCACATACCTGTGAATTCATGAGAAGTAGTTATAAATGGTTAACGGGTTACACAAGTTTTTAGCTGAAATATTGTAAGTGCAGAATAAAAGTAATGATTTTTTTCATTTTTGGAAAGAGCGAAAGTATCCCAAGTTCTTACGACATTTAAAGCACCCACCCTGTTTGAATGGAATCCATCTAGTGTCGAGCAATCAAAATTATACAATGCAGATGGTTTGCAGATAGAATAATAATCACTACTTGAAGACAACTGAAAACCAGAGGTCTATAACTCACACAATCAAATCGATTCTTACTAAACATTTTATTTTCCCACATTGAAAATTGGATAACCTTTTGAGTACAGTAATTTATACCTTTGAGATAAACCTTCTCTATTTCCTCCATCACCAATAGTAATGTGGACTGCACCGCATGGATCTGATTTTCCACTGTTAACACGTTTCTGTCAAAGAAACCGTTATGGATTAAAAACTGACTTCCACGAATTTATAGATTACATATTTGAGAAAAGCTATACCGAGCGTTCATAAGCATGAACATGACCAGAAAACACAATATCAGCACTAGCTGCATAAAGCAATGGCTCCATTGCTGCCATCATGCTGTCCCCTTCACCTTGATGAGCCTTGTTACTGTTATACCAGGGAACATGAAATAGCACAAGCAACCAAGGGGTCTTTTGTCGGTCCACCTTTGACAGATCAGCCTGCAGTTCAACAAGAACGACAAAAAGTTTCTGTAACTTGTGTATCTAAAGTCTAAACCACCCTTATTTGATACGAAAGGATTGATATCAAGAGAGGTAATCGAAGAATAAAACAACTCAAAGATGCAAGGGTTAAAAATGTAAAGGAAACAGCATAAATACATCTTAACATTTACGGAATGAAAGATGATGCACAATGCCCTTCAGATATTCCTGTTGAAGCATTCAACGCTGTAATATATAAATGTGCAATCTCATTTTAAGAACAAGGAAATAAGTTTGAGCTGCTGTGCTACAGGACTGCACTTGGACCAATTGAAAATAAATTTAAGAACATATAGGGTGTTCGGGTATTGAACATAAACTTGCTTTCCTGTGTTTAGAATATACTACCAACTGTAGAACTTCTTCAAGTTTTCAGACAGCTAAGACATGAAGATACATTATACGTGAAAGCAGACACCATATGCACATGTTATCCAGGACAATCAAAAGATCCAGGCAATGCTAATACGGTCCAAAAGGAAAGCAGGGCGGTCAGGACCTATATGAATGTGGCATAATCTAAACATCTACAACATGTAAGGTACCATTGACAAACATTAAGAAAGAATATCAATCCAAGTTTTATTAATGTCTTTATAAATTAACGTAGCAGATAAATAGGATTCCTTATGACCAGAGAAAAGAAGCCAACTGACCTTCAACCACCTGTATTGATCTGAATATTCATCATAATCAGTGTATGAGCCAAGCATGATAATATGAGCACCTGCAACTTCGAAGGAGTAGTAAAGATTTGAGCTCGATCGACTCTCTTTATATGGCATTTTCCACCTAGAATTATAGGATACGAACCCGTCCTTAAAGAATGGTATGCTCTCCTTCTCATGGTTTCCCTGGGTTACCATCCATGGCCTTGCACTTGCAAGTGGCTGTACCAGCTCACCAAAAGTATCCCACCGAGACTGCACATAATCAGCATATGAAAGGTCTCCAGGAAGGAGATGCACATCATATTTGCATTGATTGATGTGGTCTAGCGTTGACTTTGTCCATCCAGTTTGACCAAGATCTCCTGCCACAGCAAATGTAATTGGAAATTGAGCTGCAGGGGTCTTGAGCAGAAACTCAGGACCTTGTCCTCCACATTTGTAGAAGTATACTGTATCATGTTCAAGAGGACCGATGACAGTATGGTGTATCAGTCCAGACTTATAGATCATATAACTATACGAAGTGCTTTCTCCTTGAGCCACAGAGCTGTATTTCCTTGATGATGTTCCATATTCAACAATTGAAGGAGCAGATTTATCGCCAGTGACCCACGTCACTCGCATGTGCTTGTCTCCTGCCAAAGAGATGTGCACCTGCAACAGGAATTTGTTCAAAAATGTATTATACTAATTGAAAATCTGGACAATGAAGGAAGCAAGAAAGAGAAGCATCAAGCCAAGAACCAAGTGTCTAAAACTGTACTTGCCCAATGAAAAAATCAAAACAGATCATCAATTCATTACCAGTAATAACTATGTCGACATAAGAAAATGACATCATTCACGAGGCATTCATAACATCCAGGAAGTCCAAATTTTAATCAAACTGATATTCAGGAACTGCCATGCCCATTATTATTTGATTTATTTCCAATAAAAGAGGATTTGTTGAAACTCAAATCATAGGAACTACTTTTGTGCACAAATTAGCTTCAATTACAAACATGTTCTTCGGTTTGACACTAAAGAACCTATCCATTTCATGACTGAAAACACAATTTAATATCATAATGAGAACAGTAGCACAAAATTCACCACTAGCATAAAGAAAAACTAGCATCACACTCAGAAAACCAACACAAATCCTTCATCATCCCCATTGCCAAAACTTTCCTCCCACCTACAACAACACAGAATCCATCGCAGCAATAGACTAATAACAGATTGAATAACAACACAGATTAGGAACCTTTTTATTTTTCCTGGAAGTTATTAACTTGAGCATAGAGCATAAAAATCTAAAAACACTAGACCAAATATCAAGAACACCAGATATAATTATACAAATGAAACTCCTTTCTGACAAAACTAGCAGAACCCAACTATAAAACAGAGCAAAATATTTGTGGGTTCACAAGAAATGAAGTAATTGGTTACACAGAAAAAGTAAAAGAAATAGAACAATGAAACAGTGAAAAAGAACTCACCTGTTTGGGTTGGGAAGATGGTTTTTGGTCCCATGGGAACTCGAGGTCTTTCCGAGGCTGAGGCCGGACATACTCGCCTGCGATGACTGTCAAGGCCACCGAGATTAACACCAAAAATGGCAAAACGTGCTTGGCTGTTTCCATCGTCTGTTTCCTGAGCTAAATCATTTACGAGAGACAGAAACTGAAGCTTTGGTTCCTTAACTTCTTCTCTGTGAGTTAATATTCTTTTTGGACTGTTGTAGTAGAACGACAAGATTGCCCATGTCGGATTCACAACCTTTTAAGACAAATCTTAATCATGGTGTTCCTTGGGGAGGGTGTACCTGGAACATTAATTTGACAAAGTTTGAAACTTTTTTCAACTATCAAGATAAATTTGTGTACTTTTTGGTAAAGTTGTCAACTTTACCCACCAAACAGAACTGCTCAAAGACTTGGCTTAATGTTAAAGATTCGTTGACAGTGAAATTTAAGTTAATTTGGTAAAGTTACTGAAAAGAACTGTTTTGACTTTTGAACTCATCAGAACTGAGAGATTTACCATGACGTAATAATGGGAGCGGATACAGCGCACTAAGGGTAAGTGTATTAATAGTGTGTGAGTAATTTATGCAGTTATTTCTTCAATTTATTAAGTGCCTCTTAACGCCTCAATAACTAGGTATTGTGGACGCTGCTTTTTATGAGTTTTTTCATGAGAATTCTATTGTTGCTAATCATGTTGACATAGTGCATACTCTCTGTTTTTCTTTAGTTATAGTATTTTACAACTTCATCTTCACTCACCCTTCGAATATGAGGGCTATATGAATAGTTGGTAATTAAACAAACGCTTAAAATTGCATAATTAAGTGTTGGTTCACTTGCACCTCGGTGCATTGAATAATTTTCCTATAATTACACTAATAGTATACAAGTCACGTATGTTGTTAGCTCTTCAACTTTATTGTTGTTTCTTGACGCCTTAGTAGTTAGATCTCATGCCGCTTTTCTTAGCTTTGTTCTTGTGATTTCTATTATTTTTGAGATAGTGGCTCTTCTCAAATCTATTATTTTTCTTTTTGAGTAAAGTTTTACTTTATCTTCACTCATCACTCAATAGCAATGTCCCGTAAATAGTTGGTGATTGAATAAATAACTGAAATTGTATTTTCACTTGAATATTGACTGTTGTTTTAAGTTGCCTCTGTCCTTTTCACTTATGTTTGATGTCTGATGATCAATGCAAGCTGAGGATCATTTGGTAGTGCCTTGGAGATCATGAAATCAATTTCAGATCCTTTGATCTGAAGTCAGGTTGTTTAAGATCTGAAAGTATAATGTCTGGGGCTACGCCGTCCATGCCGTTATTGTTGGTCACACGTATGTGCTTTCATGTGTTTACTTTAAAAGAACTATAATTGGTTGTAGTCATCATTCAACATGATCTTATTCAATGTCATATTCCAGGTATTGTATTATAAATCAGATGGGCAAGAGACTAATGCACATTCTTACAGTTCACAGGGTCAAACTGTGTAAATGGGGGAAATGCGGATGGGAGAAAAAGCTGATGACTATTTCTTTCCATAAGAATCATATTGTTTGCTACAACATTTTAAGCTGTACACGTTATGATACTTTTTTCCCATTCAAATACACCGTTTCTATCTATACCCTGTGTCGTTGAAACCTGAAATTCTGATGATCGTTTTCCTAGTAGATTTGAAAATATAACTAAAAGTGATTCACAAGCATGGAGTTCCTCCATCTTCTGGGAATCTGTGACTTCCAACATAGGATCCTTCCATGGCTGGTCAAATGACCTGCACAAATTTATGACCAGACCATTAGTATTACGTACCAGGGGGCGCAAATAAAAACACTGTACAAGACACCAAAATAGGGCAAGAACGTTAATTTACACGACACCAATGTATTAGACGGGAAAAGAACTGCACTCATCCCACAAATCAAACGATGAAGAATTATCACATTTGTAAAATTTAAGAAAGCCAGCATCTATCTATACTCTGAGTTTGTCATCCTGCAATCTGGAGTCCACTATCTCATTATTTCAAATTACAAACAGGAGTGTAGGACGACAAAATGAGTGGGGAATCTGCTATTCCCTTTAATGATAAAAGGTCAGCTCAGTAGAACACAATTTCATTTGTCTATCACACTCATTTTCCTCTATATTAGTTAGACCCACAAAGGGTCTTGAAAACTGTCTTATCAGGTTGAAGTTAAGTAAAGTTAAAGATAATATCTGTAATTGTAAGAAAACACCTTGTGACTAGATCATGTTCAGATAATAAAAAGAAAAAAGAGAAACAGGTTGGACAACAGTGTATATATTACCATCTCCAGGCAGAATTAGCTTCATTAGGGCAACGTATCTTCAGCCAAAGTGATTGGACAGTTTCATTAGCATGCAAGAAACCTGAAACAGAAAATATCATGTAGACTGTCAAGCGTAAATCTAGTTGTCATGCATGTGCACCTGAGCGTGTGCACTAAACATTCAGTCAAGAAACTGGTTCCACATAATTATCAATGTTACAAGCTCTCTCGCTAAACATCCCAGCATCCCAACCAAAGGCGAGCAGCAATGGCTGCAGCCATCTAAACTTAAAAAGAGTTTGTAAAGCATCAAGGCACTTGAGTTGTAACTCTCTGTGGCAACTTCGTGTGCGCAAAACATTCAGTCAAGAAAATGGTCCCACATAATTATCATTGTTACAAGCTCTCTCGTTAAACATCCCAGCATCCCAACCAAGGGCGAGCAGCAATGGCTGCAGCCATCTAAACTTAAAAAGAGTTTGTAAAGCATCAAGGCACTTGAGTTGTAACTCTCTCTGTGGCAACTTACAACTAAGCCACAGGAAACATTTCCTGAGCTTTTGTATCTGGATAACATTAGGTTCTGAAGTAAACTGCATGATCTTATCAAAATCTTGTTTTTAATAAAAGACAGGAACTAATCATTACTGGACCCAACTACCATATTCCCCCATGTTCTACGAAACACTCAACCAAAAGATACCAAATGCATGATCAATCAAATGTATGATACCTGCAAAACTGGAGCCATTAATAAGGAGAAGACTAAGTGCTGCAGCGACAGATGGTAGCATTTCGTAATTGTTTTTAGAGAGCTGTTGAAGGTAGAGAATTGCTGACGCCAAGATCTCTTCACAACAGTATCTGTTTCTGCCCCTTTCTCCACATGCCTTGTCAGCGTGAGTTATTAAAGACTGCAAACTTTCCATATTCATAATTTTCGAGAACTCAGGATCCACAACACTGGATGTCCGGTCAAGCTTTCCAATAATTACAGCTGCAGTTAGCCAACGCAATAGTTCTGAAATCAATGAATTCTTATACACCTCTTTTTCCTCTGGAATGGTAGTGAAGCGTTGATGTGATTCATTGAAATGAGGCATAGCAGCAGAGTCTGCTTGTACAGCACTGGAAATGGCCCACTTGATAAAACTTGAAAGCTTTTCACCACTCTGGAACATTTTCAAAGAAAATTTTCACTTTTCTTAGTATGATCAAAAGAAACCAGCAATGACAGATCTGAATAGTAAATAGAGGATATTGTTGTCACTAATAAAAAATTTCCATAAAAAGTACCGATGGATGTTGAGGACATTATCAACCATATGAATATATGATACAGCAGTTCCACTACCAATATACATGACATGTAGTCAACTAGTCATTAGGCATCATGACGTTAAAAGTATATGTTCCATCGAGAGTATGATCATATAATTTGTTATAATCTGAAGTTCTGAGCTTACATGAGTACAATGATAACTGATATGCTAAGATGTAAACCAAGTTAGGCGTTTCCTTAGTTTAAAGAACCGAATTGGGATTTTCCATCATGCAAGAGATCATGCATATCTAAATGCACCTATAACCAGCATGCCATTGAGCAACAGCTACATATTGAGGAGAGAGAGAGAGAGAGAGAGAGAGAGAGAGAGAGAGAGAGAGATATACCATATAAAAGATGGAAGCTGGAGGGGCGCTCATGAGAATGGCTTTAAGGCCAAACTCTACAGTAGCACATGAACTTGCATTATTGTAGACCTTCATCGCCTTATATATTCTAAATAAACCATCGAATGATACAACAAAATGTGGCTGATAGATCGTCCTCTTTTGGGATACATTGAACGTTGATATTATTGTTTTAAGAATTTCATTGATGACTACTGCATTATCTGTCATCAAAATCACATCAATCGCAAGAAATTTGTAGAGATGAGATGTTAACTCCATGAGCTGCTCAAGGGCATGGTTCTGCAACCATTCAGTAATGTTTCTTGAAGAAACAAGATCAGTGACCACCTAAATCAAGAATACATAAAAGTAAGCATCAGGGAGAAACACAAGTTACATTTTACTCTTTCAAAAACGCTTTGGATTAAGAGAAGTATTCGAAACAAATATAAGTCCATCCGTGTGGTAACCATCATGCAATTTAGAGTTTGTCCATCACAATGTAATCAATGCAATTCAAAATGCACATTCAGTTTGATGTCTATTGAGTTTCTCTTGCCAAGGATAAGCTACAAGGGTTGATCTTGAGTGGACGCTTGTGTGATGAAAGGCTGGTCTAAAGCCAGATTACAAATGATTCTCTATCCCTAATACTTCTTACTGTTTTTGTTCTACATCAGGTATCAGGTATACAGAGACTAAAAATGCCACATTCTCATTGCTAATTATTGTCAATTTAAAGGGGGGGGGGGGGGGGGATCTCCACAAGACGTAGGATTATACGAACAGTGCTCTTACTGTATAAGATCAATTTCATGGAACAGGAGAAAAAGGATGCTTCTAATTACGAACTTGGTCTGTACAGCTAACAGTTAAGCATTTGGCATCATGCAGGAGACACCTTAGAAAATTGAGGAGAGTAGACAAGAATAAAGAAAAAAGAAAATAGTTTCAGTAATGACCTCTGATACCACACCCAACAGCAACAGGCACAAAGTTTCATCTTCAAGACCACTTTCACTGGATATTGAGAGAAGAGATGATAACCATGGAATCAGACCGCATTTTTCAACTAAATGACGAGCCAACTTAGGCAATGTAACTGACTTCTTCACTACCTGAGAAGAGATAAGATGTAAATTATATCAGTTATTTACTTCAAGCAAGCTCAGAGCTCCCATAATAATAAACACAAAGAATTTTTTTTTTTTAATGCATGTCTATTTTCAAAAGTCGTACCAGTGAAAACTGACCCAAAAAATATATTTTTGAATTACTGACTTAGCTCCCCCCAATCCCAAAAATGTGTGTTTGTGTGTATGGACGTGCGCGAGAGCCAGTAACAAAATTTCAAATGAGGCCCCCTTAATTAACAGTGAAACAATCTTTATATTAAGTTGAGAGTGTAATGCCACACAACAATGCAATTTATCTATTTGATGAGCTGAACAAAACTAAGTATTCAAGATTATCCAAAATAAGGCCACATCACTGTCTGCATATATGTATTCATGTGTGTGTGCACTAGTGAGTGTGTGCGTAAATTAAACCACAGATGCAGTCTAAGGCCATATCAAATGCTTTCATGAAAAAATCGCTTCTTGAGACCTCAAACTTTTCAAACATAACGACCATTTGTTTCCTTCCATTACACAAAAAAAAATTAAACAAAAAGAATGCACACATGATAATAAAAAATATATATATATGGTATTAAAAAGAAGAGCATCTTTTCTTTCTCATACCAGCAATATAATAATTATGACCCATGCAAACATTTCAGATAGAAGAAAACATCACAAGTGACTACAGTGAACTTCAAGGTTACCTGAAGAGTTAGTTCCTTAGACTCCTTATCTGAAAGGGGAGAAACATAGAAACTAAAGAGAGTCTCAAGAATGGAATTCTTGATATAAACATGTGCATCATCATCAAAGTTCAGCCCGACATATAATAGCCGCAGTATCCACAACCTTTCTGATCTGAAGTTAATAGAGGAACTCCAGAAAAAATTGCTAAAGAAAGGTACATTCTGCAATCAGAGAGAATACCGAACAAAATAGACGTAAATAACTCATGTACAGGTCTGAATGCGAAAACGAGAAAAAAAAAATACTGAGGACCTGAATCACACCTTCGTGTTCAATGAAGACGATCTCTTCAAAAGCGTAAGTAATGTAGCATAATGTTCATGTGAAGTATCTAATAATATGAGAGATGTCTCGGCAGCAAAAACAGCATTTACAGAAGAGATTCTCTGCCCTATTTGTTGTATGCCATTTTCAACATAAAGCAAGAGAAGCTTAATTTGCGTGACACCCTTCCTCTTTTGACATGTCTGTGAAAGGTAGTTCGAACATGATTAATAAACAGCTTTAAAAGGTGCAGAAAAGGAATATTATATGAAACACCATTACCTAAGAACATGGACACTTAAAAGTTGAACAAGATACATGATCAATACTGATATATCAGGATAATCTGCATTCAATTAACTTTCATGCTTAAAATATGAAAGTCTCCAAGGTTAAAACTGTAGCCATGAAAGCGGTAACGGATAGCTCTTTAGTATTACCATGGACCTAATAAATTCAGCACTACTGTGCTGAAATATGACTTTATAAGAATAAAAGGATCTATTGTCAAGCTGAAAGATGGTTTATAAAATCTATTGTCACTATTGCTAAACTCAAACTACATTGTGTGCATTTTCCTTAGCACTGTAGATATCCAGCATAGTTACATTCAAAGAAAATTGGCTGTCATTTTATTTTTATTAATTTGAACTATTTGAAAGAACAAATAATAAGTCATTGGAATATGGAACATAAAAACTGGACGATGGATCTTATCCTCTTTCTAAACATATCTAGTTACGTCATACGGAGTTGCAAATCTATACCAAGGCCCTGAAACCTCATATTAAATATACAACACTATACGGATTTGGGACTTTGAAAAGAAGTAATTAAGCCCAAGGGTCCATCATCAGGCAAGAAAACATGATACTTGTATAGAATGAACCAAAGCAGCGCTTCTGAAAATCATATTAAGCAAAGAAAAAAAAATAATGTCACTTAAAGAATCATCATGTTGCCCCTAATATTTCGCTGCAATAATTATTTCTTGATTCAAAATCAAATCAAACTAGTCAGGCAGTATTCATGCCATGATTTATCATTTATGCTGGGACATCACAGTAGCATAATTACTATATTACACAAATCCGTATTTACATGTTTCGATAGTTTGCATACACATACAGAAAACAGGTGGCACTGTAGCAGATATGGAAAGTAGATAAAACATGGTATTACCTTCAACGCGTTCTGAAATGTTGCAAGAGTTTCATAACCCAAACTTCTTATCTTATCGTTAGGTGATGAAATACTCATAAAGGCAATAGCAAGTAAGCCTAAACCAGCAAACTCCAAGGGTTCAATATAACCTTCAGAAAGGCAATGAATAGAGAAGCGCAAGATGAAAATAGGATTGTATCTTTCTTTTTCAGCGTCAAGATCCAGGCAATTTAACTGCAAAAAAGTTTATCAAACAGTTAGATGAGAATGATCCCAATGCCTAAGCTCTTAAACAATTAAATTCATCACAGTTGTACTTGCAAAATACATACCACAGGCATATCGTCGACAAGATTTGTTTGAAACTTGTTCAGGGATAATAGTTCATCAGATGCCACTAGATGATAGGGAAAATATAGCACTGTGGAAGCACATATTTTGGGGTCAATCGCCAGATTTTCTCTAAATTGATTCCTGTGGTACTCTTTTACTGCTTCAGCATCATTCATTGTATCATTAGACAAACTCTGCTCCAGATTACGTTCCTTTTCTATCTTCAACGCAGCACTTCCCCAAAGGTAATCCATTCCAGCAAATCGGACATCCTCCAAACCATCAATACACTCAATTGTGCGTATCAGATTGTATATCTCCACATCAATTTCATTAAGTGTTGCACCATAAGATGACAGAAGCAGTAAATGAACTTCCCTAAGATCAATGCCTAAATCTTTCCCAGAGTCGAAACCATTCTGCCGAACCTTGAAAGGAAGGAGTGTCCGGAGTAGTTTGATAACCTCCAATTGTTTTACGTACCACTCAGATGCCTCCAGATCGTATTCTTCATCATCTACATATTTTGAGGTAAGAGAAACAGGTGATCTAAGAATGCTAGACATTGGCCTAGAAAATGTGCTAACCTCAGAAGAATGTGATGGTTTGGATAATGAACGAATAGTAGACACAAACTGAGAGTGTGCAAGTAGAAGCTGAAGATAGGGTATGGGCGAAAACTCCCCCACAGATAGAATAGTCAAAAGCTCGCGGAGCATTTGCAAAGTTGCTGGATCGTCAAACCTATGCAGAAGAGCTAGTTTCATCAAGTTCTCTAGGAAGGGGATAGACTGTACTCTGATTAGAAAGTCATGCATCTCTCTTGACAGTTCAAAAATGATCTTCAATATGAGTTTTTCCAGGTACCTCCACAACGATGAACTATCTGTGCTATGAGAGACTGAAGGGACTTTCTTAACAATGCATTGCCACATATCCACCAAAATGTTCATAAACTGCATTTGTGAGGAGTTAAGTCCATTACATCCCATGTCCAGAGGAATATCTCTCAAGTTCTCACTGGCTTCAGCTGAAAAAGAGTGAACCTGAGTGTCATTGGGGAACAACAGCATCCTACAAAATGAAACCTTTGCATAAATTCTATTTACAAGGTTTAATGTTTCATTGAAAGAATGAAAATCCAATTCACCAGCATCCCATTCTATCAGCTCCTCATGTCCTGCAGAAGGGGGGAAAATGGAACTGAAATGCTTTAATTGGTCTGTCTTCTCTATTGAATCTGCATTCCAAGCATAGTGATACCGCAACATACAAATCATTCTGCCAAGAAGACTATCATTAACGAGGTTAAGAACTTCTTCAGCAGATGATGGCAAAACCTCTCCAAATTCTTCATGAAACACATCACGAGAAACAAACATCTTCCAATGAAGGAGACCATCCAATATAATCTTTGAATAAAAGGAAGGGATATTTTTAAAATGGCTGTAATATGGCTTTCCAAATTTCATTAAAACTGAATTCAAGTAGGAAACAGCAGAAGGCAGTAGCACCATATAGTCGTCATCTGAAAGGGCTAGTGCAGATCTCATATTCCCTTTATGTAGAAAATTAGTGTCCAGAGTACCAAACAGTAAGTGCCCAAAGGTGGACAAATGCAAAGAGCTCATACCAATAAGACGAAACAACAATCTAGCTTTCGTCTTGCTTGTTCTGTGAATGCAATGAGAAAGCATTTCTACTGGAGTGATTGCTATAACTCTCGACATCATAATTGTTAATGGATGAAATGTCCATTTTTGCATAGATCTCTGCACGTATATCACATTCATAGCTTCCAGCAAGCACTGATCTGCAACATCTGATTCCAAAAGCAAGGATAACTTTGATATCTGAATATAGACTTCTTCAACAATGTCAGTGTTGATATTGTTTTCTTCCATCGTCCAAAACAAATCAAATGCCTTTCTCTTTGTATTTGGTTGCTGCAAATAATTAGATAGATTTCTAAAAGCACCACCAGCAATCCAAGATCCAAAACAAATAGTACATTTCTGGTTGACATCCATATCAACTCTATTAAACATCCAATGCACTAATTCCAGAAGCTCAAATGGAGATATAAAACCGCTCAAAGCATGTAAAGCATAAAAAGATGGGAGGAGAGCCATACAATTATTACTTCTAATGCTGTGATCGAATTTGGCCTTGACTTCCTGAAAGAGCTTATTAACCAAGATGTTGAAAGCTTTCACAAACTTTGTACCAGCTCCGTCTTTTACTTCAGGTGTAAATTGGTGGTCGTTACACAGAGAAAACAGGTACTTGCAAGTTGTTGCCAATATATCCAAGGCATGATGATCTAATATATGAACTTTCCCCCTGGATAAATTTATGAGAGCATCCACGTTGTCTGGTAGGTTACCCACTGGCAATTTTTTGGTACACTCCAAACGGCTGGATAAAGATGCCACTGTTGCAGGATGATGGAAGATTGTTTCAGCCACCTTTTGAATATCATGATTTGATAGATTTAGACCGGAGGTTCCAGGAGAATCAGAATCAGCCTTCGGCACCAATAGTTTTGATGATATGTTCTCCACCAGAACTGAGCAAATCTCGGAAAGCTGTTGAAAATCGACTAATTTTTCAACTCTACAAGATGACCGTATCTGATAAAGCCAAAATAGCACAAGCCGCAAATAGGAAATAAGGTGGTAATCAGTTGCAGAGTCAGATAGTTTAGCCAGAAGCAGGTCTTGTATCTTTGAGGGCTCTAATGCATAAGGACCGTCAATGCACATAATAGCAGGAAACATAACATGGAAAGGTGCCTTCTTCAAAAATAAACTGAAGGCAATAGCAGCAGCTTCATTTGCATCAAAATTCTGGTCACATATAGCTTCTCGTTGATCAGGAGATCCACAGGCAATTTCGTTTCTTCCTTTGCAAGATATATCGGTTAGGGCCATACTAAGACCATGAGAAAAAACTTCAGGCCACAACTTAGAAACATTGGGGAGAAGGGTTTGTTCAAGAAAAAAAATTGATGAAAAGAGAGTGAGTGGAAGACCATGAAGGCATTGTGAAATTGCCATGACTGATGGAAAATTTACTAATATGTCATCGGGTGTAGTACAGATAATTGAGGAAAAAAAGGCTTTAGTTATTCCAGCTATTTCACCATCACTCCCACTCTTAGCAACTCTTTCAACATCCTCAAGCGCAAGTGCAAAAGAGCTACAAGCAGGCTTAGACTTATTGTCAATAGAAGAAATACAACTAATATTACGGTCAGATATACTCTGTGAAAACAACAATAAACTGTTCAAGGGCCTCCACTCACAATTGTCCCTAGACTCATGAGTGGCACAACAGTCACCAAGTCTTTCAACCAAGAGCGAGCAAATCATAGAAGATAGAAACCGTGCATCAACCTGTCAAAATTTAAGTTCCTTATGAAATTGTGTCCCAAAGCAAACAATTTCAATCTAAAGAGCAGATCAGTACCTGAGTTTTCAAGATATACTTCAATGTATTGCATACGTAGGTAGATATCATTGTCTTCTCAGGTAACGTAAAAGTTCCAGATCCAGAATCAAGCAACCTTAGACAATTCTGCAGTACCCGTAAGATTAGAGGGGCCTGAGGCGACACATCTGCAAGGGGAACATCAGTGTGAGGAAATAGCCTACTGAGTAGCTTTCTATTATTAAATTGATATCTTAAAATTTTCAAAATAATTAAATACATAGAATATATGAAGCATGATCACCTTTAACAGTTTCCAGATGGTAGGCATCACGCTTAACAATAATATCCCAATTCTTGAAGAAATTCTTCCCTGTAGTAGAAACAGCATCGGATAAGAATGAGATGACCGCATTACACAAGCTTTCTAATACTCCAGAACCCAGGACTTCAACCGAAGACTGTCCTCTATCGAAACCTGGTATAAACAAGAACCATGATGCAATTTCATGTTGGTTTCTGTCAAAAGCGCCAGTACTTAACATAGCTGCTTGTGTGAGATGGTATGCTTGATCTTTTATGTCACTGAGTGGTGAAAAAATCAGTAACTTCATCAATGTCTGTAGATGTTTGTACATCAAGGGAGGAGTCTTGATAGGTGTTCTATTCCTTGGAGACCATCCAACGTATTCTATTAGCAAAGACAAAAGAGAGCCCTGTAGATTATGCTGTAACGCTAAAGGACTACTTAGGAGATTCATAAGGAACTCAAATGAGCCCTCCAAGCCAGTAGGCAGTATCCGCTGCAAGACAAGAATTACAAGACCATTATAAGCAACTCTGATCAAAAGTCAGAATCAAACTAGTTCATCAAATTTCAGCCACAAGTTCTTTTGAATATGAAAGACATTTTCAGACTTTTCATGAAAAGAAGAAATGCATATATATTCAGTTCCGATGTGCGACGCACATTAGGACAAGAACTTTGTCCGTCTGCACATCAAGGCACGCCCCAATAAAGGATCAATAAAAAATTCTTGAGGGAAAAGTACTTACGAGATATATTTTGAAAGCATCAAGCACCCTACAGTAGAAGTATAACTCTGCATCATTGAGTGCAGTAATAGGTGTGGAGCCCAGATCGAAACCCCAAAGATCTGCCATAACATTCACAAGAGTGTTTTCATTTTCGGAAGGAGCAATATTTGGACCAAAACTTATTCCGCCAACAACAATATCTGAGTCCTTGTTTCCAAAATCCGTTTTCAACTTTTTCACATTCTTTAGGCTATGTTCTGGGAACTTCTCCAGATCTGCTGTCCTCTTTCTTGAGTTGCTACACAAAGAAGAGAGTACAGTCTTTAAAACTTCAGGATCTGGGAGCAAGCTTCGGACTTCGTTTTGAAATTCTTGCTTGCGAGATTCAGAAACATGTCGGTCTCTACGATTTAAAACACCAAGGAAGGAATCTAACAACTTGAGTGCTTCTAAAAGATGCCTTAAAGTTCCATGCTTTACTAAAATATCAGTGTGAAGCAGCCCTTTATTGATTGTGGTGCGGCTGAACTGGCGAGGATACAAGCATTTCATGACATCCTGCACATCCACATGGTCCAAGGCTGGGAGCCCGCTACCCACAGAGGAAACCAAGTTTGCTGCTAGAGTAACAACAGAAAACCTGCAAATGCTTCAGTCTTCACATAACTATAGAGTATTAAGGGACAACTAAGATGAAGTAACAAGTAATGGAATGAAAAGGTATAGATAAGTTCTCACCATTTGGGTGATGAATAATCTTCAAGATTGTAAGGGAACTCTTCCATGTATGCTACACCAAGAGAGGGTCTTCCACTAACAACAGCCAAGAGCAGATCCCTGTGATAGCCAATATCTGTTGCCCTAAGCTTCTTCATTAGGTCCATTTGCCGCTTTAAATTTCCTTTCAAATGTCTCTTTGAATCTGCCATCAGGCCATTAGATGGATCGGTGCAAACCATAAGTAAGACCCTATACGCCAATTCCGCAGAAGGCCCACCATCCTCCCTTCCAGAAATATTGGCCAATTGTTCTAAAGTACCACTTCCAAAAAGAACACTACGCATAGCAGGGGGTACCGTTGAACCCTCAACAAGTATCCTGTTCTGCAATGTGGACAGAATATATATCACTGTCTCCTCATCATCATTCTCGAGCCAGCGGAGGACACAAGAATACATTTCCTTCTGCCGTATTACCGATCTCAACAACCCCGGCGCTCCCACCTCCAGAAATGACATTGCAAATGCAACAAACGACTTCCTCAACGACACTTTCATCTTCTTCTCATTCGCCCTCATTTTATACACCCCCAACTTGCAAAATCCCTGCAACTTAAAATCAAACTTCTTCTCAAGCTCTGACGCCAAAACCGACCCCCTCCTCACAATGGCAGCCAAAAGCAAAAGCGCTGCCTTCTGGTGCTTAGCTTCACTGCTCTTCAACTCTTTACACACATCCTCCAACTTTTGATCAATAGTCAACCTTGCAAACTTATCCAACACCCTACTCACCGCCATCCTCCCCATATCATTCTGCTCATACACCCCATCAGGATGACTCAAAATAGCAGTAACCAGCTTAAATATATAAAACAACCCCGCCTTCCCCCGCCGGAGATTCCAAGCCCCTAAAAGCTCCGAGCACTGAGCCGAATTTTGCACATAATAATACAGCAACTCACCTCCATTATCCCCTCTCAGCAACTTAATAAACTCTTTCGTCGCCGCAGAGCATAGTTTAATCTCATTAGAAGTAAGCTTATGCAACATTTCTTTCACCTTAACCTCATAATTCTCCCTAATCTCAACTCTCGGCATTTCGTCTCCCACAACCTCACTCTTATAACCTTCATCCACCATAACTGCAACTCACAAATCAAACCCTAATTACTACACAGAGGCAATTTTAACTAATAAACTGAGATTAACAGAGATTGGGATATGCGTACCTTGTTCTTCAGAGGCTGAGCTTCCTTCTTCCATTGTTTAAAATGAGTCGAGCTTTTAGGAAATTTAGGGTTTTAGACAGAGACGAAGAGTAGAAGACGAAGAAGGGTTTAAGTGGTGGGCTCAGGCCCAAGAAATTAGGCCCAATAGTTTAGTTATTTACCCTAATTCCAGAAAAGACAATGATGAACAGCTAGTCCTATAATGACGCGCCACGTGGCGGTATGGAAGGGTGGGCTATAAAAACCCTAACCCAGCAAGGAAAATATCCCCTCTCCAAATCTCAGACCCCAATCCGGGTTTGTTTGCTCTTCTAACGCCGTCAGCTCCTCTCTCGGGTCCCCCAAAACGTCGTCGTTTTTCAAGATGATGCAACAGCCGTCAGCAGGAGGAGTCGCTCCGGTGGATCAGCAGCCGCAGCAGTACCAGCAGCAGCAGCAGCAGCCGCCGCAGCAGTGGATGATGATGCCGCCGCAGCACCAGGCTGCTCAGGCCGGTTGGGCCCAGCAGCAGCAGCAGGCCCAGATGCAACAGCCACAGCAGTACGCCGCGGCTGGTGCGGCGGGCCAGGGCTCGGATGAGATCCGATCGCTCTGGATCGGTGACTTGCTTCAGTGGATGGACGAGAACTACATCCTCAACTGCTTCGGTCCCACCGGAGAGGTATATTTCGCAGCTAATTTGATTTTGTAGCTTCAAATTGTTGATTTTAGGGTTTGGTTTGTTTCGCCTGAGATTTAGTTTCAATTGGGGTTATCTTCGTCCATGGATCTGTAGGTTGAAAGATAATTTTGTATGTGTTTAAAGGAGAATTTCTATCAAGTGTTTGTGTTTGATGTTGTTCATGTGTTTTCGGATCGTAATTTGTGGTGTTTATTTTTAAATATTATGGTGTTTGCAGGCTGTGAATGCAAAGGTGATCCGGAACAAGCAAACAGGGTTGCCAGAAGGCTATGGATTTATCGAGTTTAGAACTCGGGCCGCGGCTGAGCAGGTCTTGCAGAACTACAATGGTACAGTGATGCCCAACACTGAGCAGAATTTCCGTCTCAACTGGGCAACCCTGGGTGCTGGTGAAAGGCGCCAGGATGATGGCCCGGACTACACTGTTTTTGTCGGGGATTTGGCTGCGGATGTGACGGATTACACTCTTCAAGAGACTTTTAGGGCTCATTACCACTCTGTGAAGGGTGCAAAAGTTGTGACTGATAGGACCACAGCACGCTCCAAGGGATATGGTTTTGTTAGGTTTGGAGATGAGAGTGAACAGTTGCGAGCAATGAATGAGATGAATGGTCAGTTTTGCTCTAGCAGACCCATGAGGATTGGGCCTGCTGCTACGAAGAAGCCAGTTGGTGGGGGACAACCCTTTCAGAAAGGTATGTATCCTTGTTATTACTGCTTCAAGGTCTGCGGTATTAGTGAAATTACGTAACTGTATCTGAATGAGGATGATTCTCGTTGTTGTAATTAGGTTTTTGCCTTTTGGTTTGTGTTCATCCATATCTGGTACTTTTGTGTTTATTGATTTGATTGGTAAGGTTTAAAGCTTTGATATGATACTGACAAGATAAAATTTTGAAGTGCCCTGTTAGAATTAGGTTTTACCACTTTCAGTTAATCAGTTGAAGATTGGCGCAACTTCTTAAAGTCCTTTCGTTCGAGTACTTACCTTTGTAAACTTCGGCGCATTTAATGTTGTACAAAACAAAAACTTATGTAAAACTCATGTTGTCTTAAAGCAGGACACCGAGAGGCTCTCATTTTGGGGGGCCTGGAACTGATTTCAGCTGAAATGATTCCACATAAATGCGTGGCCTCATTTTAGGTCAGTTATTTTGTTTATGTCGTAAGCTCGCTTCATTTTCTCGTGGCATTTGGTTTGCTACCTTCAAGAATTACCTTTCCAGTTCCTTACATTTATTCCATTTACCAGTCGAAGTTTACATTTATTCCTTTACCAGTCAGCTTTACGTTTATTCCGTTTACCAGTCAGCTTTACGTTTGTTCCATTTCCAGTCAGCTTTACTTTATTCCATTACCAGTTGAGTTTACTTTTATTCCATTACCAGTTGAGTTTACTTTTATTCCATTACCAGTTGAGTTTACTTTTATTCCAGCTTCTCCATAGTCCAGATTTTATACACCTTCTTTTAGTAAATGGCTGATGTTAATCTTGGAGAATCGTTGTGCTTTTTCTTTGTGGATCGGTTCCACAGTACTCTGTATTTCTCTATAGGATATTATTTGGTTCCATATTTGTGACTTGTCTGCTTTTTGTATGATTCGGCCATCATCTTAAGTCAAAGAATAGACCTACAGTAGGTGCTATAGAAATGTTACGGCTGGTACACTGGTACACCCGTTTCATGCTTCTACATTAATTTAAGGAAAAATTTAAACTAAATTGAATGGTAAAGAAAGTAGTTGCAGCTATATGAACCATTTATGCAACATATAAATATTAATCCCTGTTAGCTTTTCTACGAGTATCTATGAGTGTTGTGTTAGGTATTTTATTTATCTTTCACTTTAAGTTGTATTAGTTGAAAACCAGAAATGAATTTCTGGTCCCCATGGCCTGTTAGCTTTTCTACGCTCCTCACAGCCTAACTTCTTAAATGTGCTTTGTGAATGGTATATTTGAAATTGTATGATAAACTGTAATTATATCTGATGCCTCTTTCTGTTAGATGTTTGTTCTGTTGTGATGCTTATTTTTGCCAATGGAACTGTTACAATACTTTATTATAAACAGGGATAGTTAGATATAAATGGCAGGAATTCCAGGTAACTTGTTATCACAGTTTGGTTCTCGTTCTGGAAATAAGAATCTCAGAACTGTGACATCTCCAGGACAATATGGGTCCTCTTGTGGAAAATTGTAGTATGTGCATCTAATTTTTACAACTGCATTAACCAATGGATATGTGTTCATGATTGCAGCTGCCTACCCAAGTACTCAAGGAAATCCTGGTGAGGCCGACCCAAATAACACAACAGTAAGTAGGTCTTCTGTTGTTAACAGTGAACATTGCTTTGCAATGATACTAACCCATGAGTTTTCGAGTGCAGATATTTGTTGGGGGTTTGGATCCCAGTGTAGATGATGAAATGTTGAGACAAGCCTTTGGCATTTTTGGTGAGCTAGTTCATGTGAAGATACCAGTTGGCAAGCGATGTGGCTTTGTTCAATTTGCTAACAGGTAACAGTCACTTCCCGCAATTTTAGAATTTGTTTTCCTTGGTCCTATTTTCCTTTCTTTTTTCCCTTTTTTAGTAAATCCTTGTTACTTGAATAGTCTAGTGTGCTTATGTTCACATGTGGTATATTTCAGAGCTAATGCAGAGCAAGCTTTGTCGGTGATGAATGGGAGAGTTGTGGGATCACAAAGTGTTCGGCTGTCTTGGGGCCGCAGTCCTACAAGCAAACAGGTATTAAAGGTGCCCTTCTGTTTGTTAATCTTTCTCTCGAATACATGTTAACATATAATGTAATTGATTCAGAACCAGCCAGAACAGACACAGTGGAATGGTGCTGGCGGGGCTGGATTCTATCAATATCCCCAAGGATATGATGCGTATACATATGCACCTCCTGCCCAAGACCCTAACTTGTACTATGGAGGATATGCTGGATATGGAAATTACCAGCAGCCTGGTGCAGCTTACCAACAGCAACAGCAACAGCAGGTAATACATTTAGTTTGGCCTCCCTATTTTTCTCTTCTTTGTGGATGACAGTTCCTGATACTAGATTATTTTTGTGATGCAGTAATTTGTAGCCTGCCTCGAGTGCTGAATGCTAGTACTGTCGAATTCTGATGCAATGTAGGTTTATGGTCTTAGTATTGGCTGTAGTATGATTGTGTGGAGTCCTATATCAACTTTTATGCAACTTCTAAGTTATCGCTATTGTTCTTTCTTTATTTTTCTTTTCCTCTGTAATCCATCTCAAGTGGGACGATGTACTTTATATTTGGTCATTTTGTTTATGAAGATTCACCAAGCTGCTATTTTATGTTATTTTCATAAGCTCATGTTTGCTTGTCATCTATTTATTCCCTCTGGTGGTATGATTGTGTGGAGCTCCATGCAACACGATGACTGCATGTGGTTACGACCTAGATGCTTGTTGACCCTAGAATAAAATCGTAATTACACTCCCTGATAATGTAAACGAACCTGAACTCTGCCCCTGATCATTTATACCCCTGCTCATGTTACAACATAAATGGTCTACTCTACCATCTCAGCACATTCAACCTTTACATTGGAACAGCTTATATAGATTGGCTAAATGCTGTGAATGAGTTATTCAAAGAGAAATAGAAAACATATTTTCTGCAATCTTTTTTTTGTTTTTGTTTTGTAGTACAGCGTTTTTTGGCTAAATGCTGTTAATGAGTATTTAGGCAGCCTATGGCTATATGAGCTCCAAATCAAATAGCTTTGTTAACAGATGAAATGGCTAAACAATACTACCACCCACCCACTACATAATCTTACCACACCTTAAAAAACAAAGCAAAAAATGGTACAGTTGCCAGATGGTCTAATTGCAGAATAAATCATCAGCAGACAGCAACTACAGATTGCAAGCTACTTGTATGAATGATTTCTATCCATAGAAATAGTATCATTGGAGATATACTCCTTGGAGAACCAGAACTCATGTTCAAGCTCTAGCACGAACTTTCCCATTAATCGACTTTAAGCATAGTTGGAGGGCAATTATATCTGCTAATCTCTTGGCAAATTTATTTACTCATCTCGGTCATTCTACTCAAGTGGCTACCTGGACAAGAAGACTTCCTACTTAAGCTAACCATCTTTTCTGCCATATGTTGTGTAATAGTATTTTCTTTTTCATCCAAAAAGAAAACTATCCCTTGACCCTTGTATCCAATGTATCCCTATTAATTGAAGATGCTCCGACACTCGATTTGGGTTTCACCTTAATGGATCAACTTTTAAGTTATGTCAATCTTTTTTTACTCTGTTGACGTGAGATTTTCATCTCTAATGTGTCTTCTTACGTGCAACCTACCTCTAGGTCAATGTATTTAATCAATTACTAAAACTAGTTTTCACATCAATCAGACATTGAGGACTAATCATGCCATCGATTAGTTCATTTAAGAACACAAATTTGAATCCATGCGATTGCATACGTAATTGGATAAACACACTCTATAATCATATTAAATTGCGATAAGTGTGACCAGTTGAATGTGGCTCACAATTTTATGGAGACTTTTGATTATACAATGGTGCGCCACACATCACACTTGTTGTTCAACAATAGTGTCTTACTCACTGAAAGTCTGTCATGATGTTGTTTGTCAATCTTTACGATTTGGTGTCAAAAATGTTCCCGTGGAGGTGATTCTGAAACTCTTATTAACTGTAGCACCAATAAATGCTCTACTCAATGGAGACTCAAATCATGCTCAATAATAAGAATACCTTAGATGAGTTAGTTTGGTACATGTTATGAAAACATCAGTTTTAAGGTAATCTCAAATTTTCCATGCAAGTAGTGTTTGGAACTTTGGATTATATCCTTCTCACTCCAGAGTTGTTTGATAGGAGGATCAACTACAATAGAATCAGTAATGGTTGTTATAGAGGCTCCTCTATCTAGTATGTATTTTTTTTTTCATTGTTCTTATAAGAGGCTTAACTCATGCCCTAAAGAAATATAAGGCAGTTAAAATTAAAAAATGAAAATGAAAATAAAAATTTTGTAGGAAGTGTAAAATAAGTAAAGTGTGGGATTATGATCACATCATATCAATCTTGTCAAATAAATTGACAACAAAAAGTACAATAACACCTGATGATTTTAATTTTACTATAACAATTTTTGTGAAGCAACACGGTAGTGAAATTATCAACTTAGAACAATAAAAAATAAAAATTACGAAACTCAAATAGGTCTCGAGCACTTGGTTTGTCAAAGACAAATTTAAAGAAAAATATAAGTTAAAATGAACGTTAATACAATTAAACATTCACGAAAGGGTATTATTATAGAATTTGACCACAATGAAAATGCAACTCAAATTTCTAGTATCTATAAATCACAACTCACTGATAGATCATGTTAATCCATGTTGTGCGTGGCATGAAAGAAAAATAAAAAGAAAAACAAAAAGAGTAAAATTTAGCCAAACAAACATAAAAATAAAATAAAGGGAAAATGCCAATTTAGTATAAAAAATGCCCCCTGATTACCTATTTCAATGACCATCTTATTTTTCTCCCTTATTCAACATAAGGTAACAACTCTATTGGCCATTTGAACAAATCTTTTTCAATTCTAGTACAAATTTAATTTTTTTTCTTCCTTTTTTGTCCTTTTGTCTTATCTAACATATTTTTGAATTATAATTTGCTGAGAAAGTGGAAGATAAAAAAACGAACTTTGCCGAAATATCACTCAACTCCCTCCGGCCTCCCATGGCCGGTCGCCGGAGTCGCCGGATTCCGGTCACCAAATTTTTTTTTCGCCGGAATTTATTTTTTCGCCAAATTTTTAATTTTTTTTTTTTTTTTATAATCAAGTTATTTGACAATGGTTACTGACCCTCAGTAAATAATTTACAGATTACAGATTTTCAGTAATCAATTACTGACCCCCAGTAATCGATTACTGACCCCCAATAATCATGTTACAGATTTCATATTTTCCAGTAATCATGTTACTGACCCCCAATAATCGATTATTGACCCCCAGTAATCAGGTTACTGGAGTTACTGATCCATAGTAATCAAGTTAATTACTTACCCCCAGTAATCGATTACTGACCCCCAGTAATCGATTACTGACCCCCGGTAATCAGGTTACAGATTCTATATTTTTCAGTAACCATGTTACTGACCCTGTTACTGACCCCCAGTAATCGATTCCTAATTCGATCAAAACCCTAATGTTGGAGGAGGAGGAGGACCCGCCGTCAATAGTATTACTGACCCTCAGTAATAGTATTCCCAATTCGATCAAAACTCTAATGTTGGAGGAGGAGGAGGACCCGCCGTCAATAGTATTACTGACCCCCAGTAATTGATTTCTTAGTGCTTCAACAGAGATCCAAGAGGAAGATTGAGGGTCAGGGACTCATATAAGATTTTGTGGATGGCGGACCACAAGGGGTCGGAGGAGGCGTGTGAGGGCTTAGAGGAGACGAGAGAGGTGATGCTGGCAGAGGAGGAGCAAGAGGCGGTGAGGGTGGTGGCTTCAGAGCTGGAGCTTGTGCTGCGTTTGGATACGGTGGTCGCGGTTGTGGTTGTGGAGGTGAAGCTTATGCTCTGGAGATCGTCGGCTAGAGAGAGAGAGAGAGAGAGAGAGAAGAAGATATTAGGGTTTAGTATAGGGTATTTAGGTATTTTTAATAAGATTCATTGTCGGCTAGAGAGAGAGAGAGAGGAAAAGGAGAAAGAAGATATTAGGGTTTAGTATAGGGTATTTATGTATTTTTAATAAGATTCATTGGAGTGAGATATAAACATTGGAATGAGTGTAAAAGTAAAACGCAATCTGTCTACTCATTTCATTAGAGAACCCCTTTATATAGGGTGACGATTACAATGGAAACATAATTACATTTATGGTAATAAACACTGATTGAAACGTTACATCAGATTAATACTAATTTCCTAATTCGCTATCGTCAGTTACTTTGACGAAGGCACATTTATGGTATTTTCCTTCAACACTCCCCCTTGTGCCAAGTCAAAGACGAAATGGTGCATAGATCGTTGCCTCATTAAAAACCTTGCCAAGTAACAAAACCCAGTGGGACAAAATAAAACTTGGACGAAGGGAAAAAGAGCACAACGCACCTTTAACCTTTGAGGATGACATGTGTGGATTAGACTCCCCCTGAAGTCTACATCTCCCCCTGATCCTTACATTAATCAAGGAAGCTTTGAAAGCTTTCGCATTCCTATGTTTTTCACATGTTCCTCGAATATTGCTTTGGGTAATGATTTGGTAAACAAATCTGCTACATTCTCCTCAGACCTTACTTGATTCACTTGAATCTTGAGGAGAGCTTGTTGTTGCTGATTATAGAAAAACTTTGGCGATATGTGTTTTGTATTATCACCCTTGATATAACCTAGCTTCATCTGTTCGATGCAAGCTGCATTGTCTTCATAAATGCAGGTAGGCTCTTCAGTGGTTGTACTTAAACCACTAGTCCCTCGAATATGTGTAATGATGGATCTCAGCCATATACACTCACGAACCGCCTCATGTAGAGCTATGATCTCTGAGTGGTTCGAGGAGGTAGCCACAAGGGTTTGCTTGGTTGATCTCCAAGATATCGCAGTATTCCCAATGGTGAATACATAACCAGTTTGAGAACGACATTTATGTGGGTCAGAGAGGTACCCAGCATCAGCAAACCCAATTAATACATTATTTGGGGTTTCAGTGTGGGGGGTGGTACCTTCTCTATCGACATTTCCTTTAGGGATTACATTTTCATTTGTGTTCCCTTTTGCCTTTGTGTAGGGATAGAATAGGCCCAAGTCAATGGTTCCTTTTAGGTATCGAAATATGTTCTTAATACCATTCCAATGACGCTGCGTTGGCGGTGAGCTAAATCTAGCTAACAAATTCACTGAGAATGCAATATCAGGTCGGGTACATTGAGCTAGGTACAATAATGCGCCTATTGCACTCAAGTAGGGAATTTCGGCTCCCAATAGCTCTTCGTCATCTTCCTTTGGGCGAAATGGATCTTTCTTTATATCCAAACTCCGACCGATCATGGGAGTGCTAACAGGATGCGCTTTGTCCATGTTAAATTGCCTGAGTATCTTTTGGACATACGCAGACTGGTGGATAAGTATTCCACAAGCTCGGTGTTCTAGTTCAAGACCTAGACAAAACCGAGTTTTCCCAAGATCTTTCATCTCAAACTCGGATTTCAAATAGCTCGCGGTTTCTCTTATTTCATTAAGAGTACCTATTATGTTCATATCATCGACATACACAGCTACAATTGCAAATCCGGAACTTGTTTTCTTTATGAATACGCAGGGGCATAGTTCATCATTCTTATATCCCTTCCCAATCAAGTAGTCACTTAGACGGGTATACCACATCCGCCCGGCTTGTTTCAATCCGTAAAGTGAGCGTTTCAATCTGATTGCAAACGCACTCCGTGGTTTAGAGTCACTTGATTTGGGCAATGGAAGGCCATCAGGCACTTTCATATATATCTCTGAATCAAGATCCCCATAGAGATATGCTGTAACCACATCCATGAGCTGCATTTCCAATCCTTCGGAAACTACCAAACTAACTAAGTAGCGGAACGTTATAACGTCCATTACGGGAGAGTACGTCTCCTCATAGTCAATTCCAGGGCGTTGTGAGAAACCTTGCGCCACAAGGCGAGCCTTGTACCTTAGGACTTCATTCTTCTCATTACGCTTTCTGACAAAGACCCATTTATGTCCTACAGGCTTTACACTTGGTGGGGTTAGCACTACCGGACCAAATACCTGTCTCTTTGTCAGAGAATCTAGTTCTGCCTGGATTGCTACTTTCCATTGAGGCCAATCTGCTCTTTGTTGACATTCTGCAACAGAGCGTGGTTCGATATCATCGTGCTCTATGATTCCTTGAGCAACAGTGTATGCAAATACATCATCAATGTACATGGAAGATCTTTCCATCAAGTATGCCTCCTCATAATCCATTGAGATTTCTTTGTTCCCTGGAATCATTTCAAACATCGGAGCGTCCTCCAGTATTGATTCATGGACATAACTATAGTCAGAGACAATCTCATGTGAGGGATTCTCTACATTGATGATTAATGGATCGGGTTGTGCCTTACTCGCCCTCTTTTTCCTTGGGTGAGTGTCAGTCGAACCAAGTGGCCTTCCCCTCTTCCTTTGGGAAGCCACGGCCTCAACCACACCTCCACTAAGTGTGGTTCCAATGCCTCTATCTGCGGCATTGTGCCCCTGTTTGGGGACTTCTAACCTTGCAGGCACATTTGCAGCTGGTATATGTGATCTTGTCACTTTAGCAATCTCAGAAAACGCATCAGGCATCGAATCAGCTACGTTCTGAAGATTGATTATTCTTTTCACTTCACTTTCACATTGTGAAGTGCGGGGATCAAAATGAGACTGAGTGGGGACAGACCACGACAATTCCTGTCGTTCCCTTAGAAAATCCTTTTTCTTATCTCCCCCTAACGACGGGAAGACAGTCTCATCAAAGTGACAGTCCGCAAATCTAGCGGTAAAGAGATCGCCTGTCAAAGGTTCCAAATAGCGGATAATAGTTGGGGATTCATATCCAACATAAATACCTAATCGTCTCTGAGGACCCATTTTAGTGCGCTGTGGGGGCGCAATAGGCACATATACTGCGCAACCAAATATGCGTAAGTGTGAAATATCAGGCTCATATCCAGTGACCAACTGGTACGCAGAAAATGGTTGGCTAGCAGTGGGTCTGAAACGAATAAGTAAAGCTGCATGTAATATTGCATAACCCCAAGCAGATATAGGCATGTTGGTGCGCATAACCAGTGCCCTAGCCACCATCTGTAGCCTTTTGATGGTGGCCTGTGCGAGACCATTTTGTGTATGCACATGGGGTACAAGATGCTCTACATCGATCCCAATTGACATGCAATAATCATCAAATACTTTTGATGTGAACTCTCCAGCGTTATCAAGCCTTATAGACTTAATAGGGTGATCAGGGTGGTGAGCCCTTAAACGTATAATTTGTGCTAAGAGTTTTGCAAATGCAGCATTTCTTGTGGACAATAATGCGACATGTGACCAGCGTGTCGAAGCATCTACCAGAACCATAAAGTACTTGAATGGCCCGCATTCTGGATGGATAGGTCCACATATATCACCTTGTATCCTTTGTAAGAATGGAATGTTTTGTTTCATGTCTTTAGCATAGGAAGGTCTCGATCCTGTTTTTGCTAAAGAGCAGGCTTTGCAAAATGAGTGATGTGCCGTTGAAATAGTCAATGAGGCAGAGGGACACAGCGCTTCTGGTGCTTTAGAAGATAATGGGTGTGTTGAAGTAGTACTACGATCGGCACTTTGCATTGTGTCGGATCTGTGTCCCATTTTATTTCTTCCTCGGAAGAATGGATGTCCGTGTGAGTTCTTTAAAACACGAACCATCATGTCCCGACCAGGGTGTCCTAGTCGGTCATGCCAAAGCCTGTATGCGTCAGTGTCCCAAATTTCTTTGTTGGTGACAGCATAAGATTCGATAATCCGGATGGTAGTTAAATATAATCCATTATCTTGACGCATTAGTTTCTCTAAAATGCGTTTCCTTCCGCATTCATAAGAAGTAATATTCAAATATTCAATTCCATTCTCACGGTAAGTCTGCAAATGATAATTGTTGGCACGAATATCTTTGAAACTTAATAAGGTTCGATTGCCTCTAGGTACATATAGGGCGTTTGTGACTTTTATCATTGTGCCATTAGGCATCAAAAAGGAGGCCTTTCCTCGCCCCTGTATTACTTGGGATGATCCCTCTAACATTGTCACAGATGTGTTATAAGGAATTAATTCAACAAATAATTGTCGATTCCTTAAGATAGTGTGAGTAGTCCCACTATCAGCTAAGCACTCTATTTCTCCTCGATACATTCCTACAATTAAATGGGATGGGATTATTATATAAAGTCGAAAAGTATATCTCATATTCTTTAGAGTATGATATTCTTTTCATTCTCATAATATTTTCTTTTATTTGCTAGATGTATTGCTTCACATCATAATAGTGCTTTTTTCGAACCATGTATATATATAGGAAACAAAATCGAATAAAATTCAATACTTTAGAATAAAATCCGAAATTTATTAATAAGCCAACAATAATCAAATCAAAGTCTTGGACATCAAAAACCAATTCAACAGGTCATTATTCAAATAAACTTTAAGACCAAAAAACCATAGTCTAATTAAAATTAAGCAGATCAATCAAAGTCTGGAACATCCATAGACTGAGCAGGGTTCATGTTGCCATTGAAGTCTGCAATTGTGAGGTTGACATCAGCGTCATCGCCTCCATCTTCCATATAGTGAGCCTCTTGTTCTCTAGACTCCCTATACCTCTTGTAATTGACTGCTACTTTGTTGCTTGCCTGGCAGTTCTTGTACCAATGCTCAGTAGCTCCACACCTATAGCAAGGTTCATTTCCAACTCTATCCCTTTTGAGTGCAGGGTTCTTGGGTGCCTTTTGCACCTTTGCCTTAGGACCACCATGGCCACTAGGACCAGCACCACCCTCTCTGCGCCATACGTTAGGAGGGCCTCCACGGCCCATCCTATGGCCCATACCACGGCCCATGGGTGCCTTGCCACGTGGTGTATTGTGCCCACGTGGGTAGGGCTCAGCACGTCCAACCCCCTTTTCTCTAGGGTTCTTTCCACCTTTTATTTTGCCATAGTTGACCTCAGGAATTTTCTTTGTCCCAACAGGTCTGACATTATTATTCAGAAGAACTTGATCATGTCGCTCTGCCACTTGCAACATATTGATCAGTTTGTTGAAAGTTGTGATATTTTTCTTGTCATACTCCAACCTATACTGGTTCGCTAGTATAAGAGCTGAAGTAGGAAAAGTGGAAAGAGTCTTCTGGATCATATCATCTTCTGTGAGTTCCTTGCCACAGAAATTAAGGCGTGCTTTAAGGCGCAACATTTCTTTGTTAAATTCATTAACCCTTTTGTAGTCAAGCAAACGGATTTCATTCCATTGAGCAGTCAGTTCTGGGAGTAAAGTGTCATGAATATTCCCAAAACGTCCCTTCAGGGCATCCCACAGTTCTTTGGGTGATTTTAACTGAAGGTACTCCCAGCGTAAGCTGGAGTCAATATGTCGCCTCAGAAACATTAAGGCATTTGCTTTGACTTTTGCAGACGGTTCTTCGTCTTTAGGGTCGGTGGAGGGGTGGATAGTGAAAGTATAGTCTTTTGCAATAAATGCAGTTTCCACATCCGAAACCCATCGGTGGTACTCAATTCCTTCTGAGTCCAGTATTTCAAATTCGGGTCGAGTTGGATCAGCCATCTACATAAACAAGAGTGAAGAATATATTAATTATGTAGTCGTAAGACATCCACAATAATTAATTGCCAATAATGTGAATTGGATTTTGAGACCAAAATTCATAGTGGTCACACATTTTCGATGCTTTGTGAAAATACTTTATCACATGGTAAATTTGTGCTTATTTTGTAACGCACATGAAATTTCTTTATCATGGCATTATACTAAACATAATATATGCGGAATAATTTAACATTTAACAAAATACATATAGCATGCGTGATAATTAATTAACAAAAAATAGCATACAATATTCGCATATAAAAACGATGTCATATTAATTTCGAGATAACATATAAATGAAAAATATTGCATAAAGTCTACCACTTATAAATTTTAATGCTTAATTTACCACACATATATATATAAACATTTATGTAGGCAGTAAAAATACCAAATATACAATCAAATTTCACATTTACAATTAATTGCATTAAACAGTAGTAGTAAACAGTAATTATTTATTTTATACTTCAGTAAGTTTTCAGAAAACTAACCTTAATTTACCAGAAATGGTAAATATTTGTTTTCTGTTCGCGGGTCGGGTCGGGTCGAGGGAAACAACCGGGTCGGGTCGCACAATCTCTGCCGACGAATTTGTTGTCGGCAGAATCTTCTGGAGCAGTCCTTTCCCGACGAGTTATCGTCGGTAGAAACGGGATCGGGACTCCGGCTGGGCTGCTGCTGAGGCGTGGCTCGGGTGGCGTCGCAGGTTCGAAGGGGACCGAATCGGCGATGGATCGAGGCTGGGCTAGCGTCGAGGAGACCGGATCGGCGATGGATCGAGGGCGCTGATCGAGGGGGGGGGCCAGATCGGGGCGCCGATCAAAAGGGATCGGATCGGGGTCGAGCGGAGGGCCGGGACCGGAGTATCGAGCCGATCAGAGGCCGGTTCTGGGTCGGAAACGGAGCGTGAGGTGGTGGCGAGGCCGAGATCGGAGAGGTCCGATCAGGAGCGTCGTCGGGGATCCGGTTTGGAGTGGGAGACGCCGATCGAGGCAGTGGCTTCGGATCGGGATCGAGGCTTCGGATGGAGGCAGTGGAAGGCCGGTGGATCCGGTTTGGAGTGGCCAACGCCGATCGGTGGATCCGGTTGACTTCGGGCGGGGCTGCGGCTAGGAACACGAGGGGCAGCGGCGGCCTGCTGGAGGGCTAGGGCGGCGGAGGCAGAAAAACAGAAAAAGAAAAAAAATTAGGGTTTTTTTCGTGTTGTTTTTTTTCTCTCTTTTTTTTTCTCTAAAAACTCATGGTTAGGCAAAGTGCTGATAACGTGTAAAAGTAAAACGCAATCTGTCTACTCATTTCATTAGAGAACCCCTTTATATAGGGTGACGATTACAATGGAAACATAATTACATTTATGGTAATAAACACAGATTGAAACGTTACATCAGATTAATACTAATTTCCTAATTCGCTATCGTCAGTTACTTTGACGAAGGCACATTTATGGTATTTTCCTTCAACAATGAGCAATTTTTAACCCCATTTTGTTCAAATGGTATTTTTTCCTAAAATAAAATGGAACATCGTAAATTCTATGTACTGTAACAAAACAGAGACAGACACATAGCTCTAAACGAGAAATCGATTTCACTGTTTTCTCTTTCCCTCCTGCAGCTTCGTGAGATCCCTCTCTTGTTCAGAATATACACACAACGAACACACCAACTTGAACTCATTCAAACCCTCTTTGGATCACCAAAAACTTTATACAAGTATAAAATGGGGTGCAGAAACAGAGACCTCACAGAAGATGGTGCCCTTTCTTCTTCTTCTTCTTCTTCTTCTTCTTCATTAAGCGACGCGTTGTTGTTTGCGACCATGTGCATCATTGGCCTCCCAGTCGATGTTCACGTCAAGGACGGCTCTGTTTACTCCGGAATCTTCCACACTGCTTCTGTCGAAAACGAATACGGTGTGTTTTGTTTGACTTCTGTTGTGGGTTCTATGTGTTTTTGAGAATGGTGTGGAGTTTTTGATGGTTTCAATCCGAGTTTTTGGTTTCTTGGGTTATGGTGATCCTCTTGTTTGGGATCAGATACTTTCTGATCTGGGTTTAGTTATTGTTTTTGTTCTTGTTTCTGGGTATGTTAATGAGTTAGTGATCCATTGTATTGGAGAATGTGTATTAAGAAAATATCAAAATTTGGCAGTTAGGATACTAGAAAAAATTGGATCTTTATGTGAATTAATTATGAGTGAGAATCATGATTGTGGGATTTTGGTTTGTTAGGCATTGTATTGAAGCAAGCAAGGATGACTAAAAAGGGAAAATCTGATGCGAATGTAGCAAATGGGGAGTTGATAGATACTCTTGTGATTCGTTCGGGTGACCTTGTCCAAGTTGTTACAAAGGTATGTGATTTGTGGAATTCCTTTGGTCTGCTTTTCACATTGATTTGAACTCTAGTGCTTTATGTAAATGCTGCTGTTGTACTTCATTCAGGGAGTTTTACTTCCAGCTGATGGTGTTGCTGGAAATATGTCTGGTGACAGAACTGAAGCTGTTGCGGGTACTGTTTCGTCTGATGAGTGTTCAAAGAATGGTGCGAAGAAGTCAACTGAGTCTAACATAAATAAGAAGAAAGGTGGAAGGTATTGTCTCAATTTTGGAGTTGTATGTACTTATATCTGCTTGAATATTTATACTGGTGTTGAGAGTAAAAGAAGGTCTTAGATCTGTGGTTTCCTCAGTTTTTGCTCATTATGACAACTGATTATACTGGCAAACAGATTCTGCCCCAGCTTGTTTTTACGTAGAAGAAACTATACCTTGTCTACAGCTAAAATTCTTGAATTCAGACTTATGCATTCATATTTTCCTCATATAAGCAGGGTGCTAATGCAAAATGGGAATGGCTTGCATGGTATTGCACCCACAAGAGCAGGCAAGGAACGTGGAGGGAGGAATATGCCACTGAATCTTATTGAGAATTCCTCAGAACTTGAAAATAAGAGAAGTGATAGGGTAAACTTATCAGAGGTAAACTTTTTCTTTACCAGCATTTTATTTGTTAAAACTTGCATAGCTTAATTCTACCTAAAGTCAAAACTTTACCACACCTTGTTCAAAACAGAAAGAAAAGAAAGAAACATTTCTTTTGAATGGAACAAAATGAGGTTTATCACTTCAAATGTACGTAAAAGACATTTGGAAAGGAGAAAGGTGAAGGAAAAAAGGAAACGGAAAAGAGAATAGGAAAATAAAATCATGAAATGCAACAGCATTGCACACAGGAAATTCATGTTTTGGTATCAATTGACAAATCAGCAAAATGAGAGCAGACCTTCTTCTAACATATCTATAGAGATGTTCCTTTTTCTCCTAAAATATGGTCTACTGATTAAATTCCATGTAAATTTCTTAAATAGCTCAAACGAAAGAATTTATAAACCACTGGCATAATGTGCACACCTTGTGAAATGTAAGAGGAATGTTAAAGTAGGAGTACGACAATTGGTGGCATGAAAGTAAATGATCTACTTTTGCCTATCCGTCGTACACATCTTTGTTCTATCTGATGATAACATCACTGTGTCATGATTATGGAATATGTGTTATTGCCCTCTTGGCATGGATGCTGCCTACAAGGATGGAGATTCATGTACTGTGAATCTTATAACATTGCGTTGGGATCTAGGATGCAAAGAAGGCCTACGAGTCCAAATGTCAACTTCAGTTTACAATTTTGGACGAGTCTTTGGGCCTTGGGTTATTGACATGTATTTTCTTCTTCTTGTTGCTGGAAAAAAAAAAACCTGTATCTAAATGATTCAACATTTTATTGCCAGAGTAGATACGACTTCTTAGGTTTATTATTGTAAACTCCGTTCTCTTTGGTAATGCAGATTAAAGAATCCTCTGGTGCCACCATGAATAAAAGGTATGATTCTATTCTTCTTCTTATTTATATCATTTTATAGTTGAGAGTGACACTTTGGGGACCACCCTTAAGCTTTGACCCCAAACCTTTGTGCCTTGACACTGGCATTAGAAGCGCTCACATGTTAGTAAACCTCCACCAGTGTTCCATGATAGACCTTAGGCATGTATCCTTGTGTTGAAAATGCCTCTTCAACCTCTCTTAGACAGAGGCACATTAATGGTCATCATGTCAGACTGCTGGTATCCGTGTGCAACAACCGTCATATGTCATTTACCATAAGATAATTACTTTTCTCTATACTGTCTTTTTTTTTTATTTATTCTTATCATCAGAATCTTGTTAACTCTTTGGCAGACAGGTGGATGATGGGTCTCAAGGGAAGCAGGATGATTTCAACCAGAAATTAGAGGTTCATAGGGAAGAAAGTGTATGTTAAAATAAACTCTGCCAGTAAACCTAAGAGATTGTTTCTACAAGAGGACTCAACAAGTGAATTACTAGGCTCATTTCTGATACATGCTGTGCTCATTTCTGTTAATCATTTGTGCAGGCTGTCAAAGTTCAAGATACAAAGACGACGTCCAAGCTATTTCCTTTTGGAGTGTCTTCTGATCCTTCTACTGTTATTGTAAAACAAGACATTCAATGCTGTAAAAGGACAACTTCAGAATGCACCTCTTCCAGTTCAAATGTTGTTTCTTCAGGTTCCTCAACATTGTTGAATAAAGCTGCTAATGTCTCGAGTCGTAATTCAGAAACAACATCAACTGAAATGATCCATCATGGGTCAGAGTTAAATAAAAGTGGCAAGGTAAAACTTATTATTGAAATATCCATGCTTAAATCAACTTGAGTTATTCAATGGTTTCACTGATTATTAAAGCCCTGTTTAATGAGAATCAATTGGTTATCTAATTTATGCACCTGGGCGCTAAGAATATTTTTTGTGTTGTTTAAAGAATACCCGTGTTAAAATTTTCTTTAATTCCATTATCAGAGACTATGTTTAGTGGCCTAATAGGGAACCTTATTACTACGTGATTCCAATTATTCTGGCATCACTTACCATGTTATATAAGTAACTTTTAGAAGCTGATGTTTTGTTTCCCAATTTACATATTCAAGTTGACTTATGTTCTTTTGTTTTGATACTCTTTTTAGGAATTCAAGCTCAACCCAGGAGCAAAAGTATTCTCACCATCTTTTACAAAGCCCGTACCAGCCACCTCTCCAGCGCTACCAACAGTGGCAAGCATGGGTTTTATACCAACCAACTGCCCCGTGGTACCTGGTCCTGCCGTCCAGCCAGATGTTGGATCGAATCCTTTCCCATCTCGTACATCTGTGCCTGTTAAGGTTGTTCCATACAATAACTTCACGACTGGGAATGGTGGCGGTGCCTCTCAATTTTCACAACCGGTAAGTGTCAAGGGCATCACTGAATTCAGAGTTTGTAGTATTAAATGATGCTCATCTTATTTGAATATCAGCTGTTAGATTATGATTTAATGGTTGGTGAACGTGGATTTTTGCTCATTGGTTATTAGGAAACTGATGATTACTGGTTTTATAACTTATCTTATGGTGTTAAGTAAGGCTTTGTTTCTCAGCCAAAAAAGAACTAAGGAGTTGTTTATATATGGCATAATTAGTATCTACATGTTCTTTAGTGGGAGCTAAAGTAACTAGTCGAACCTTGACCATTAGATCCAGGACTAAAAAAACTCTCACTGCTGGACTTCGAATACTACTATATTGAGTGTTTTAATCTTTACCTATAGGGACTGATTAACAGCCCAAGATTGAATTATATAATATCTATTTATCTGTCCGTAACATATCAAATAGGTATCTATGTACATGTACCATAGATATTAACATGTTCTTAACTGTTCAGAAGATTATATGTACATCGGTGAGTTGGATCGAGTCATCAATTTGTGTTATATGTAATCAAGATCTTCTACTCATTATCTGTCAGAAAAATCTATGATTGCTGTTAGGTCAACGACTCACAATCTAATAGCTAACATTTGTTTAAAAATTAAGTACTTGATGTCTATACCAATTGTTGGACATAATCCCACATAGTTGGTGAATGGGTTGTTTTTGGTCACCTTGAGTAGGAAACAAAGATTATATATTCAGTGTCTACACACATTACTTAAGGAGTTCAAATAACATTTCTGTAGACCATGATGTGATTTCTATTAGCCGTTGACTGAATATGGCATGATACTTTGAATATATAACATTATTTGCTATGGAGGTATCTCGAACTAGTTATGATTCATGCTAGGTTTTACTTTTTGCTTATAGATTGTTGGACACATGAGCAGTAGGGCGCAGGCTGTTAGGTATGCTGGTCAGTATCCTGTTCAGGCTGGACCAACCTATGTGCATCCAAATTCCCAAGCTGTAAGTAATTTATATGATATTAAAATCATCTTTATGTCAACATGATTTCAGTATTTATGACCACTGTTTGACTCCATGTTATGATCTCTTTCTCTCTGTCTCTCTCTGCCTCCAGGTTATGGTTGGACGATTTGGACAGCTTGTTTATGTGCATCCGGTGTCTCAAGTAAGAGATATGTTGATATAACATATATTATATGATTCTATGTTTGAAGCAGATAAATAACAATAGATAGTTTCCTTCATTGCTTGAACTGAAGTATAGCTGATGCTCTTTTAATTAAATAGCCGGATGAATTTTGCTTGATAGATGGGTAGATGCTAGTGAGGTATAACAATTCCAAAATAACATAAATGCTATGATAATTATATCTTAAATTCTTAATTCTGTTTTTTTCTCTTAATATTTGCCGGCCATTTTGCTGACCTTCCTTCCTTTGTGTATATTGAAGGATTTGGTTCAGGGTACACCAGCCATCTCACCACTATCTGCACATCCTTTGTTGACTCCGCATCAGGTCCAGTTCCCAAAGCACCAAGGTATGGACAATTTTAGTAAACTTGATGATGAATCTGGTCCAGCAATTTATGTGTTTATAAAATGCTCATGTAAGAAATTCCAACTATTTGAAACATTTGAAAAGGAAAAGCTTGTATACAGAATTCTGCTTTCTGTTAGACCATTTTATGTCATCTTCATGGATAGAATTGTAGCCTGCACAGTTTACATTTAAATAAAAATAGTAGGTTTGGAACCACCTTCACTTTGGAATCTCTGACTCCACTTTCTCTCTTTTCACTTTGTTGATTTTAATGCAGGAACTGCAGGCCAATCATTGCAACTGTGTGTGCCTCCGCAGTTCATGACCACTGGACAGCAGCCTTTTCCCATTGCCAAGTCACATCCAATTTTTGCGACCTCCCTTCCGTTCTAAATGTTTCATCCAAGTTCCAGGTTCTAGTGATATCTTCACCAAGTTTGCTGAGCATGTTTTCTCACTCATGACCTCAGCTGGGATTTCCTCTTAATTACAGTATATAACTATATTATTACTACAAAGTTTTGGCCTTGAGTTTTTTTGCTGGACAAAAGTCCATTCAGGTTGTCCTCTATGCATAGAAAGCTACAGAACTTTTACACAAGGAATCTGTCAGACCATATTAGGGGGATGAAGCTTCCATTCTATATTTTCATTGTTGGAAAAATGTGAGGATTAACTTTTTGTTTTTTTTTTCAGAAAGGGATTGAATAATTTTGAGAAGAGAGCAACATGTAGTATATGAAAGAAGAGATGGACTGATTCTGTTGATTGTAAATTTCATAATCCCTGATCTTTGATATCTTCTGATTTGTTGGAAGTTTTGCGATTGTGCCGTGGATGCTTCATTTATAAACTGTAATGAACCTTTGATCTGAGATTAACGAAATCTTTCTTTTCTTCTGTTACATGTTTCCTTTCTTTCTTTATTTTTATGAAAGGTTGGAATAAGTATATTTATGGGCAAATTGCATTTTACTTCCTTTGTCTTTACTCACTAAACCAATTTTATCCCATCCCTTAAAAAAAATATGCGTATAAAGATCAGGAAGTAAAATAAAATGAACCCTTTTCAGTCAACGAAAAAAACTAGTCTCAGAGGTGAAGGGTAACTAGAAACTCTACAAACCCAACAGTTATCAAGATGATTTGGTGATAATGTGATATGATGTAACCTGATATATGACCCTATGTCGTTCCCCAGAAACCAGTTCAACTGGTGAAGGATTTCACCAACTGGGTAGAAACAACACACGGTTTGGGATAAAACAATTTGGGATAGCTCAACAGTAAACGCAAGAAGTAGTTTTAGCTTTTAGCTTATGACAACTGTTTGTTTCCAACTTCTGTCAGCTGTTGTCAAATTAAGTAAATTCTGAAATTAGCTGCTTATGTGAGATAAAATGTGGACACCTTGTAATATTTTGAACCAGATAGAAAGCCCCTTTGCAGAATTCTTTCTAATCAAAGTTGGGAACATATTGTTTATGATAAGAGACCAATAGTCGAACAAGCCAAATTATTTCACCCATATTTGCTCATGCATGTGATACGGCCAAGATCCAAACAGAAAATTAAGAAAGTTGACTTATGCTTCATCTTCAAGGTCAGGGCCTCAGGGGGGACCCAACGTGTAGTAAAGCTCAGGACAAGTTCTTAGACAATTAGGATATGGAGTGTGATATTACCATTTGGTTGAAAAGGATAGTTAAACAAATGACAGAATTAGCAGCAAACAAATCAGCCATGGATGCTATCAGTTGCACAAATCATGAAATAACAGAAATAACACATTTATTAGTCACATAAAACTACAAGCGGGTAAAATAAAAGGCTCTCAGTCCTACATGAGAGAACATTACTTATACAAGCTTTCCCAACATCCATCATCATTTAAATTAAAAAAAAAAAAAAGATATAAAAAATTCCTAATGCACAATAAGCTGATCATGGTAAGACTTGATGTCCAACATGCACAACATTCTCAAGATGCCTGTGAAGGTGTGCTTGAATGATCATTCTGTTCATCTCCAAACAGTTTCTCGGTTTGGTCCTTCATCCTCTCCTTCATACTTTCCTGCAAAACCTTAAAACAGGTGGTGAAAATCAGTGGCTATATCCTGATTCCTGAATATCATCAAGTTATCACTAGATGTTTAAATATATTCTGGTATAATGAAAGTCCTTACCTGCAATAGCTCAGACATTTTGTCATTTCTGCCATCCTCCATTGGCTTGGAAGCAGATGTGAGATGGTCTTTAGGCTCTCCTGATTGCAGGGATTCAACAGCTAAGCTATTAGCCTCTACGTGAGGCTCAGCTGATTCTGAGGGCACATGCTCAGGTACTCTCATTAGCTTGGCTTCAGTCTTAGGCAATTCCTCTGCAGAGGGTGGATCAACAGGACCATTCTCCTTTGGTTTAGCATCAAACATCACCTGATCGCTAGTGAGAGGTTGGGACCCAGGCATTTGGTTTTGAACTGCTGACGCCTGGTCGTTGGGAATTGAACACCCATTTGATGGAGCGGTTGATACAACCTCATTTCCCTTAGAGGTTGCTATGGTTGCAGCCTGGGGTGCAACAGGAGTGGATTCACTGGTGAGTGCCACCCCATTTGATAACTTGAAAGGTTCGAGCACAACAGGCAACAAGTTGCCTCTGAACGGTACTTGATTAACATTTTGTGCAGCCACCGGAGCCACCTGTCGGCCTTCTGAAGCCACAGGGTTGACAGGGCGGGAAACATCTCTAGAATGAGGTTTATGGCCATGAATAGAAGAATGGTTCTCAACTGGGAGGGGAACTTCAAGCCGTCGGATTATTTCAACATCTGGAGCCACATCATTTTCCGGTACAACAGGAGCATAATGTCCAGGCTTGAAGACAATACCCCTCAAAGTGGTGCCAGTATTACCAACCCTAACTCTGAGAAGGTAGCCGGCGTCAAATGATGCTTCAACAACACCAGAAACTGCCATTCCCACCATGTTATCAGTTGTAGTAGTACCATTAGTTGGTGCTGCTTGTTGGGCCTGGTTTCCGTTGCTCCTTACAAATCCAGGAGGGGGTACAGCAGCATTCGCCCCCAAGTTCAGGTTCTGATACCTGGGTACCGGAACAGCATTCTCTTGAGGATCAAGTCTTGGATATTTCCGTGGGCGTCCACGTTTACGCTTCACAGGGATGTTTGATAAGCCATCAGCAATGTTTTCCTGATTTGCTTGCATTGTTGGTGCTTCTATCTAATCTTGCAGTCCCCACAAATTCTTGTATTCCCCTTCCTGCAACTAGTCACAACTCAAAATGAGAAATTGATACCAAATGTAATAAAAATAGAATTACATGCAAATCAACAGGCTTTAATAGTTATACTTAGAAATAATGTCGGTCGAAACCCCTTAACTGCATATTTCTAATTCGATTTTAGTTATAAGAAATTCAATGCATCATTCTATAGAAGTTATTGGTTTCCTTGAAAAACATTGTATCTGCAATTTTTTTTAAAACAAAAGTCCCACACATAGATACTAAATTTTTTTTTTACATACCCAAGTGCAGTCTTTCTCACACAGAAGAGCACGTGCAGCAAGCCTAGGTTCTTAATAATCTTATCTTTTTCTTTTAGGAGATTAACTATCATACCAAAAACTGCTCTTACATTTTCAACAATCTATATTACTCATGGATTCCTATTCTGATTCCAAGTATTAGTAAACATCTTAATAGGAGTGACTCATGGCCGCCCCAATTCCATCTCCTTCCCTCTCCGATTCGTTCTAAACCCCATTCAAGTTTAGTAAATGCACCAACAACTAAAGCTTTACCTTATCAAACAATGGCATAATAAATAAACACTTAAACAAAAAGAGGAAAAGGATTTGAATTTTTCACCATAGAGTGGAAAATGTACTATGTAGTTTGAAGATGCAAAATTTGTATAACTTCTGCATCCCGATACATATGATATAGTACATTTCCAAGAAAAAATGACAAACAAATACTGGTCTATAATGAATAATCGACTAAAAAATGAACCTTAAGTACATAATTATAGAGAAAATGATTATGATTAAACATTCACTGAAATAAAATCATTAAATAACCTTTAACATAATCAATTAATGACACACCTGAAGCAACAGACAATTAAATCCTAGCTCGGAATTTTTAAAATAACTTAATGATTTCCGAAATTCCCTATCAACATCTGTAAATGAAGCAAACCAGAGATTCACCTAGATTGCTGAAATATAGTATAACCACAATAATCAGAAAAATTACATTAAGAAGCTTTCAAATAGGAGCTAACAAACCATAATTCCCGATTCGTATTATTTTGTTCTTCTCAACATATCCATAACATATGGTTTCAATCAAATCAAATTTAAAAAAAAAAAAAACAAAACAAAAACACGTATGAAAGATATACAAAATCGAATATTTACTCCGCAAACCAAGATAAATTCTCCAACTTTGATTGAGGAAAGGGAAGCAAACTGGGTTTAAGATTCGGGTCTCGATCCAGTTTAAGACTAAGATGGAAGAGGCGTACAATTACATAGTTTAACAAAACCACATACAAAGACCAGCAACTGTTGATTTGAGAAAGGAAGAGAAGTGCTGTCGTACCTTGCTAGGAACACAACTACTTGTGGGAGATACGATGTCGTTCTGGAAATGAAGAGAGAGAAACGATTTTGATGTTTTGTGGGGGTTTTGGGTTTGTCTGGGGCGGAATAGGCGAGGTGGGGAGGAAGAGAACAGAGTGGGCGTTTAAATAGGTGAGAGTGTAAGAATGAGAAGGAGATAAAACGTGGTCAGGTGTGGGAAAATGGCACGACATAAGTGGGCAGTTGTCACGAGTCTTCTAGGGCATGTAGAGGATTTACTACTGCGGTTGACCAAGGATAGAAGAACACCAACTCGTTAAGACGTCAATAAGACTATGAACAGATTGGATAAGTACAACAACTGGTAGTGTGTGAACTCTGAAGCAAAGATGGAGAAAACTAAATCAGAAAAAATTGGAGTACCCTTATCACGTTTATAATTGAGTAAATAAAATAAATCCAACCAACTGAAACATTCCAACGCATCCGTGGGGTTCCGAATCTTAAAAAGTTCTCATGCCAGATCCAGTGTAGTTCAGTATAAGCTTAAGGTGGTTATCTATAAATTAAGATTGTGAGAGAAGGTGACTCGTATTCAAAGCATGACTACAATTGAGAGAAGTTGGATTTGACATTCGGTAAATTGACTGTACTAGTTGAGTAAATTCATTTCTGCATTAGAGAAGTTTACAAATAATCATCCGATGCAAATATATTTTAGTGCGTGGAATCTGTTCTCTCTAAAAATTATTCGTTCATTTAGTATAAAAATAACAAATAAGGACTCAAATCTACATCGTGACTCCTAATCTAGTTGTGGTGAAACCGTGGAAGATGGGGATTTTAACTCCATTACCTTGTACATTCTAAACTAGATTCTTAAAATAAGATTTAGAACTAATTAAATTTTAGAAGGCATATGTCGTGTTGGTCTTGATTTGTTATTGACATCAACACGACATATGACATTCATGTCGATAAAAATGATCATTCTCTCAGTCTCTCACAAGAATGTCATGTGTTGTGTTGGTGTTGATTTGTTATCGACAAGATCATGACGATCATCATCAACATCGGTCAAACGTGAGAAAATTATCCTTTTTTTTTCTTTACTTTTTACAAATCAATAATAAAAAAAGAGATAAATACTTGTTACCCCCTAAACTTTTTACCTAAAAACATTTTTGTCCCTATATTTTCAAATTAAACTAGTAGATCTTTAATCTCCAATATTTCAACAATTTAGTCCATTCTGTTACATCACCGTCAAATATATTCCGTTAAATTTCTAAAATGACGAAAATACGCCCGTTCAAAATAATTTTTTTTTTCTCTTTTATTTTTGTTCATCAACTCTTTTTTTTATTTGATATTATTGTTATACTTTTGGTTTTTATATATATAATTATATAATTATATATAGAGAGGTGTGTAATTTGACCCCAAAAAAAAATTTAAAGAGAATGGGAAAAATAAAAAAGATTTTCAACAGGGGTATTTTGGTCATTTTAGTACATAAAGTTTGCCAATAATTGATTTATTTGACGAATGAAATAAATTTTTGAAATATGGGAGATTTTGTCCATAAAAAAAAATACAACATTTCCAACGGCTGCTTCACCAAGGCATGCATAATTGATGTCTTTAATAATGCACCACTAGCTTTCCTGCACGCACGATGAGCGTGCGTGTATTGTTTTTCCTGTTTTACTTATTTTTCCGTTCGCTTTCCTACGGAACCATCATGCATTCCGGTAATTTGATCATTTCGTCACTGATGACTTGTTCACTACCATCACCAACACGAAGTAGAAATTCGGCAAATTGGTGGTCATTTATAAACCTTATAATTTGTTTCAGTCTCAATATCCTTATTTGATCCTAAATGCTGATTTCACAATAGTTTGTTTTTATTTTGTAATCGCATCAAATTCTAAATGCATTGTCATTTTTGAATTCTGGAGAGTGACATGTCTTTTGAAAACTCAAGTATTATAATTTGATATGTAATTCTTACCTTTCATTTATTCTAAGCGACGATAAGTGAGCACAAAAAACTTTAATAAAACACCATAGAGATTTTATGATCTTAATGTGCAGAGCATCGAGAAAACCCTTAGTCATTACATACATTGGACCATTAAAACATTAAGTCAATCTCCCAATACAGAAAATAATAAACATAAAGTCCTTAATAAAAAAATAAGAAGTATATACACCATCTTCCCCAAGCAATCTAATGGAGGATACATAATAAAATCCCAATAATAAACATGAAGTCATTAGTCTACTTTAGGATAGTCTATAAATAATCCCTACTGCAACCTAGCTAATGGAGCATATCTTAAATCCATTTACAACTGGAAAGACTACGTTCGTGCGTGCGTATTTTATTTAAAAAACTAACATTTCACATATGCGCATTATTCATCTCTTGTTCTTTGTAGCTCTGGAGTGCAAAATAATTTTTGTGTTGCAAACTACCTAATTCTTAACACATGAACATTAGTTAAAAAAAAAAAAATACTTTGATGTTGCAAACTACCTAATTCATGACACATGAATATTAGTTTTTTTTTTATATAAAAAAAAACATAAAATTCTATGACATATGAGCATGTTAGTGTGATTTTTTGTTGTTAATAGATTTTCGTACTTGAATCTATGTTATGGTCTCTTTGAACCAGATCAATTCTATTTTGTGCATTCATGTAAGTTTCATAAAGTAAGGAAGATTAATTTGCATTATAATGATTCATTCACAACGATAATCATGATCATTCCCCATCATTAAATGTAATATTCTGATTTTTAAAGTTGGTCAAATTCTATTTTTCTTATGAGAAATAGAAGTAGAGGTCGTCACGAGTTCGTCACATTTTTCGGTGAGTTATTTGAGTTTCCGAGCTATTTTTAACGATTTTCGGAAGTTTAATTGGAGGATAATTATGTGACGACGTGGCGAGCTTCGATTGGAGGAGAAACTGACACGTGGCAGAGAGAAGAGGGCAGATGACGCTGATGTCAGTGAAGTGGTGCTAATGACGTCATCATCAGCCTTAGTTACCTTACACGTGTCGCAATTATAGAGAGCTTGGTGTGTTGTTGACATGTGTCACCAATGGCATGGTGACACATGTCATTTTGAGGCAAATAGGGGGATCAGCTCTTTCTCTCTATCCCTTCTGTCTCTCTAGATTTTCTTATTTTATTAAATTTGCGACGAAACTCGTGGATTATAAATTTTGATTCGTAACTCCGATTCTGAAGCCGCGAGCAGCTATGGATTCGTATTGACACGATCTTTTTATCCATGGTGGTTGGAATTAGATCCAACGGTGATTTCTAGAAGGCTTGTTCTAGGAGGTTCGATTTACGATTTGCGTGTCGATTCGGTTCGTCGAGGTGACTAGTTTATGTAATATGTTTCAAATATTCTTATATGCTTTTAAAATAGTCGAAAAACATGTCTTTGATCTATTTATGAAATATTTCTCTATTTTCAAGTGAAGCGTATCGATTTGTGAAATATGCGGTGTTTATATATATTATGACTAGACATTGTTTAACATTGTTTGTTATGAATGTTTGCGATATATGTTTGGTGATATTTAGATTCTTGATTGGTTGTTATGTATCTACAATGTTGGAAAACATGTATTTTTGCTTTGAATTATATTACATGATCATGCATTTCATGATGGGAAAATGGTGAGATTGGAAGTTGAAGGGAACATGAGTGTTTGGGAAATGAGACTATTATTGAAAAAACCTTTCGTGTAGTTGAATTAACTCATAGGGACATCCTGTAGCTATAATCAGCCCTCATGTGCACGAGTTGGGGGAAAATATGCCCATTCGACGCCAGAAGTCGATAAAATGATCTATTTTGGGTTTCGGGACTAGGGACCATGAGTATAACAAGAAGACTAACAAAAAAAGTAAAATATATTTGAGGGCGGTGCAAAGTGTGAGGATGAACATTACATGCATGCATTATTATTATGTTATATATTTTGGTTCGCTTATGTTATGTTTATACGTATTTTGTAGCATGTGCAAAATGACATGGTTTTGCTGGCATATTACATGGGGCACTCACTGAGCGAGTAGTTTTGCTCACACACCCATTTACTTGTTGTTTTACAGAGTAGTGCTTAGCGTTTGTCTAGTCGAAGTGTCGGACCAGCCTAGAAAGAAGTGTTTTTTTTTTATTTACATTTCGTTTTGTAACACTTGATCACACTTTGAGATCGGCGCCGGGTGATTAAACCCAACGACGCCGAGACTGGGGCGTGATATTAAAGTACTCAGAGCACTAGTATTTTTAGTACCTGTACCAAATTACTCATTGTCTGATACGACCGGAACTTCGAATTACCTCCTGACAGTTTTATCTTTTATTTTTACGTTACAGGAATTGTTTTTACGATTCGAAAGTTCTAAAAATTGACTTTTAAATAAGTTGACCCGACGGAGAATTTTATTTCTCGACGAGATAGAAGACGTTGAAACGAGTTCGTGGACATGTGGCACATTTAATTTGGAATTCGTGTGAAAAAGTTACGACGTAAAAATCAGTAAATTACCATTTTTAGACGAGTATAAATAGCCGAGAAGAATTTCTCGAAATGGCAACATTTCTTTTCCCCTTTTAACGCGACGCGACACCACCAACACAGTTGCACCTCCACCTAGATCTGCCGTCCGGCCACCAAACGACGCGCAACCAGTGTCGTTCGACTCGTCTCGACTCCCTCTTCCAGTCTGTGGTGGTGGCGCGGTGTGAATCACCGCCGTTCGGCTGATTAAAGCTCGAGAAGGTTCAACTGTCCGGTAACTTTCTCCTCCGGCCATGGTTCGATCCGATTCTTAGGGGGAATTGAAGGTCTCGACTTGTGCAACAAGTCCATGAAAGGAATTGATCCAATTCGAATCAGGTCGAAGGGTTACTCGACGTAACAAGAGCTCGGAATAGCGGCGCACTCAGCCGTACTGTGAGTGAATTTTATTTTAAATAAATGAATGCGTAAATATTTTAATAAAATAAAATGCAGTTTATTTTAAATAAATAATATCTGAAGCATGATAATTCATATAATTTTATGGTATTGATATTTAAGTAAATTATGGATTTGGGTTATATATTTACTACTATTTTAAGTAGTACGTAATTTTACCCGGAAATGAGATTTCCAAAAATAGTATATTTAATCATTCATATTTGATCTTTCTGAATAAGTTTTATATGTATTTACATGTAAAGACAGGAAATGAGATTTCCAGGAATTCTATGTTTTCGCTATTTGTGATTTCACGACATGTGAGACATGTCGATGCTATATATATATATATATATTTTTTTTTTTCGATATTATTTTATGACATGTGGGATATGTCGATTATATATGTATATCTTTTGAGGCTATTATTCTATTTATGATATTTTTACACCTCAGATGTGAGATCGGAGACCGTACTGATTTATGTTATATAAGGGGAAGCGTATTTTCAGTTTTATTTTCGGATTTTCACCATATCAGGGTCCATATATATTGATGCTAGCTACCTTAGTCACATGAGCTCATGCGAGGTGATGACTTGATCACATAGGTCAGATTCACCTCGGTGGTCGACGTGTACAAGTTTAGCATGAGACACTACAACGTCTTGGAGGCACTACTCTTAGCCTGTGAGGGTTACTATTAAATGGTGGTGACGTTCCCCTGTTTTATTATATGACAAATGAGATTGGTCATGATATTATATTATTTGGGTTTCGGGAATATTTTCTCTTATGAGACTTTCTGTTATTTAATAAATTCCCGAACGAGCGGGGCTGGGTATATATATAACCAATGGGATTGATCGTGAAACGCTATTATTTGATTTTTTCAAAAGTATTTTGCCTTGAATATATAAACAAAATATCCTTTGTTTATTTGACATATCAGCGGGGTTAATTTTTAAATACGATTTTCTTAAACGTGGGACATTTTATTAATGCATGCATTGTGGTTTTTATTTATAAAACATTGGGAAAGTAATATGATACTTGTATTTAAAGTATTATATTAAATTATTTTATTTTTATCCGCTCACTCTAACGTTTTTAATTTACTTTCCCCTGGGCCCTTCGTTTTAAATCACCCAGTTTGCAGACTAGTTTATTTGAGGTCAAGAGTACTCAGAGTCGAGGCATAGTCATCATCGTCCTTGCTTCTGCTTGGTGGGATCTATTGATCCTTTACTTGTTATTTTGTATTCCCAGTTCATTATTAGATTGCTCTGATTACCTGTGAGTCAATTGAGTTGTGTTTGTATTTTTGTGGCGGTTGTGGTGATTTTGGGAGCAGATAGCTCCAGGTGTTGAGGTTGGAACTTGAATTAGAAGTGTTTTTATTTGTTGCAGGTTTTAGGGTCGTCCATCCTAAAATTGATTTATCGATTTATGGACAGGGTTAGTCTTAATGTGGGACCCGCATGGTCTAATTTGGGTTTCAGGATGAAATCTGGGACGGGTCCTGTCATTTTCACTCTCTTAAATGGACACACATTTTCTGCTAGAATACGCATGCACTATTTTCCTAAGTTATAAAATACTAAATGTAGAAAATTATGAAATCCAAAATGAAAACATTCACAAGTGCACCTGTTTCAAATGATCAGGCAAGATATTATACAATGAACCACATAAGAGAAAAAGAATTTAATACAAACAAGAATGAAAGAATAACAGATCAACGACTATGTTTGGAACTCAATCGTACTGGTATTTACAGTTTTCAATGCATCATGGACATAAAGAAGTAAAAGCTCTCCATATGTGGATATAAATTTTTTTAGTTAGCTTATTTCGAGAAAGGTCAAACACAACCTCATTTTCCATGGTGCAGATTTCAATTGATATCTGCAATTAATGTTTTCAGATGAAAGATAAACTACAAATAAGTTTTCATATTAGAGTTAGAGTGGAAACGTCATATGTTTGTCATCAGTTGAACCCGCAACAACCTGTCACAAATGCACATAGCATGATCAAGGTCGAATTCAAGATAGAATGATCATAGTACTTGTATGAAAGTAAATTTTAAGAAAACATGCATCTTTAACGATAAATTAGAAATAGTTATATATGTATGACATCTTACAAATCAATGATACAGGCATATAGTCGTTCCACAAAACTGACAACATTTAACACCCAGAATCTATACTCACCATGATCTAACGAATCACATAAACTATTGTAAGGATTAGAAATCCAACCTCCTTTCGCTGAGCTTCATCTGCAAACGTCATCTCTCCTTCTATTGCCTACCAAAACAAAACCATAAAAACCCTGTTATAAGCACTAAAATCCTAATAAAAATCGTAACTAATACCTTGTTATCCCAATAATGGTAAATTTTATCCAATCTTTTGTACCTAATTCACCCATGCACACAGGGCATTCCCAGACAACAATGTTCTCTACTTTTTAATACCCAATAATCTCAATTGGATATCTCTAAACCAATCCCCAATCTTTCACTCAGAATCACCCTTGCTCACCATCACTATGAAGCTATGAACCAAATACACAAAGAAAAAGTTTAAGAGTGTTGTCATTAGAACCTTCAAATTTGCTCACTTGATCTCCATGTGTTTTCAATTACTAGATTACATATATGTCCTCTAATAGAATGACTGTTAAGGACAATGATTATATCAAAAACATATATATTTATTTTCTCTAAACTTTCAATTCAATAAAATAATATCCGGTAATACCAATTTTACAACAATTATATCTCTCAAGATGAGCGAGGTGCTCACTCTCAAACCTAGCTATCGTTGGCTAGATCTCCAAGGCCGTTCTTCTCCGACTCCTCCCTCTAATGGCATCTCCTCTGGGTTGCCTCCAAGGAGACCTCCATCGTCTTCACAAACTGTGTCTTAACGATCATTCATTGGGGTAAATCAAGTCAGACCTCGTCAGGAGTGTGCTTGGGCTGATGGTTGTGCGGTGGTGGTTCCAAGCTTGTTCAGCATCGAGCTACAACCATGACAGTCATGGATCTGCTGAAAATCTACTACAACATTGAAGAATCCGAATGGGGGTCTCACCCATCCTCCTGAATACAGAGATCTTGCAAGCGACTGCCTTTGTTTAGATCTCAATGAACTGAACAAGGGTAGTGAAGACACTGCCTTCAATTTATTTCAGGTGAAAGCTTGCCGATCGGCATCAACATCTTGGATGGCGGCGAAAACAAGTTGCTGGTGGCTAGGGAAACATTCTCTTTTTGAGCCATATGGGTTACCAATTGGGCCTAGGAATTTATGTTTAATTTTTTGACCTAATTTTCTTATGTCCAAAATCTTTAGCTAGTTTTATTTAATTTAGCCTATTACAATGTTTTGTTATATATTGGTAGTAGACTCGCTTTCAATAAGTGAGCATGTGTACCGTTAAATGATTAGGCTTAATCTATGTATTGTTGTGACTTGCCCACAAACTTTTTATCTACCCCTAGTCGGTGGAGGGAGAGTATGTAATGGTCTTTTCTAGCTTGCGAATTAATACAATTAACTTGATTTATTCAACAACAACAAAAAAATTCAATAAAATAATATATTGCAGTATTATTATTTTCGTTATCTATTTTAATTTTCTAATTTTACTACATACATATAGAATAATAATTTACTACATACACATTTTATTTCCTTATCTATTTTTATATATTTTCCTGCCGCTTCAATATAGACATCTATATAATTAATTGTAATTAAAAGTATGATTAAGAACTAGTTTGTGACATAAAAAAAAGTTATATATATATATATATATAATATCAGTGCTTCTCAGGTGCGGACGTCCGCACGCACTGTTCATGGTGCGGATGCGGCGTTTCCGGCCACCGGCGAGCCGGCGACGGCGTATCCGCCCACTGGGCTTTGCTCCCCCCACGCCGGCGACCCCGTCTGTGCCGGCCCGAGCTCCATCGCCGGCCGGCAGCCGCCGGAATCTGCAAAAATGCAGAAAAATGACAAGTACTGTTCATTTTTCTGCATTTTTGCAGATTTCGGCCGGCTGGGTCGCCGGCGTGGGGAGAGCAAAGCCCAGTGGGCGGATACGCCGTCGCCGGTGGCCGGAAACGCCGCATCCGCACCGTGCGGACGTCCGCACCTGAAAAAAATTCTATATAATATATAGGTTGAACTCATGTATAAACATGATGATATAATATATATATATATATATATATATATTAAATAATTATCGAAACATGAGGTACATAGATTAGAGAACCGAAAGAACAGAGAATGGAGGTTTGCTTGCAAAAAGAAAAAAAAAATTCAAGAACTGGATGTTTGCATGAAAAAAGAATAAAATGAAAAAAAAAAATTCAATCATAGTGAGTGAATAAAAGGTAAAATAAGCAATTTATTTATCTAAGCTTATTTTGGGCAAATGAGCATTTATCTAAGCAATTTATTTATTTATCTAAGGTAATTTATCTAAGCAATTTAATTCAGTTAGCCATGGTGGCTCGCCGTCGCAAAAAGCCTAATTGTCGTGGCGAATGAGCATTCGCCACAGCGTGACAACGGCAACTGGAGCGTCGCCAATACTGGGGTGGCGAATACATCTATTAGCACTACAAAAAAAATTCAGTTAGCCACTGAAATTCGCTACAGCGAGTTTTTGCCGTCGCCAATAGTCCAAGTTTTGCGACAGCGCGGCGATGACATAATTACAGTCACTTAATATGCGACGGTATAGTGTCGTTGTGGTATAATGTTAAGAACTTTGCGACAACAAAGTGTCGCCGTGGTATAATGTTACCAACTTTGCGACGACATATTTTTACCATGGTACTAAATAATAAATCTTGTGATGAGAGGTCCTACCATGACAAAGTTCTTAATTTTTTGAGACGGCACTTCTTATGCTGTAGCTGAAACTCGGTAAATAGACTGTTTTTCTTGCTACGGTGTTATTTGGTGTCGCTAGTTATTTTTAATTTCTTTTTCCTACTACAACCATATTTTCATAAAACTTATCACACGAAAACGCTATTACGTACATTTAGATGACCTTGTTTCTTCGACTCTTCCAAACATTAAACTCTCAAATAGATAAGACGTAATCAGTCATGTAAAAATTTGAGAACGTTTACCTCTCGACACTATGGCTCCTTATAGAGAGAGATAAGTTAAAATAAGGTTGACCGCATCGATCGGGGCTATAACTTTATCGGTTTTAAGTGATTTTTTACCATCACCGTATTTCATCATAACGATCAAATTCTATTTCATAGCGTTTTTCAAAATTTGACTTCTTTTATATAGTTGTTTCGAAAAGTTGTACACTTAAGTATAATCTACTAATCAAGTTATACTGCATTAGTAAGCTCGTTGTCATTATAATGACTAAATACAAAAAAAAAAAAATAACTGCATGATGTGATCGTTATAGTTAAATATGAGTAGAGTAGAAAAATCAACTCGTTTCGTGAACGTTCGATGCTCGATCGAAACGGTCAACCAAATTTTCATAAAACTTATCACACGAAAACGTTATTACGTACCTTTAGATGACCTTATTTCTTCGACTCTTCCAAACATTAAACTCTCAAATAGATGAGACGTAATCAACTATGTAAAAATTTGGGAACGTTTACCTCCCGATACTATATATGGCTCCCCATAGAGAGAGATAAGTTTAAACAAGGTTGACCGCATCGATCGGTGTTGGTCGCATCACCAAACTAATATTATGTGCAAAATTGTGATACTCCCTACTCCCAAGAATAAGAGGTCAAGTTTTATTATAGGGGGAAAAGTAAGAGTATCGTACCCAAGAGATTGGGGGAAACTCTATCCTAACTAGATGACCGAGAAATAAAACTTAAAAAACACATGCAATCTACTTTTTACAACTCACACATACCGAGAGAATTATCCTTTCACATGTGAACTAAACTACCCTTGGTTATTAGAAATAGCTATTCTATATGTTACATTGATTTTACCTCTCCCTTGGTTATCGGCCAAAGGTATATTCTATGTAAATGCAAACTAAAGTCCCTTGATTATCGGATTCACTAAAGTTCAGACATACATGCATTAAGTCCCCTTGAATGGAAATCAAGCAATTCACTTGGTTATCGTAAACATGCTCCTAGTAACTAAGTTCATAGTAACTAAGTTCATGACTCCTAGCTACCAATTCATGAGATTCAATACTCATATTTTTAGATCATGACTTCCAATTGCATAAGTGAAGAACAATTAAAATAGCAACAAAGAAATTCAAAAGCATACTAATAATTACATCAAACTAGAATGTTTATGCACAACTTTGGCTAAGATCAAAGCCCTAGCCCCAAATCCAACTAGTCACTACTCATTACATACAACAAGGCCATGAACATGAAATACATCAAAGTAAAGGGGAAGAAAAGCAAAGAGAAAGAAGAAGATTACCAAGGGTTTGGTACCAAGATACCAAACCTTACCTCTAGGTACTCTACTACCCACAAAGATGTAATATAAGAGAAGAGAGTGCTTCTATATATAGTACTAATGGACCCTAACAAAGAAAGAACTCCATCATCACCATACACAATCCAAACAATCTAATAGTAATAAAGAACAAGGCTTGAGGTTGAATAAGAGTGAGAGAAGAAGGAACATGGTAAGAAAGTGCTTCCAAGAATGGTATTAATGGGTTCTAAGATGGGAAGAACACCATTAACACCATGTTAATTCACACAATCTTGAGGAAAGAAGCTTATAGTATGGAATATGAGTAGAGGATGAAGAGAAGTGAAGTGGGTGTGGCTTTGGTGAAACCCCCTAGCTATCACAACTCCTTTTTACACCAAAACTAAAAATAGAAGCTTACAAAATGAGAGAGATGAAAGAGTAATTTGTCCAAAATGAGAGAGAAAGAGAGGTATAAATAGGCTTAAAGTAGTGAATGAATGGTGGAGATGCAAGAAAATAAAGGACTAGATGTGGTGAACAAAGATGAAAACACAAATTGTGGATATAGTCTTTATATAATGACAAAAAACCTCAAAGATATTTTGGTGGAGAAGGAAAACACAAGGTCACTCTTGATATTTGACCATAAGGACGAAGGGACAAGAAACATCAAAGGGACAAAGCCAAAGATGTCCCTTTCACTTGTCTTCTTCTCATTTGAATTTGAATCAACAAGTCTTCTTCCCTCCAATGCTCCTTCACTTGTTGAATATCAGCCATCACCATATTCCGGCTGCTGGAGTTTGACCGGAGTTCTGTCTGTTGACCGGTGTTGACCGGTCAAATTTGTCTTTTTGTGTAATTTTTTATTTTGCTCATTTGACTTTAATTTTTCACCCGATTTCTTCAATATGTGCTAGATCCACCTTTCTGACTTGTTTCCCATCCTTAGCTCCATTTCCTCGCATGAATAGGAAACGTAATAACACTACCAGGCTGACTACCTTAGCCGACGAAATATTTTCGTCGTCTAGGTGCATTTTTCGTCGCCAAATAACTTAGACGACCAAATTTTCGTCGTTTAAATTTCGTCGCCTAGAAGTGGTCGTCTAAGTACTTAGCCGACGAAATAATATAAATTTCCTCGCCTAAGTGACTTCTTAGACGACGATATATTTTCGTCGTCTTAGAATTTTCCCGACGACTTTGATTTTCTTAGGGGACGAAACTTGTCGTCGGCAAGTTCCCACTTAAGCGACGAGATATTTGTGTCGTCGTCTAAGTGAGAATCTTCGACGACGAAATTTTAATTTTCGTTGTTTAAGTGTTTTCACTTAGACGACGAATATTAACATTTTCGTCGCCTACTTGTAGAACTTAGACGACGACAGGATTTTGTTTTCGTCGTTTAAGTGTTTTCACTTAGACGACGAATATTTTACTTTTCGTCGTTTAAGTTCTACACTTAGGCGACGCATATAAAATCGTTTTCGTCGTCTAAGTGAGAAACTGAGACGACGAAATAATATAATTGCGTCGTCTAAGTGTGGAACTTAGACGACGAAAATCTTCATTTTCGTCGCGTAAGTAGATTATTTTTTTTAAAAAAAAATTCATGCAGAATATATAATTAATATATAAATAAAAATATTCATACAAATGAAACGATTTGTTCATAAAAACTCAAACGTCCTAATACCTAACGCTGTGACTGAAACGCTAAGAACTGCTGCTCCAACCGACTAATACGATCTTTACCTTCTTGTGCCTCCTCCTGAAGTAGGACGATTCGTTCATTGGCCTGTCGTGCCTCCTCCTTGGCCTGTCGTGCCTCCTCCTCTGCACGTGTGATACGATCTCTAGCCTGCCGGGCCTCCTCCTCTGCCCGTGCTATACGGTCTCTAGCCTCTCGGGCCTCCTCCTCCGCCCGTCTAATACGCTCCACATTTGAAGACCGACAGCGTCCAGTGGAACTCGAGCTTTGAGATGATTCGGAGGTGACACCGAAGGTGACTCCTCCTAATCCCCGAATCTCACCGTTGTTTCGCGGTCCTAGTGCGTCTACAAGCACTCGGGCCTGAGTCGGCTCGTCGAAGTAGTAAATCATCTGATCTTCTGGAACGTCTGGGTGCTCATCCCTCACAGTAATCAGCACCTTATCGACCTGTTCTCTGATCTTTCGCTGCATTTGAAAATGAAATGCATTAACATCATTAATCACATAAGAAAACCTTAAGATGATAAATTTACACATAATAGGAAACTTACTATATTTTCTGCCGCTTCCGGGTGCTCAGGAGGGTACACCTTCTCATAGTTCTTCACCAGCGCCAGTGCTTCACCCTTTTCCTTCAGCTTGAGCGCCTCATAGATGAAAGGCTTTGAACCGGACCGATGGTGCAACTTCTTCTTCCCCCGGTTGATTGTGTTGGCGGTCGATCGTCTCTGCAGAAGTTTCATTACATTTTGGACAAATCATTAAATTTTAAACAAAACAGTTTATTAAGAATGTTTACGTTTGAAAGCACAGACTAATACTACAAATTGTATACCTGGAAGTCATCACTCTCGAAGTGTCGTACCAGCCAAGACCACTCCTGCTGCCTATTTTTGAACTCTTTAGGGATTTGGTCAGGGTGCTGAATCCTAAGCTTGTTCAACTTGCTCTTGAACTCTGTGAAGATCTTGGAAGCACGCTTGTCAATCCACTTGACCATGTTCGCATCACCCAAAGAGAGGTTATAAACAAACTGTTACAAGAGCAAAAATTAAAGGTTGCAGAAGCTAACTTAAATATAAAAGAATTTAATATTAAAAATGTAAGTTGTTTTGCTCCTTACTTTGAGTTCATCGATAAGTTTCTGCTTATCGTCCTCCTCCAGTTCCGACCATGTGGCAGCAGTCATGGGAATCGTGTCCCTCACAATATGGCCGATATCGTGAGTCAGCCAACTGTTCTGTGTACTGGTGTGTGGTCCGTGTAAAAAGTCATCATCCATGATGATATTCAGCTTCTGTCCGTGTTGCACCAAGTACTGATAGGCCTTTAAGCCTTTTACCAACCCCCGTTTGCGTTTGGGGGCAGGTGCTGCGAAAATAATAAAAGTTTGATTAGCGAACAATAACACTTTTATAACTAAATAACTTAAACAAAAGTTTAAAAATTTCTTTACCTCCATCAGCCTGAGGGCGATTTGTGCGCCGACAACTGATCTCTTCACCATCGTTGTCTGGGGCTTGAGGTGCGCTCTGGGCTGATGGAGTGGCTGAATTGTCTTCCACTGGCAACGGGGGAGGGATAGGCGGTGTAGATCCACTCCCAGGCACGGCCGTGGTTGGCTGCGACAAACTCTCTTATGATGTATTTAGCCTCAGAAGGCGCTCCAACGCCTCCTGTTTCCGCTTCAGCTTCCCATGAGTCGGCGGCATATTTTTCCTATCAAAGATAACAAATTTATATCACAATTCAAAAGAGTCTCAAAGTATGGTCAACATTGCAATACTAGCTAGCAAGGAATTAGATTAATCTATTAGAAAAAATAAATCAATACATATATGGGTGCAGACCAATTATGACATATTAATCGTTGATATGATTAAAAAAAAATGTATTAGACTCATTCCTGGACTCTCAACTATTTTACAACCTCATACATATATATATATATATATATATATATATATATATAGATAAGGAAATGTACGTAGAAGCTGAAATTATATATAGAAGAGAAACTGTGTAAATGATCATATGGTTGCTGTTAGTAGTAGTGACGCAAGTTTCCTAGATGAGCAATAATAGTACCTCTTGTTACCCAGCTTGCATTGCACAACCTTAAGATTTCTAATACAAATGCACTATCATTATAACGATCAATATGGATTGGCATTGAATGGATCAGATCGAGCTTAACCAAACTAATCCTAGGAATTAATGTCTTGTCTTGATTTGGTTTTGGCATATTAGTGTGTACCTAATCACAAAACCTTAGCTAACTAATTGAAACCATACAAGACAGATAATTTGTACTAAAACCAATTAAGTTGCTGAATAATTCCATAACCAACCCAATAATTGAATCAATTTCTGACCTTTTTATTTTTCTCAGAAATATTGAAATAGTCAAGTACATAAATTAAGTTCAGGTACTAGATGTAGATAAGAGTTGGAATACTAGAATATATCTTGTTGTAGCTCCAAGCCTCCAAGTGGAACGTAGCTAGGGCAGTTAATTATGTTTTTGCTGCTTATTCTCTACATCCAGTTATTCTAGAAACAGATTGTCAGTTTAGGAGCATTAAATTGGTCATGGTAAGAGGCAGAACAATTCAGTTCTGGGCAGACTGATGATATTACTGAGGATTTGGAACTTCTTCCCAATTCACGTTTGGTTCATACTAGAAGGGAGACAAATAAAGCAGCTCACCTATTGGCAACCTATCCATCTGCTAATGAGCAGAATTGTTTTGGTCTAGTATCCATTCTTTCATACAAGATGCAATATATGCAGAAAAGTTTATACCCTAAAATTCTAACCTCATTCAACTAAAAACAAAAAACAAAAAAAAAAGACTTGGAAATTTCATTCCAACTCCATCCGACTGTTTTGACATTTTTCTTGGTCTTAGACTGACTAATAAGTCATTGCAGCAAGCATAGCTATAGTACAAGGGGAAGAGAAGGCCGCATTTTTGGTAGACCCATTTTATATCAAGAAAAATCTTTTCTATTAGTTTCAAATGATTTTTCCTCCCCAATTATACAATTTAAACAGATTACAGTAATTGAACTAGACCTTGTTTTCCTCGATGTGGATTTAAAACTCGAATAAAAACTGGAAAAATAATTCGGTCAAAACTTTGGCACATGCAAGATGCAAGCTCTGCTGCTCTTAGTCGAAATGGTTGCAAACTATAATCAAATAGATACCAGATATAGTTTCAGTCGCTGGAGTGCATAATAGCAGGTTCATTATATCACAACTTCATATCATTCAATATTCAGTAGCAAGCAAGTTTCATGCAGACAAACAAATGTTTTACTTCCTCAAAATCATTCGCTATTCACCAACGAACAACTTGAAAGCTGGGATCAAATGTTGTATGCAAGACAATATAAGGTGATATACGAATGCAACTGCCAATGGAGAACTTGCAAGGATCAAACCATTTCCTATAGCTTCACACAAGGTTTGCAAGTATAATATCAATATATTAACTGCCAGGAAGTAGAAGAAACCTAATAAATTAAACTTAATACATCCTGCATTGAAATCGAGTTAGTGCTAATTCAATAGCCACATTTAAATCCTGTTAGACTATAATGAGAGAGAGAGAGACAGAGAGCCGGACTAAATAAAATAAAAATCTCCGTGCCATCTCCCTCCCCGAAAACCTGAAAACCTGCTACTCTTAATATAGGTTGCAGAACCATTACAGGCTACAAGAAACTAATTGTGGACCAATATCCACCATATTACTAATGGAAATTAACTGATATGCATATGTAAACAAGTGAAATTTTCATCAACAAATAGACAAAACAAGCAAGAGAAGGCTGCCCAATTGAGCTGAAAAACGCACCGAACCGGCGGAGGTTAGGGCCAGACCGAGGCGGCTACTGAGGCGGAGGAAGAATCAGAGGAGGATGGAGTATTTTCTGGCGGCTGCTAGGTTAGGCGGCGGGGACTAAGAAGAGGCCGGGCGACGGAGCGGCTACTGAGGCGGAGGAAGAATCAGAGGAGGATGGAGAGCTTTCCGGCGGCTGCGAGGTTCGGCGGCGGGGACTGAGAAGAGGCCGGGGCCACAGAGCGGCGACTCAGAGAAGGCCACGAGGCGGCGGCTGGGGCAGGGGGCCACAAGGCGGAGCTTGGGGCAGGGGGCTAGGAGGCGGAGGACTGAAGCGGAGGCTGGGGAAGGGGCGGAGGCTAGGGAGGGTTGTTGGGGTCCGGAACCGGAGAGGGATTCTGTTTGGGATTTTGAGAGAATGAGAGATTGGGATCGGGATTCTGTTTGGGATCGGGCTTAATCAATCTCTCTTGGTCGACGAAATTTTAATTTCGTCGTCTAAGTTTACTTAGTCGACGAACTTTAAAATCTTTCCTAGTCTAAGTAGGATACTTAGTCGACGAAATAATGTTTTCCTCGTCTAAGTAGGCTACTTAATCGAGGAAAATTTGTTTTCCTCGTTTAAGTAAGAAACTTAGTCGACGAAATACATTTTCGTCGACTAAGAATCATACTTAGACGAGGAAAACGTTACTTCGTCGACTAAGTATCCTACCTAGATGAGGAAACAACGTTTTCGTCGACTAAGTATATTAAAGAATTTTGGATTTTAGCGTAAAATTAAGCCACCAAATGTATTTGTTAAACTTTTTACAACTTTCTCACTTATTTCAATTTTTTTTACAAAATCTATACTGCGGACTTCATTAAAACGAGTTAATAGGTGCATTTCGTCGATTCCAACTCTAAATATACGTATATATATATATATATATATATATATATATTATTTAATTAATATAAAAAATAAATAACTTATATATATAACATTAACATATAGTACTTATTTTTAAATCGAAGAAGTACGTACGTCCACACAATTAGAATCCTTGTAATTATACATCTCAAACAAATTTATTGAATTTAAAAACATAATTTAAATCATCATGATTCTCCATCATAATCGTCATCGTCTGTATCGTCTGCATCTTAAATCATATCAGTGAAGTCTTCACTAGAATCCTCATAATCTTCTGATTCCTCATCATCCTCGTCATTAATGAAGTCGTCATTGACTCTGTTTTGAGATGTAGATGCATTTGGGACTGCAATGTATTCATCAGAAGTGACGAAATGTAAGCGGTTGTTGTCGCGAATAGCCTCTACATTAGGGATTTGAGAAGCCGAATGCTCTTGATATGGTTCATCAGTGTCGCCGTCATCTTCATCATCACGTTCTTCACCCCCTTCAATTGTAGACGCACTCCATATATTCCTATGTGACATCGGGATAACCACTTTTCAAAATCCCCCGGCCTTAGGATCATCAAGATAAAACACCTGTTTTGCCAGACTGGCAAGAATGAAAGGCTCATTTTCATACCAACTTGTGTTTGTATTCACTGATAACATGCCGTAATCCATCTTTGTACTCCCAGGAGCACTTTCATTAGTGTTGAACCATCTACACTTGAACAAGACAACGCTCATATTCCCATATAGTAGTTCGACAACGGCGAGTAGCACTCTATAGTAGGTTAAGTCGTCACCATCTACCATGACCCCGAAATTTTGCGTTATGCGGTTAACATCTAGTTGAAGTGTCACAAACTTGACGTCGTTGACAAAACACATCGCTCGCACCCTGTGGGAAATCGGCGTTCTAGCCAAATGGTGCAATTCTGGCGAGTACCAATCACTCTTTTGTTTTCGGAGATTTCCCACCTGCCACGTTGTGATAAATTATTTCAATTGAACTAACCAAAATAATAATATTAGAATGAAGATATTGTAACAGAAAAAATGTTATAACGTACCCATTTGCGAAAGTAATCAGGAAAGGTTCTTTTGTGCGTCAAATTCGTCATTCGGTCTCTACTATTTCCTTCAATAAGCTTCAAATGCTCACGCATGAAATATTGTGCTTCGTCACAGTGTTGTAGTACGCACCAATGAGCTTCAATTAGCTCAGCATCTGATAATCTTTCTGAACTTGGTAAATTACCAAAACGGACGTACAACACTCGAAAGGATTGAAAGTTTGCACTCTGGTATTGTAGAGGCTGTTGTAGAAGATTCTGCTTCGTCACTGGTACGGAGATATAAGTTGCAGTATGTTACACATTCATGTGCAATGTACGACTTCGCTATCGATCCTTCAGGGTTACTCTTGCTTTTACATAACTGTTTGTATTGAAACAGTTGTCTGAAATTACACGTACAGTTATTAGTTAAGTATATATACAAGACAATATTATAACGAATGGGGAAATACGAATGATAAATAGTACCTTTCTTGAGGATACATCCAGGTGCAATGAACTGGACCAGTAAGCAGTGCTTGATCTGGAAGATGGATCATCAGATGAATCATACTGTCAAAGAAAGCAGGGGGGAAAATCATTTCCAATTTGCACAAAATGTAGATGATGTCTTCTTTGAGAATGAGAACATCTGACTTCTTCAGCTCTTTAGCGCATAACTTCTGAAAGAACCTACACAACGCTATTATAGGTTCGACCACATCTAGATGCAAATAGGGTCGGATAACCACTGGAATAAGACGTTGTAGCAATACATGACAGTCGTGGCTCTTCAATCCATTAAACGTATTAAGCCCCAAGTTAATACACCGAGATATATTTCCTGCATACCCATGAGGATACTGTACTCCTTTAAACCATATGAAAATCTGCTTCTTGAAAGCCGGTTTAACTGTGTAAGGTGCAACAGGTATGAAAGTCCCTGACGCCGTCGTCACTGGCCACAAGTGTTTTCGTAATCCCTTCTCCTTCAGATACTGACGTGCTTTCAAAGTGTCCTTACTCTTTCCTTTGATATCAAGAACTGTTCCCACAATGCTGTCACTTACTCCATTTTCTATGTGCATGACATCTAGGGTGTGCTTAAGAATGGATTTCAACCAGTAAGGCAAATCATAGAATCTACTCTTGTGTGTAAAACACTTGTACTCGTCAAGGCGTTCCGGAACTGGTATAGATAAATCACCGCTCAACACCCCGAAATCGAAAGAGTTCAGCTTCTCCAAAATTTCATCACCGTTCCAGGGACGGGGTTTAGGACGAAGCTCTACTGTTTTATCAAATGCTTTATCATGATCATCAAACCGCCACAGGTGGTTAGCTGGAAGCCATCTACGGTGACCCAAGTAACACACTTTCCTAGCACACCAAACAGAATGGACTTCGTTCAAGCAAACAGGACAAGCTTTGTAACCTTTAGTCGCCTGAGACGACAACATCCCTTAACCAGGAAAATCACTTATGGTAAACATCAGCATTGCTCTCATCACGAATGATCTTCCACTGTGCCTGTCAAAAGTAAGAGCTCCATTTTCCCATAAGTCTAACAACTCGTCGATCAAAGGTTGCATATAGACATCCAGACACTTTCCTGGAGACTTTGGGCCGGGAATTAACAGAGACATCATACTAAATTCCTTCTTCATACACATCCAAGGAGACAGGTTGTACGGCACAAGAATAACAGGCCATGTACTATGACTTAAACTCATATTTCCATGGGGATTGAATCCATCTGAGGCAAGGCCGAGTCTGACATTTCTAACATCTCTTGCAAAATCAGGGAATGATCTGTCAAAGGACTTCCACGCCTCGTCATCTGCAGGGTGTCTGAGAGTATCATCATCTATCCTTCTCTCTCCATGCCATCTCATTTCTTTTGCTGTGTGTAAAGACATGTAAAGACGCTTCAATCTAGGAATTAAAGGGAAATGACGAAGTACCTTCACAGGAACACTGTTTTCCTTAACTGTGCCTTGCTCCCACCTCCACGCGTGGCATATGGGACATTCATCAAGGTCGAATTTGTCTTTGTAAAACAAAACACAGTTGTTCTTGCAGGCGTGGATTTTGTTATAACCGAGACCGAGATCGCCCAATATCTTCTGTAGCTTGTAATAACTATCAGGTATGTAGTTAGGTTGTGGAAGGTGTTCCTTAAACTATTTTAGAAGACTATCAAAAGAGTCATTTGTCCACCTACTCTTGACTTTCAACTGCATCTGTGAGATGATGGTCCCTAAAACAGTGTGAGGACTACCCTCGAATAATGGGATCTGCACTTGAGCAAGGAGTCTGGTATACTTATCATAATCACCACTGTCAAGAAGAGGAATTGCGGCATCAGTGGTATCATCATAAATGGGCTCTTCCTGGTGTACTGGAGCAAATGTAGGAAAAGTGTCATGTAAAATGTTCATAGTCGGGTCTTCATAAGGGTCGAAAGCACCACTAGATGTCCGGTCATGGTATCCCGCTTGGATTTAGGCAACCGTAGGTTCCTAGACTGCAACTTCACCGTGTTTACTCCATGTTGTATAATTACGCATAATACCTTTGTTACTCAGGTGATCGTAGATTCTGACTATCGTCTTCAACTTCGTGTTCATACAACTTAAGCATGGACACATGTGTATTTTCTTTCCTCCACCATGTTCACGTACAAAATCCAAAAAAATGCATACTCCTTGTTGGTATTCAATGCTTCTCCTGGGGTACTGCATCCAACTCTTGTCTATATCCATCACCTGTCATATATAAGATAATAAATAACAAATAATCATAAATTAAGCAACAAACATGCATGTTTGTTCTCAAACTTATGCCTCCGGTTAGGGTCCTAATCCCTTTCAGGAGCACACGACTTTGTTTCACAGTTTGTAAGTCTTATGTGTTTGTTTTCAGTCGTGGGAAAATTTCGACAGCATCTCCCCGCAGTTCCTCAAGTGCACGAATATCTATATACCTAGTATGCACTCGAAAAACAGTATTGGGAGACCCCGTCGAAATATATACCCACGACGGCAAACGAATACAGAAGACTTATACAAACTGCGAAACAAAGTCGTATGCTCTCAAACTGTCCAAAAATTGGACAATTCAAGAATCTCTCCATGATTCTCGAACGAGATTTCTAAGGATATATATATATAAATGCGCGCATGCATGTACATCAGTGAATAAAAGAATTAATCATTCTTTCATTCACCTCTAATTATAAATCATAAAATAATGATTTTCTTATAATAATAAAAATTATTAATTTAATTAATTAAGATTAATTTATATCACAAATAATTAATATATATAATTCAACAATTTCACAAAAACCAACAATTAACTATATAGATCAACAAAAGGATTAATATATATATATATACTATCCCCTCATCACAATATATATGCATGATTTTGTATATAACCACACAAAAAATGGATATATATATATATATATATTTCAATAGAAAAATGGAAATATTTGTTGAAAAAGATGAAAAAAAGAGATCATACCAAGTTAAAATTCGATGGGTAGGAGAGGAGAAGCCTTAAGAGGACCTGCCTTGAAGGTTTTCACATCCAAAAACGAAAATCAGTGGAAAAATTTTTTGGGAGGAAAAATTTTCTGAAAATTTCTATTTTTCCCGATCTGAAAACCAGCTCAGCTTATATAGCCTGGGATCACTTAGACGACGAAACTTAATTTTCCTCGCCTAAGAAAAACACTAAGACGACGAAATAAAATTTTTTCCTCGCCTAAGAACTCACTAAGACGACGAAACTTATTTTCCTCGTCCAAGAAAAAACGAGACGACGACAATATTTTTCGTCGGAAAATAAACTTTCTTAGCCGACGAAAATTATAATTCGTCGTCTTAGTAATATCTTAGGTGAGGAAATACATAATTTCGTCGTCTTAGATTATTTCTTAAGCGACGAAATATAATATTCGTCGTCTAAGAAATTAAATTTGCCGACGATTAATCTTTCGTCGTCAAAATCTTTTCTTAGCCGACGAATAAAGTATTTCGTCGTCTAAGAACACTCTTAAACGACGAAATATGTTTCTTAGACGACGACATTTCCTTTCGTCGCCTTACATATCTTAGGCGACGATTTCTTTTTTTTTTCGTCGTCTAAGGTGTTTTTTCTTGTAGTGTAAGAAATAGATAAAATACAAAAAGATATAGTAAAAGAATAAGAATAAGACAACAATTATTAGGTAATTATTGACCTAACAATCGGGACTCTAACTTTGTCGGATTTAAGTGATTTTTTTACCATCAACGTATTTCATCATAACAATCAAATACTATTTTATAGCATTTTTCAAAATTTGACTTATTTTATATACTTGTTTCGAAAAGTTGTACATTTGAGTATAATCTACCAATCATTAAAAACTGAAATATTTGGCTACAGCATAGACGTCACCATCGCTTAAAATTGAATCAGGTGTGCTACGGCCTCGATTTCCCGTTACACTACCAGGAAAAATACCTTAGGCGACGAAATATAAATAGTTTCCTTGCCTAAGAGTTCTTAGGAGACGAAAAAAAATTCGTCCTCTAAGCTAGAAATTTCGTCGCCTAAGACTATTCTTAGGCGACGAATAATTATTTTCGTCGTCTATGTATATTCTTAGGTGACGAAAAAAAATTTCGTCGCCTAAGGTTTTTACTTAGGTGACGAAAACAATTTTCGTCGCCTAAGATCTTTACTTAGGTGAAGAAAAAATTATTTTTCGTCACCTAAGTATTCAACTTAAGCGAGGAAAGTGAATTTTCGTCGCTTAAGAAAACACAAAGACGCCGACAAATATTTGTCGTTAGAGTTATTTTCTAAGACGACGAAAATTATGTTTTCGTCGCCTAAGATTTACACTTAGACGAGGAAACCATTTTTTCGTCGCCTAAGTGTGCATCTTAGGCGAGGAAAGTAACATTTCGTCGCCTAAGTAAATATTAGGTCAATAGATTTTTTAAAAAATTACTTTTACTTAGATCACGAAATAACCATTTTCGTGGTCTAAGTAAAAAACCCTAAACACATTAAAATTAAGCCGCAAATAGATTTTAAAAAAAATTTATTTTTTCTTAGACCACGAAAGAATCATTTTCGTCGCCTAAGTGTTTACTTAGGCGAGGAAAGAATTTTTTCGTCGCCTAAGTATGTATCTTAGGCGAGGAAAGTATTATTTCGTCGCCTAATTAAGTAAACTTATCACACGAAAACCCTATTACGTACTTTTAGATGACCTTGTTTCGTCGACTCTTCCAAACATTAAACTCTCATATAGATGAGACGTAATTATCCATGTAAAAATTTGGGAACTTTTATCTTCCGATACTATGGCTCCCCATAGAGAGAGATAAGTTTAAATAAGGTTGACCGCATCGATCGGGGCTCTAATTTTATCGGATTTAAGTGATTTTTTTTACCATCATCATATTTTCATAAAACTTATCACACGAAAACGCTATTACGTACCTTTAGATGACATTGTTTCGTCGACTCTTCCAAACATAAAACTCTCAAATAGTTTGGAGTGTTGTAGATTTGGTATTTGGTGTCCGATTGACGATTGTAATACATTTTCGGAAAGGAAACGACGCCAGGAGTCAAACTCGTTGCTTTTGGAAAATTTATTGGCGGCTTAATTTTCCGAGCCAATAAATGTTGCCAAAATTCGAAATTATCTTAGGAGACGAATAATTTGTTTCGTCACCTAAGTATACATTCTTAGGAGACGACACTTGTTTTTTCGTCGCCTAAGATTTACTTAGGAGACGAATTCATAGTTTCGTCGCCTAAGTTAGACTGGTAAAACCGATACAATTCGATCAGTTCATTCCTCAAATCCCTAATTCTCTAAAATTTCCTCAGTCCTGAGGTCCTGCCCCAGCCTCCGCTCAGTTCCCCGACTCCCCAACCTCCGCCTCAGTCCTACCCCAGGCCGCCTCAGTCCCCGCCTGGTGGCCGCCGCCCCAGCCTTCGCCTCAGTCTCTCCTTAGTCCTGCCCTAGCCTCCGCCTCAATCCCAGACACAACCTGTGCCCCAACCTCCGCCCCCGCTCGGTGACCTCCCCGTCCTGCCCCAACCTCCGCCCCAGCCTTCGCCTCAGTCTCTCCTCAGTCCTGCATGCTCAATTTCAATCCAGTTTGGTGCACATAATGTAAGTATTTTTCTTCTAATTGGGAGACAACAGAGCCCTCTTGTTTTCCTTCACTAATTGCATATGAATAGGTGATGAAAGGTTCCCCATTTTGGTTCAGAGAGTAGTTGAAACATGAGCAAATACATATACCAAACCAAAACGATTGAGAAACTTTAGCAAGGTAGTTAGCACTTTGCGCGCTTTGTATTATGTCATGAAATATGCTCCTTCCCTTTTATTATTACCAAGACTCACATTTATATCCTTAATGTTGATGAAATATTGAAATGAAAACCACTGGTCCTTCAGTCCTCAACTGCTGTTAATAGAATGTAGATTGTTGATTTTATGCATTAGTGGTGTTTGACTATTTGTTTAAGTGGAGTAATAACTAACTTGAGCTTGGACTTGAGCTTTGGAGCCTCAACTCCAAGAATCATTTGTTGCTTCCACAGTACCACCAAATGATGTGTATGTCTACATGTGGAATTGGATTCTAACTTGTAACGTCTTAGTTAGGTTCTCTATTGCTTTCATATGTTCATGTGCTTAATCTGCCCTTTAACCTTTGAAATGTACCCGAGCTCAATTTGGTGTGGTTCTGTCCGGTTGCTTAGGTATGATCACAGGTGGAGCAGCTTCAACTGTTTTTTACAACTTAAGGTTGAGACATCCCACTCTTGACTTGCCCATCATCGACTATGACATGGCGCTTCTTGTCCAGCCGATGCTTATGCTTGGGATTAGCATTGGAGTTTCTTTCAATGTAATATTTGCTGATTGGATGATCACAGTGTTGGTAATCATTATTTTCTTAGGTAAGGTTCAAATTATATATGACATTTCTCATCTCAGTTGGACGACTCTTTGAATTATTAATGATGACCTGCAGGCACATCAACTATGGCCTTCTTCAAGGGAGTAGAGTCTTGGAAAAGAGAAACTATACTGAAGAAGGTTATCTTAAACTCCGCTCATTAGTTCATTGTGTATTAAGATTAACTTGATCTTTTTTTGTGGTCAAAAGATTAATTTGATCCATACCTGGCATTTTCGCTCACAAGTTTTGAATATTCAGGAAGTTGCCAGACGAATGCAGTCGAATGGTGAGTAAACATATCATTCTCCCTTTTGTAGCAGTGCTCTTTCACCATTCACCTCTCCAAATTCAGATGCCTAATGAGGTCTTCTCGAGGCTAATAAAGATCTATCTATTTATTAAGGTGATGGTAGTGAAGAAGTTGAATACAGACCTTTACCTGCCGCTCCGATCAACAGTAGTCTATCAGGAACAAATGAGTCTAAAAGAAAACAGGTATTGTTTTGCGGCCTGAATTCCGGTTGACATATAGTTGTCGAGACTGACTTTCTGAATCTTTCTCAGGTTTCTATTTTTAAAAATATTTACCGGAAGGAACTGGGACTTGAGCAATAGGTAAATATATATTAATTATCCTTCTCTATTTTCTTAATAGGATTTCTTAATTATCGGTTTAATATTAAGTATTAAATATTTTAATTTGTATGTACAAATTTATTAATATTAAGTATTTAATTTGTATTAGTACTTTTTTTTATTATATTAATTAATATTTTGTCTCAATTTCGGTATTTTTTTTAATATAAATTATTACTTAGGCGACGAAACTATAATTTTCCTCGCCTAAGTGATTTACTTAGACGAAGAATATATTATTTTCGTCATCTAAGTATTTAATTTGTAATAATAATTTTTTTAATATATTAATTAATATTTTGTCTCAATTTCGGTATTTTTTTTTAATACAAATTATTACTTAGGCGACGAAAATAATATTTTCCTCGCCTAAGTAAATAACTTAGGTGACGAAAATGTCATTTTCCTCGCCTAAGTAAGTCCATAGCCGACGAAAAACATCGTCCTCTAAGAATTTTTTTCGTCACCAATCCTTCTTAGACGACGAATATAATTCGTCGTCTAAGTACTTTCTTAGGCGACGAAATTTATAATTTTCGTCGTCTACTTGCTTAGGCCACAAACTTTAGACGACGAAACTTAGGTGACGAAATTTTCGTCACCTAAGTGCTTAGGAGACGAAAATTACTCTTAGGTGACGAAAATTTTTCGTCGCCTAAGATTTCCATTGTTGTAGTGTTAACTAATATGTGAAAATTTTGCGAAAATTAGGCGTCAATATCTCAATCTTATGAGGCGCCATTATTCCACGAAAATAATTGGGACAAAATTTATTGGGAAGAAAAAAAAATATTTCAGACAACAAACACTTACTCCCCACCCAACACTTCACAAAAAACCTCTCTCTCTCTTGAACCCATCGAACCCTCTCCCAAACCCAGAAAACCCTGTATGAAACCTCTCTCAGAAAACCCTACATCCCAAACCCTGTCCCTCTCTCAGATTTCTTCTTTCTTCTCTCAAAAACTTAGAGAGCCTTTTTGACTCAATTCTCCGACAGCCCAGCACCGCCGCGATGACGTCAACCGAGACGGAGGACGCCGTACGACGTCGCACACCGCCATCACCGACTACCGCAAGAGGCTACTCCAGCACAAGGAGCTCGACTCTTGAGTCCGCGCAGGTCAGATTCGCACCCTCCCAAACCCTAATCCCTCTTCTCTATCGCACTAGAATTTTTCTGATTAGTTTATTTTATGTCCTTTTCGCTTTTCTAGGGGTTCGATTTCAATTTCAATTTCTGATTGAGCCGATTGGGTCCTGAATTTGGTGCCCTAGATTTTAATTTTGGTTGATGTAGTTTTTGGGCTGTGAATTAGGAATTCTTTTGGGTATGAATTTGCTTGTTTTGGGAAAGCACGGCGAGAAGAAGTGGAAATGCGACAAGTGCTCGAAGAAATATGCGGTTCAGTCGGATTGGAAAGCTCATTCCAAGATTTGTGGCACCAGAGAGTATTAATAAAACTTACTCTTTGCATCTATTCGTTTTTCTCCTAGAACACGTTATAAGCACGTAGTCTCTAACCCTGTACTTGATAGCAAAAACCGATAGCTTTTTGCTGAAAAAAATTCAGAAACCTTAAAATATGCTTTTCTGCGGCAACTGCTTGTCTGTAAAGAAGTCAGAAATTCCCTTTCGCCGACAACCCTTCGTCGGTAAAAAGAAAATCCAATCGAACTTTGCCGACGACGTCTTGTCGGTAGAGGATGAAGATGCTCAGGGCACCCAGATATTTGCTCTGGGCGCCCATCCCTGTTTCCCCATGTCGCCGCCCTCTCCCTGACCGGCGTCCTTCCTCGAAGCTGGTCGAGCCTTCCTCGACGCCTCCCTGCCGCGAAGAAGCCCAAATTACAGCATTGACGACGACCAGAACAGTGACGGGGCCGCCCAGTCCATCGTCGAACATGCCCGGTGCTCTCCTCCGACGTCATCCTCGTCTGGATATTGACGTTTGACGCGCCGTCGACATCCTTTTGCGCTCTGATTCGACGCCGCATCAATCCAGATCCGGATTTCCATATCCGACCCGACCCATAACCGGCTCAACCTGGTTCAAACAACTCGACCCGAGTCGGGTTTGGGCCTCTGCTGAGCCCAGTTAGCTTTGGGCCTCCTTTTGAGCCCAGCAGCCTTTTGGGCGAAAAATCATTTTCGTCAATCTATTATGATGATATGTACGCGATGAAGAGAAGAAATTTTCCGCATTTCATTCAAGAATCGAAGCGACTATTGCAATTTGCTCAAAGATTAGAACCGAGACCTCAAGCTCATCAATTTACAACACAGTTCATTTAATGAACTATCAAGTAAAATTTTATAAAATTTCATGCTTTTGCAATTTCAATTGTTGAGACTTTTATTTTTTCCGGGACTTTCAAACTCCCTGCTACTTCATCCCGATTCTTCTGTTTCTCGGGACGATACAAAGGGGCCCCACCCACCCCGGCGTATCACAGTATTTAAGAGGTAACTGTGATGTTACCGTCTAAAGTTGTGCTTGTGGCTGTGATGTCACTGTGAACCACAACTCTTTGTGAATATTTTATCACGATTCCGACAAAATATTGTCGAGGCATGTGACGATCCTAAGAGAGTCACATTAAAAGGGACAAATTCATGATGTGTAACCGAAATTGTCACTGTAACATTGATATGTGACAAAAATTGTCACTGTAACATCGATATGTGACAGAAATTGTCATTGTAACAAATATTGAATTGAGTTACCATAACCTTGGTCTCGACCATTCAATACCTTCCTTCTTGTTCTTTTGAGAAAATAAAATTTGACCGCAAATGCGCCCAGAAAAAAAGAGGGATGCTACGCCTCGAAATCCTCATGTCATAAAGAAAAAATGGAATGAAAGAGCCATTGAAAAAAAAAAGAATCATGTCATTGATATGGTTATACATCGGTTCTCTAATTGCAAAAATAATGCAATTATATGGTCAATATATACAAGAGATATATGGAAGAAGATGAGAGTATATCCTCATGATTACAGATTTTTTGATTTCATAGTCAAAGTGACTACAAATTCTTTTACTTTGTGAAGGCATGGACCTCAATGCTACTTAGTCGATACACTTTCTATGGTCAAGACATCGATGTAACCGTTGGTATTTATGATGCATACATGGTTCGATTCCCTAAAAAACTATATGTGAATGCAATGTAACGCACTCTATAAGAATTGATCGAGTATATATTCCGGTTTATATGACTTGACATAAAACCTTATCTCTACACTCTTATATAGAGACATTGAGTGTATAGCTAATCTTAATGAATCTTGTAAATCCATTGTGACTATCATAGATCATTCTCATGCTCAATGTTTTCCATGTTTTATGACATTATGATTCAAAGTCACATATGCTATATATCTATGCATAAAGAAGCAATCGAACCTTGCTTACTACTTACAGATATTCGTACCAACGTTTATCACTTTGAAACTCATTATGAAAATTGAAGAAATTCCTTATGTATCGCTTCTAATGCATGCGCACAACTTATGAGTCAATATTGTGAATGTATTTCACATGAATTATGATTCGGATTATTTGAATCGGCGACTCATGTAGACTCTTCCATACATCGTCCAGAATTTTGGACATGTTTTGATGATCCATATGCAAGTAAACCATGGATATTGTTTTTTTTTTAGCAAAGAAGTTATTGGTATCAAAGATTACCAAAAGAATATTTGGTAGAGTCATAAGCAATGCTCAAAGCTTAAAGATGACATTAACGTCACCCAAGTCTTCTTCCAAGTCAATGGAAGCACTATCTATGCATATAATACTGCATACGATCCCCCTCTTATGATTCTTCATTAGCTATGCTCATTATATGGAAGCCTAATGTTTAACAAAAGTTTCGTAATAACGCCATCCTACGCTAAAGATAATGATACATAAGATGATGACCTTAATGCCCTATCATGATTCAATTTTTGAGACACAATGATACTTTGGTGATGCACATAATGGTTAAACTCAAACCATAACACTTAGATGTTATGAAGAACCTTCACAATGATTGAAAAGTTGAGAAAAACCTAAAAAGTCCGGTTTTCCAACTTGCAGACTCATCATTGGACGGACCTGTTCACCTACTTTTAGGCCGGTTGTTGAGGTGAAATTTGGTCAACCATTCCTAACATCCATGGCTACCTGCTCATAAAAGTTCAGGGTCATTGGGCACATGGAAGGTGTTGAACCACACACAAACGTTCACTGATCTCCGGCGACTGTTCAGGCCAGTTCGGTATGTTTTCGACCAGTTCCGGCAATGAAGCCGGCGGCGTTGGAATCCTAACACACTTGTCTACCTATTGTTAAAATTGGGTAGCATTTGGTATCCCGGAATTTAGTGAAACATTTCAAGAAGCATACATTAGAGCTGGGCGTTTGGGCCCGAAGGACCGAAAGCCTGCCCGAAAACCCTAAAAAATCTTGGTCCGAGCCGAGCCCAATTTTTTAAGGACCGGCCCGAAAATATGAATTTCGATCCGAGCTTGGGCCCTGTTTTTTTGGGCCTGAAAGCCCGGGTCTGGCCCGAAACTAAATTTACTTTAATACCTTGTCTGTCCCTATCTGACCCACTCCCACTCTAGGGACACCCCCCTTTTGGACTCTCTCTCTCTCTCTCTAATCTGTCTTTTTCTCTCTATCAAACAACCCTAAAGCAGCACAAGCCGCCATGAATAGATCAAACCCTCTCTCTCTCATTTGAAATTCTCAGTATATATGGAACTGATATTCCACCGCCACCAACACTAGAGCTGAGACAAATCTCGCCGGAGTTGGATCTGAGCGGATCCATTCAATCTTTTGATTCTGCAGTCGTACCCCATCCCCTACGCCGCGCCGTCTAGCTCGATTTACCTCCATCAGAGCAGACCAACCATCTAGACCTGTGACTGCACCGAGATTGCCCCTCCGTCGACATCAGGATCTAATTCCCACCACCACCACCACCAACCTAAAACCCCCATGCTCTGTGTCCTCACTGTCCTGACGTCTCAGATGCCATCACGCCGCTGCGCCTCGCCGTCTCCTCCATCTCCGTCTTGCAACCAGGCCCGAAAGCCCGAACCTGAGCCCGACCGTCCTCGTCTTGGAAAAAGCCCGGCTCGGCTTGGACCGAGGGGGTCGGGCTTAAAGGAATTTTAGGCTCGACGCAGCTCGTGCCCAGCCCTAGCATACACGCATGTTACATTTTGTAACGGAATGCATCTTGTTAACAAATAAGTGTTAACGATCAATACCCTTTATCGTCCACATACTTTATGTGTCATATAGCACCACCACAAACGCCTAATGTTGGATTAATTGATTATGAATATTGTCTTTGAATAAGACATAAGCTTCCACATATAGTCCGCTATATAGAAACCTTAACAGGTGATCTCGTTTATGTCACTTTTTGATGAGCCAGTCTTTCCGTCGTTAGGGGGAGAGATGTAACGACCCGAACCTTAAAATACCTCCTAAAAGTTTTAAATTATTTTATTTTGACATTTCGGAATTTGTTTACAATTCGGAGGGGTCCAAAAGTTGATTTTTATAAATTGACCCGATCGAGAATTTTATTTCTTCGACGGGATAGAGGACGGTAAAACGAGTTCATAGACACGTAACGAGTTTAATTTAGAATTCGTATGAAAAAGTTATGACGTAGAAATCGGAGGGGAGGAAATTTCTGGAAACGAGCGGAAATTTCTAGAAAATGAATATTCTAGAATCTTGGGGGAATATTCTTTCTTTATTTTCTTTTCTTTTTCTCTCGCTCTCTCTCCCTCCCTCATTTTTTCCCCCGACTCGGCCGAGCCACACGGCACCGGCGTCTCCTCCACCTAGATCCGCCGTCCGACCGAACTAGACCACCGCACCGGTCACATTCGGACCTGCTCGGCCTCCTCGTCACACCGGTGGCAGTGGCACGGCGGGGCTCGCCCCCGTTTGGCCATGCGACGCCCGAGTCCGATCACCCCCGATCGGACGGAGCTTCCTCCTCCGGCCACAATTCGACCCGATTTTAGAGGGCAATTGAAGAGCTCGGCTGGTGCAAGACTTCCATGGAAGGAATTAATCCAGTTTGGACCAGGTAAGAAGAAATTCAAATTCGAATTTCTAGGGTTTTCGGGTTTGAACTTGGGGAGTGTGATTTTTGGTGTTTTTGGTGGATTTAGAGGCTAGAATCGAGTTTAGGACGATAATTGGAGTCGATTACGTGTTGTTTGATGTTGAATTAGTTGAGTTTTGGAGAAATTTGAGTTTGGGAGATTTTGGCCGCCGTATCGGCCGCCGTATGCGGCGGCTGCGTGCGTTTTTGGCGCGGAGGTGACGGGGATGAGCCCCGAGGTGGTGGCGACGCTTCTGTAAAAATTTGGAGTCGATTGGAGGTGTTTTTGGCCTTCTGTGGCAGAGCTACTGCTCCGGCGGCGCCACTGTTCCGGCGGCGAGAGGTTGAAGATGGTGAATAGTGAAACAGTAAAAGATAAAAGTAAAACGGTAAAAGGTGAAAAGTACATGGTAAAACAGTAAAGGTAAGCAGTAAACAGTAAACAGTAAAACTGAATAGTAAATAGTAAATTTGACTTTAACCATTTACTTTTTTACCTTAAGTTTTACTGTAAGATTTTCGTAAAAAGGTAAAAGTTGACTAACAAGTAGTTTTATGATAAAATAAGTGATAAAAGAATTAATAAGTTTTGTTCCCAGTGTGTGGGCGGTTGCAGAATTAGGAGCAAAGAGATTTTATTGGTTATTGGGTTTTATTTAGAACCTGTTTTGGATTTTCTGAGGGAATTTCCGGGACGGGCCGTTGTAGTGGTATCAGAGCGGGGATATGATCGTTGGAGTTTTAAAGTGTGGGAAAGGAATAAAATCGTTGTTTTGTTTTCATTCTATTAATTTTAAGGTTTAAGTTGTGTTGTGATTCAATTTATGCTAAAATTTAAATTGCATTTATTATTTCTGGTGACTGAGAAGATGATAATAATTTCTTCAGAATTATGGTAAGGCGATATATATTGTTGGTTTCTTTATAAAATGGATGAATTAAGTATGATTGATTTGTCCCCGAAACTTGATTAAAGAGAAGTAGAGAAGTGAGAAGGAATTTAAAGGGAGGATGTAATTATTAGTATTAAGGTAAGAACTCGGTTTAAGATATTGTTGCGACTAATTTTTAAATTGGTACGTAATATTATTCGGAAATGGGATTTCCAGGAACAATATAATTTATCTTTTAAAATAGCTTGTATGTTTATATGTTATTTTGATGTGTCGATTATGAATATTTCTTTGAAATTGATTGTTCTAATGGATAATTCTTAAAATATTATGATATTTGCCTAGATGATATTTTAAAGTGAAATATGAATTTGAATTATATAATTACGGATAATCCTTGTAAATTATACGTATTAAGATTTCCGGAGATTTTATGATTTCACAATTTGAGATTTCACGACATGTTGATTTCGTTTATATTATTTTGATAATATTTTTGGCCTGAGGGACCCGTCGGTTACAAATATTCTTTCTTGATGTTATTATTCTATTTGATTATAAGCATTAGAGGTACGGTCGGGGACTGTTTTGATTATTGGATATACTGGGGTAAGAGTGGTATGAATTTTTGTTCACCATATTAGGGTCGTCTGAGCTAACTAGCAGTATCGTGGGACGTTACTTCGCAGCCACTAGGATGGTTCCGACCCTTAGCCTGAGAGGCTGGGTCGTCTGAGCTAGTTAGCAGTAGCGTGGAACGCTATTTCATAGCCCTGGGAGGTTCCGACCCTTAGTAAGCCTGTGATTGATACTATGACAGACCGGGTCGTCATACGCTAGTTAGCAGTAGCGTGGGACGCTACATAGTAGCCACTGGGATCGTTCCGACCCATAGCCTGGGAGGCTCACTGTAACATCTAGGTCGTCTTGAGCTAGCTAGCGGTAGCGTGGGACATTGTTTCAGTAGTCCTGGAAGGTTCCGACCTTTAGCCTAGAAGAGGCTTAGGTCGTCTTATTGTCTACGCTGGTTTAGTAGCCCTGGGAGGTTCCGACCCGAGTTTGGGAGGCTTACTGTTATATGGTGATACTAACCTTCCCCTGATTTACTCGATATGATGATATAGTTGATGAGATAAGTTTTGATATTTTAATACATGATGTCAAAAATTTTATTTTTATGAGATTGTCTATTATGTAATAAATTTCCAAACCAGCAGGAAAAGATATTTTTATTATGAAAATATTTAAGAGTGGACCGATGGAGAATATATCGCTCGGTTTAAATTGTTGATTATGTTAGCTTGTGAAACATGTTTATTTGGACTAAAGTATTTTATGAATTATTATACTCGTAAGGTTAATATGAGAAGTGTTATGTTGAATATTTTCTGTAGGCAGAGTGGTCCATGTTTTGAGAGAGGTTATGAATTTTCGGGTATAATTTTCCTTTAAAATGGACCCTGCAGGTTTCACTTCGGATGTAAGGTGGGAATCCGGGTTGGATTCTTACAATGTTATGATCTATGGGTAGGATTTATGGGACGAAGTTGTTTTGTAATATCTTTGTGTTTTTCTTCTTCATTATATTGTTTGTAGTGTGTTCAACCTGCTGCTGAACTTTGGTTTTGAATAAGTTAGTTGAGGGGAAACTGTGTTTGATTGCACTTTAGTTTTGATATTTGAGTTTTGGCGCAATCAGTAAATTGGCTGCTAAATTAAAAGTTTTGTGGGTTTAATAGAATCTTATTTGGATTGATAGAGTTAGTATTGAACTTTTGATTTCAGAGTATACGTTTTGAGTTCTTTTGTTGTTTTTGCACCTGGGATAAAAGAGACTCATGTGAGGATTTATTTGACTATTTTCATTTGTTCTGGTCTTCTGTTGTTCAAGTAAATAATTTTATTATGTTTTCGGGGTCGGTTTGGCCTATCCTTGATTCTTGCATATAACTATATATATGTAAGTTCTATGAACGAAGGAAGGGAATGATACATGAGCCTCGGCTGCAAGTATTCATAAGGTTTGATTTATGAGCAAACTATATATTACATGAATACAATTTCATATTTTGCGGCCACTTAAAATATTGCTTGCTAGTTGTTGATAGTAGCCACAGAGGGGCTACAACAGGCCCACAGACCCGCAGCCAGTGCACCCGGGGCCGGTCTAGGGCCCGGAACCGGATCACCAGCACCCGGACCCGGAGTCCAGCAGTCTACCTTGCGACCAGGGGCCCGAGGACCGGGGGCGCCAGCCTGCCAAAGAGGTCACCAGAGCTTCCCTTTGGTGTACGAACAGAAGGAAACCAGTCCCACATCGAAGAGTGAGGCCAGACCTCACGCCCGGCCACCTATATAAGGGCCTCAACTACCCTCATTAATAGGTAACTGATCTTTTCTACTGCTTATCATACGTGCTTAAGTTATCTATTAATCCCAACTGTACTAACTTAGGCATCGGAGAGGAGAAGACCGGCCCGCCCGGTATTCCCCTTAATAAGCAGGTTTACAGGAGATCACACTTGGATTCATCTGTCTCTGCCAGGCCTACGGGTTTTAGGTACGAACACTAGTGTAAGATTTATTGTTATTTTTGGTACGGTATATATTGAGATTCTGTTAAGGATTTGGGCAATCTTTTGCGAAGAGAAAGGTTAATTGGAAAGTTTATTGAATATTGGTTGTTTACTCTTGTATGGTTTGGGACTAACGATTCTTTTCATTTTAAATACTCACAAATTGTATTTCATGAAGTTTATAAGCATGGGGCAGTAAGACGTTTATACTCCCATCTCTAGTATTGGCGGTTACGCAAATTTCGAGGACGAAATTTTTTTAAGGGGGTGAGTTTGTAACGACCCGAACCTTAAAATACCCCGTAAAAGTTTTAAATTATTTTATTTTGACATTTCGGAAATTTGTTTACAATTCGGAGGGGTCCAAAAGTTGATTTTTATAAATTGACCCGATTGAGAATTTTATTTCTCGACGGGATAGAGGACGGTAAAACGAGTTCATAGACACGTAACGAGTTTAATTTAGAATTCGTATGAAAAAGTTATGATGTAGAAATCGAAAGGGAGGAAATTTCTGGAAACAAGGGAAAATTTCTAGAAAAGGAATATTCTAAAATTTTGGAGGAATATTCTTTCTTTATTTTCTTTTCTTTTTCTCTCTCTCTCTCCCTCCCTCATTTTTTCCCCCCGACTCGGCCGAGCCACAAGGCACCGGCGTCTCCTCCATCCAGCTCCGCCGTCCGGCCGAACTGGACTGCCGCACCGGTCATGTTCAGACCGGCTCGGCCTCCTCGTCACGCCGGTGGCAGTGGCACGGTTATTCGGAATACTTGATGTAATGCCTATATAAATGCCTCCTTATATATTAATAAAGGTTACGCTTTGTATCTATTCCTTTTTCTCCTAGAATAATCATTATTTATATATATTAAAAAATGTATATATATATTAATTAACGTGTCTATTACGTATCCGTGTATAAAATATTTTCAATTTAACATATTCACCTATCGTATTGTGTCTAATACAGACATTCATATCCGAGTCCATACTTCTTAAGGTCAAACGGTGGTTGCATATTTTACCATTTTAAAAGGCCAAAATCAAAACTCTTTCAGTAAACACATTTAGCTATATTCATTGAACTTGAAAGTGATGCAAAAACGTTTTATATTATATTCTCCTTTAAAATTGGTATATTTATCTGAGCTGAATCGGTCTCTATAGACATGAGGCGTGGTAGAGGCGTGGCCAGCCTGGATATATGGATATGTATGGCCTAGTGGGATATATATATGTATGGACATGTGGTCAAGTTCTAGTTAGATCGATCCACGAACCAGCAAACTTGTATCAAAAAGAAAAAAATTGGACATGCAAGCTGATATCGCGTTTGATTAGGAAAAAGAAACTTCATAACTATTGTTTGACTCTTGGCTTTCTTAGTTGAAGATGCAGAACAGGCCGCGCACTAAGTGGCACTGTGGCAGTTGCCTCCGAGTGCACGTTTCAAACTCAACATTGACGAGGCTTTTGAAATTGAGACATGTGAACGAGGAATGGGGAAGTTATTCGTGATAGACGGTGTGTGTTTAGCAACTACTATATTGCAGGGCCCTTTTCCCAGTTTTTTAATTCTTTTTTTTTTTAAATCAAGAGTATTTGCCACTAGAATATTACCGACTACTTATGATGAACATTTTATTTTTCAAAAAGAGTATTACCGACCAAAATTCAGTTATTTACAACCATTTCGGTTATCGGAAATCAGATTTTGTGTTGTTGTGGCTGCAAATATATTAATATAAGCACAGGTCTCCACCTAAATCTGGATCTAGAGAGACCGCATCATTCTAGATCCGCAGGCGAACCAACCTGTCGTACCACCGACACTGGCCTGTCCACCGTGCTATGATCACTCCGATAACCACTGCCTCTGGTCTGAACGTCCAATACTCAGCCGACATAGCCTTCAATGCAACAACAATTACTAAGAGAGAAGAACAACTACCTGAAAGGAAATATTGGTTACCTTCCACCGAGCCATAGTGACATCATCCCGTCCGGCAACACAACGCGTGAACCGGCTTGGCCATGGGCTGGAATCGCTGGCGATTTTTTTTTTTGAAAAATGAAAGAATACTATTGAAACTTTTATATTAATTAAAAGGTTTTTAGACCAAAATTTGTAATAATGGCACCTCCAAATTAAAATCTTTACCTTAATCAGGAATCTACACCCCTTATAAGAAAGCCAAGACAGCCACGCGCTTTCCATCATTTTAACTAACTTTTCCCACATTTGCCATGCATATGTCAAATAGATTTACACATTTGATTTCATAATTTCGTAAAATATTTTTAATCTTTTTTTTTTTTTTTTTTTTAAGAAAATCTTATCTTTGTAATAATAAAAGTGAGAGAAGTGGGGAAGTTATCTGCATGCTTAGGGATACAGTAAAACCCCTCTAAAGTGATATTTTTGGGACCCGGGTCTAAATATCACTTTAGAGAGGTTATCACATAAGAAGGGTTTACATTTTTTTTGCTCCAAAATGATCAAAATTGTGTTTTAGCCACTAAATACATATACATATTTCTTTATCTATATTCAACTCACCAAAATTGAACATTCATGTATGTTCGTACCTAAAACCCGTAGGCCTGGCAGAGACAGATGAATCCAAGTGTGATCTCCTGTAAACCTGCTTACTAAGGGGAATACCGGGCGGGCCGGTCTTCTCCTCTCTGATGCCTAAGTTAGTACACTTGGGATGAATAGATAACTTAAGCACGTATGATAAGCAGTAGGAAAGATCAGTTACCTATTAATGAGGGTAGTTGAGGCCCTTATATAGGTGGCCGGGCGTGAGGTCTGGCCTCACTCTTCGATGTGGGACTGGCTTCCTTCTGTTCGTACACCAAAGGGCAGCTCTGGTGACCTCTTTGGCAGGCTGGCGCCTCCGGTCCCCGGGTCTCTGGTCGCAAGGTAGACTGCTGGACCCCGACTCTGGGTGCTGGCGATCCGGTTCCGGGCCCTAGGCCGGCCCCGAGTGCACTGGTTGCGGGTCTGTGGGCCTGTTGTAGCCCCTCTGTGGCTACTGTCAACAAGTCCCCCAAGTTCCCGGTCAAGTGCAATCTTGAATGGGGACTTAATATGTCTTGCTTCTGTCCCGCAGACCCGCAGTTGCCAACCCAACGGTACCCAGTCCCTCAAGTCTGTATTGAAGATTGGGCGTGACCGGGCGTTCGGTCAGACGAGGTGCGGTGAGTACCTGTTAATGATGATGTGCGACAGTTATGAGTATGCTTGCAATACAAATGGTATTGTGCTCAAATGCTGTCGTGCCATGAGCATGGAGCGGGGTGAAACCCGGAGAGTGCATGGGATGATAATGGGGCGTTGAAATCCGCCATGCAATAGATATGGAGCTGGGTGAAACCCGGAGAGTGCATGGGATGATAATGGGGCGTTGAAATCCGCCATGGAATAGATATGGAGCGGGGTGAAACCCAGAGAGTGCATGGGATGATAATGGGGCGTTGAAATCCGCCATGCAATAGATATGGAGCATGGGATCTCGACCGGGCGTTCTGCCATATCGGAACGAGTCCCCCAAGGCGAAATTGGCGAACCGACCGGTGGACCCCCATACCGTATCGAGTCGGAGAGTGCCTGGGAACTCGACCGGGCGTTCTACCATATCGAAACGAGTCCCCCAAGGCGAAACTGCTGCTAATGGCAGGCCGGGAGGGGCCCGGTGGCTCGGCCCAGCTTGTGTTGGAATAAGCGTGGGGCGACGTGCCTGTGGGGAGAGTTCTGGATCAGAGAAACAATCTGCCCGGTGGGGAGGCGTTGAGATGACAAGTCTCGCCTTGAATCCCCATTTTTTATCGCAGTTCAGTGCGATGCAGGGTTTTTATCCTGCTGGACAAGAGTACATGTGTTACATGTAAACTCGCCCGGGTGTATAAAGCCCATGCCGGTTGAATGCTCTCATAACCGGAGTCATGACATGGAGCCGGTTGAATGATACTTAACCGGTGAGGGGTCATGGAGCCGGTTGGATGTCTCGTAACCTGTGAAATACTCTCAAACCGGTTGAATGTTACCTAACCGGTGAGAGGCCATGGAGCCGGTTGAATTATACCTAACCGGTGAGCTGCCATGGAGCCGGTTGGATGATCTTAACCGGGGAGAAGCCTTCGAGCCGGTTGAAAAATCCTAACCGGAGAGCTGTCTTGGAGATGCCATGCAGCCGGTTGAATGATACCTAACCGGTGAACTGCCATGGCTCCGGTTAGAAGATCATAACCGGAGAGAAGCCTTCGAGCCGGTTAAAAAATCATAACCAGAGAGCTGTCGTGGAGATGCCATGCAGCCGGTTGAATGATACCTAACCGGTGAACTGCCATGGCTCCTGTTGGAAGATCATAACCGGAGAGAAGGCTTCGAGCCGGTTGAAAAATCATAACCAGAGAGCTGTCGTGGCCCTTGGGGAAGTGAGGAGGGGCTTGACGCCTCGGTTCCTGCTCCATCTCTCCTCCATGTCGCTCGTAGGCGGGATAAGTGGCTGACATGCATTTAAGGAGGAAGCCCATCAGTCCCGTCAGTTATGATGGCGTGGCAAGTTTACCAATGCTGGGACACGTGCCAGTAGGGAGCAATTTGAGATGGAAGGTCTGGATTCGCAGGCGTTTGAGTTGTCCTGATTGCGTGTTTTGGGGGGATTACAAGTGCCTAGGGCATCGAACCCTTCTATAAAAAGGCCTCCTCTTCCTTCATAAGTTCTGTTTTGTTCTTTGGCTCAGAGAGAAGAAGAGAAGGTTAGAGAGGAATCTGGCGAAAGCTTTGTGGAGGTGCCCCGCGACATCCGTTGCCTCAAGCGTTCTTGTTCTTTGCCTGCCATTGCTCGGTGTTTTCGTAGGACGGACTTTCCTCGGTTGTGCATAATAATCGGTAAGTGTTGCTTTCTTTGCCTGGTGTTTTTTCTTTTTCTTTTTCGCGTTTTGCGGCGAGAGGGGGGGGGGGGGGGGGCTCTGTTACCGACAGTGAGTTGTTTTAAGTGGGGCGGCTGCGGTAATCTTGGAGAGGAGCCGCAGAGGGCGCTGTTCTAGCCTGTTGCTGACCAGCGGTGGGGTTTTGTTTTCTTCCCCTTAGGTTAAATGGCTTCTGCAAGTTCTGATGGGGCTTCCGAATCGGCCAACAGGCGTCCCGTCGTGGACGATGAGGAGAGACTGGAGGATTGGCTCGGTTTGGAATCTCCGGATGCCGAAGCCGCTGACCGCTCCCGGAGAGAGGTTTCGTCTTCCGGGTCCTCGGGATCTGAGGAAATCATGCACGGGGTGCGCTTTTCTGGCACTCCGCCCGTGAGCTACACCATCGGGAGTGGGAAAGGGGTCGTGGTATGTGATGAACCGGAGGGTAGTATGAATCTCGAAGAGATTGCCGCCTTCCGGGAGACTTGGAGTATCCCCGATGAGGTGGCGTTACGGCCGCTGAATCCTGGAGAATCGGCCTGTAACCCGGAGGCGGGTTGGGTTGCCGTGCACTTGGACCAATTTTGCCACGGGTTTTCCCTCCCGCTGCCAGATTTCGTGCAGTACACGCTCAGTGCCCTGCAAGTGTCTCCAACGCAGCTTCCCGGGAACCAGTGGAGGAAGCTGCTGAGCCTCGGTTGCCTGTACGAGTTGTCCGAGATGAGTATGCCGACAGTGAACGAGTTCCGGGCATTGTACAGAATATCCTTATCGAAGAAGAGGGGCTCCCGGGGTTGTCTGACCTTTAGCGCCCGACAGTTCCAGCCTATCACCCACATGCCCTCCTGGATAGACAATAGCTGGAGGAAAAAGGTGGTGATGGCGGGGGGGGGGGGGGGAAGTGGCAGAAGAGGAGTAAAATGTACCGGGTTCCTGGTGCCTTCCAACCCCTTGGCGACCAATCGTTCGAACTATCCGAGTTGGAGCGGGAAATGATTACGACTATACTCGGATGCTGGGACGATCTCGAGCGAAGCTCTTACAACTTCATTCGGCGGGAGGTGTTGGCGTACTGCGGTCTCGGGCGAGATCCTGGTGCATAGCAAGGTTTAGCGGTGGCGTTTTTTCTGGCCGAGTTTTTAAACACTTACGTTTTGCTTGTCCTGCAGGTGTATCTTCCTGGGCGGTCATTAAACCCGACAATACCTTATCCATGGACGGTGAAGACCTTCTCTCAAGTCTGAAGGAGAAAGGGGAGGCCGTTTCGCGGACCTCGGTGGACGAGGAGTCTGGTCGGCTTATCGTTCATGCCGAACCGAGGGCCATGGACGTTGAGGGCGACGCCTATATTCTGAGGCGTGTGAAGAGTCACCCTGCTGCGCCCAAAGCGGGACCTGGAAAGGGCAAGACCACCAGGGGCCAACCAAAGGTTCCTGGTGGGGTGAACCGGATTCCGTACAGGCCGGGATCAGTCCCGCTAGTCACCAGGGTCACCCGGTCAGGTGCACAATCTTCTTCACCGGACGGCCAGGGTGAGAAGAGGCGGAGGGTCATGGACGTTCCTCCCTCCACGCTGGTGACGCTGACCGGCCGGTCGTCAGGTGATAACTTGGCGAAGCGGCTCAAGGTGACCAGCGGTGCGTCGAGTTCCGTTGGGGACAAGGCTGCCGCTACTCCAAACTCTGCCTGTCAGCAGAGTAGCCCTGCTCCTGCGGAGGAACAGAGGGGGAGTCTGGAGAATCCCTTCTTCCGGAAGGTGGCGGCAGATGTGGCTGGCCTTAGCCTGGACAGGCCTGGGGTCACCGGAGCCTTGGCGGGGGAGAACCGTCAAAAGTGCAAGGAGTCGGTCCTCCGAGTAAGAATTGCTCGGTGCCATGGCACTGCTCGTAACTCGTTACCTTTGCTGCTTGTCTAATTGGCTCCCTGTTGTTGTGTAGTTATTGTACAATCTGTACCAGCCGGATCCGAGCGAGGAGCTGCCGGGGTTGAAGAGGCAGGTGGCCGCTCTGACAGAAGCTCGAGAGCGTCTGGAGGTAGAGAAGTCCAGGCTGGAGCGGGAGAAGGTCAGACTGGAGGAGAGGGCCAAGAAGCAGGTGGCCAAACTGGAAGAGCGGGTCCGGAGCCTTGAGGAGGAGAAGGAGCTGGCCGAAGAGGAGAGGGCCGAGCTGGAGGCAAAAGTGGATGAGCTCCAGGTGGGAGTTGGCGCTGCGCGCGCCGCCGCTGCCGCTGCGTCTGGAGAAGAGGACCCGGAGCTTTACCAGCGGGTTGTTCTCAAGTATCATAAGAGCGACCAGTTCCTCGAGTTCCTGGAAAAGGCCAGGGAATCGGGTATCGCGGACGCCTGCGTGGAGTGGGAAGAGAAGGGGTACCTGGATACCTCTCGAATGCCGAAGGCCGGAGCTGATGAGAATATCCATGAGCAGTCGGATATCCATGAGCAGTCGGTAGGCGAGGCACAACCGGAAGGGGTAGGCGGGCCTGAAGAAGGTGCGGCGGCTCCATCTGGAGAAGCTGGTGGAATGCCCGATGAAGGGGGGAGCGCGGCTCCTTGAAATTTTTGCTTTGCTCTCCATTTTTTTGTAAACCCGGCGAAACGGTTTTTGTTTGTATTATTCCTTGGATATAAATACACTTGCACTGACGGAACCGGTGGAACGTTTTCTCAAAATAGTTAGCATACATCCCATGATATTATGGCAGCCGAACCGATGATATGTCAAACTAACCGCTTGGAGGTTTGGGCGTGCCTACCAGGACTGGCCCGGCTCCCGGTCGGGATCTGCTCTCCTTTCCCCTATATACCGCTGGAGCTGGCCGTTGCTAATCAAACCCTCCACCGCTGTCTTGAGAGCGAAGCACTTGTTTGTCCGATGAGTAGCTTCATCGTGATAGGAGCAATGCTTGCCCGTTTGCGCCGGGGTAAGCTTCCCCTTTGGGTACTTTCTCCTGGGCGGTGGGGGAATGATGTTCCCGTTCTCGTGCAAGATGTCTTCGTATGAAGAGGTTAGGGTAGTGAAGACCTCTTGACGTTCTGCTGGCATGATTGCCAGGGGGCGTTCTTCCCGGTACTGCGCCGGTTTGTGCTCGTTCTGGGGTTTGTCGTGATAGGGCCTCTGCTGCCGTTGCCCCCAATATCTACAGGGCCGGCTCGGTCGGGCACCTCGGTTCTCGGTCCGGTGGCTGGCCTTGTCTTCTTGGCCAGGAGGGGGGTGCTCCTCCTGCTGCTCGTCCCGTTTTCTTTTCAGCAGGTGCTGCCCGTACGTTTCATGGTCGGCCTGAGCATGCCTGATGACCATTGCCATCAGCTCGTCATACCCCTGCGGGAGTTCCACCCGTACGGCGTAGGAAAATTTTCCTGGCCGGAGCCCTTGTTTGAACGCCATCTCGGCGATACCCTTGTCGAGGTTCCGAACCCCGGCCGTCGCCGTCTGCCAGCGGTTGACAAAGGTCCTCAGCTCCTCGCCGGGTGTCTGCATGTAGTTGAAGAGGATGGTCGATGTCCGGGCTCCTTCGACCCGGAGGATGAAGCGGCCTACGAACCGATCGGCTAGCTGCTCGAACGCCTCGATGGAGTTTGCCGGAAGCTTATAGAACCAGCTGAGCGCCTCTCCAGACAGGGTTTCCTGGAAAATGTTGCAGCATACTGCGTCAGAATAGCCCTCGGCGCATGTCTGGGACCGGAAACTGTCCAAATGTTGGTACGGGCAGTTGGATCCTGAGTATGTGAGTTTTAGGGATTTCTGGTTACTAGACCTCCCCGATTCCAGAACCCGGTGAGAGAAAGGGCCCGTGCGCTCGTTGAATCGTGCGCCTTCCATCGGCCACGCCGCCCTTCTCTCGTTGGCCTCCACTTGGGCCTTCAGATCCGACACAGTGTCGGTGAGTATCTGCAATGCCCGTGCAATCGGGGTGTGGCTTCATCCTCGAATGAAGCGTGTGGTTGCCGGGAGGTCGGCGCGCTCTTTGGTGGGGCCGTGCCAGCCGGGATCTCTGCTCGCTCGGAGGAGCGGGGCCTTCCGCCCGATGACTGTCCCGCTTCAAACCGCTGAGATCCGCCCGGCGTAGGTGCATGTGCCCTAGTCATAGCGTCGTCGCGCTGCTGTCCTCTCTCCAGGGCGGCTACCAGGGAAGCATTCACCGCCTCCATTTCCTCATACCGAGCATTGGATCTTGCCCTATCCCGGTCACCCTCCTCGCGCAGGCGACCGACTTCCGCTGCCATTGCCCGTATCTCCCCCGCTATATCGAGCCGGCCGGGGCTATACGTGGTGTCCCGGTCACTGTCACCGAGCCGGCTCTCCTCCCTGTCGCTCGAATCGTCCTAGAACATCAGCGAAAAGCCCCGGTGCGCTGGTTGGTCGCCCTTCACCGGGCCTTTCCCACGCGAGCTATCAAGGTATGGCCCCGGCGAGCCGGCCGGCCTCCCACAGCTCCTACCTTCCTGGTTGTCCTGGTCGCTGCGCTGCTCTCGGGCGTTGACCGGGGTGGAGATGAGCGCTTGTTCTGGCACAACACGCTGCTCCTTGGTGGTATTTCTTTCCTGGCCGGCCTGCCCCAGAGCTTTCTGCCATTGGTAATGCTTACGTGGTTTTATCGTATCTCTTCCCACAGACGGCCCCAATTGTTCGTACCTAAAACCCGTAGGCCTGGCAGAGACAGATGAATCCAAGTGTGATCTCCTGTAAACCTGCTTACTAAGGGGAATACCGGGCGGGCCGGTCTTCTCCTCTCCGATGCCTAAGTTAGTACAGTTGGGATGAATAGATAACTTAAGCACGTATGATAAGCAGTAGGAAAGATCAGTTACCTATTAATGAGGGTAGTTGATGCCCTTATATAGGTGGCCGGGCGTGAGGTCTGGCCTCATTCTTCGATATGGGACTGGCTTCCTTCTGTTCATACACCAAAGGGCAGCTCTGGTGACCTCTTTGGCAGGCTGGCGCCCCTGGTCTCCGGGTCCCTGGTCGCAAGGTAGACTGCTGGACCCCGACTCCGGGTACTGGCGATGCGGTTCCAGGCCCTAGGCCGGCCCCAAGTGCACTGGTTGCGGGTCTGTGGGCCTGTTGTAGCCCCTATGTGGCTACTGTCAACAATGTACATAGTTATTTCTTTATCTATATTCAACTCACTAAAATTTCAATAGTTTCTTGGATTTCCAAAAGATTTACTAACATTCATGTATGTTAACACTTTCACCCCAAGAAATTACTTTATGTTGGGACCGGGAATTAGCAATACGATTTTCTGAAAAAATATTAATTATCACTATAGAGGGGTTATTAAATTTTAACACTAGTCACGACTTAAGACCGAGATTTTTTATCAGTTTAGAAAGATTATCACTTTAGAGGGGATTACTTTAGAGGAGTTTTACTGTAGTGGGGAGTTAACCCGTAGAATGGGGAGAATTTGGCTGAAAGGAAGTTATCAATTTTCTTTTCATTTCTTTTCTTTTAATTTCGTTTATCAGTATTTATTTATTTACCATAATACCCTTCTAATATTGAAAACTATTTTAACATAATATATGGTATAGGGGCTTCGTGTTTTTTCACGGCCCTCTTAGCTAACAAAGCAGATTTTTTTAGTAATACTATAGATTAGTTACATTATTTCTTTTTTCAGAATTAACATGCATATAAACAAGACAAACCAACTAAAGAAAGTAAGTTTCATCTTGTATTGAAAAAAACCCATTCGCTCTGCCCCTTTCTCTTCTGTCGCCGTAAAGGAGAAGTCCGGCTCCGTCGAACAAAACCCTCCCAAATTCCCAAATCTGTTTCCAAATCTCCTCCCATCAGCATGGCTGGCCTTTGTTCCAGCACTCTGAGGATGGGAAGACTGCCGTCGCAGCGTGGAGATTCGGCTCGGGTGAGTCTTGGTGCGACCGTAAAAACAACCATGGTCGTTAGGCTCAGGGGGTCTTCTCTTTGAGCACCCTCCTTTTTTTTTCTTTTCTGTTTCCTTGGTTTGATGGTTGTGGGCAGTGGTCATCTGGGATCGGTGTCGACCTCTTTTTCTGGGTTTGGAGAGCAGTGGGTGGAGTTTTCTCTGGAACGGTTTGCTCATCGTAGGCTAGGGACGCAAGCCTGCGTTGTTTTCCAGCGAGGTCAAAGTGTACGCGGGATATGACTCCCTGGCAAACAACGTGGTGGTCTTTTGGATGGCGTCAAAGTCGATGGTGATCTTCTGGTTGGTATCGGGTTCAACGACGATTTTCTTCAGGAGCCTGGGTTGATGGGAGTCAGATCAGATCTTGTGAGCCTAGCCGGTAAGTTTCCTGGGGTCAGTTCCGGCCACTATGCGAAGGAACCATTTCAATGCGGCAGACCTGGCTAGATTCGGGGCAAGGTTTTAAGCCCTGATTTGAGATTCTGATGCAACATGACGACGGTGGTCAACATGAAGACGGTGGTAGGCGATGTGCTATCGGCGGTGACTCCGAACAATGGTTTTGGGTTAGGGTTTGGTGCCGGGTTTGGGCCCGACTTTCTTTTAAGTTAGGTCTCCACTCTGGTGTGGATTTGGTTGGATTTGGTCTTTATGACTCAGAATATGATTGTCCTGGAAATAGTCAAACAAGTGAGGGAGAAGTTTTCTCCTCTTATTGCTAGTTTGGACTAGTTTTGAATCTGGTCAGGGTGTCTTGGGGTATTTGGTTGTTTTCATTTTAGTCCTTGCTACTAAATATCTCAAGTACTTATTTTTGTGCTTCAGTGCCCTGATGAAAAGGTGGGTGTATTCGTGACTTTATTAGCCTAGTTTTAGGTTGGTGTGTCATAAGGGATAACTCTTATAAGTTGGCCCTGATGGGTGTGTTATCTTTATACTGCTTACTAAATAAAAGTTGATGACTTTCGATTCAAAAAAAAAAAACTAAAGAAAGTCAATTAGGTTGTTTGTTTTTTTTTTCTTGGTTTCAATCGCTTACATATATACAAGCTACTGTTTCCACAAAAAGTAAGCAGGATGGCTTGTAGTACCAATCAAGCTTCTGTTTCTTCTTCTTCAGTCCCCATTTCCTACAAGTATGATGTGTTTCTGAGTTTTAGAGGTCAAGACACGCGATCTAATTTTATAAGTCATTTGCACTCAGCTTTGAGCGACAAAGAAATCAAAACCTTCATAGACGATGGGCTCAAAAGAGGAGTAGATATATCTGGAGAAATATTCAAAGCAATCAATGAGTCAAGGATGTCTGTCATCGTGTTCTCTGAAAACTTTGCAGAATCACCATGGTGTTTAGACGAACTTGTTGAGATCCTTGAATGTAGACTGTCAAAAGGACAGATGGTTAGGCCAATTTTCTACAAAGTGAAACCCTCTGATATGCGACACCTGAGAGGTACTTTTGGTAGGGCGCTTACCCAACATGAACTCGATTTTCAGCATGATGTTGTGATTGTTCGCAGATGGGGTGCAGCTCTTTCTGAAGCGGCTAATTTGTCCGGATGGCCTTTCTGCGAGAACCAGTATGTACAACTCTTCGACCTTTCGCTGCATATGCCTTTTCTTTTCTCAGCTATTCTTTATTTGGTCCATTCTCTTTATTTTTGGCAACACGCTATTACCAATATACATACATATATAGACCACACTTTGACTCATATATAGAGCGAGGTTCTAGAGCAGAATACCAGTTAATATGTGAGGGTATTTTTAGTTTCGGCATGGAATTTTTTTTTCTTTCTTTTCTGGCATTTAGTTTAATTATCTATATCTAATTCCCAAAGAATAAATATACTTGCTTACACCGATATAAAATCCTTAAAAATACGCTAAATCAGAAAACGTTGCACCATAAAACCATAAGTGATTAGAGCGATGTTCGTTGTAAGTAAATATAACATACGACTTTTGTTTACACAAAAATTTCAATGACCAGATTATAGATTTGATTGATTTTTTTTAGGACACAATTCTTTGCATGTGAATCTAAAAAGTTAAACAGTTTTTAACCTGTTCGATAATCTATTTTAGGGTACTGAAATTTGCATACCCTAAATTACAATCCACACACTCATGCCCCACCTTTTACAATGAAAATGTCTAACATGTCCCTATTTGGACAATTTGAGAAGAAAAAAACAGAACGGTTTTGGCATTTCAATAGTAAAAAGTGGGCTAGGGTGTGTGAATTGTAATTTAGCATGTGTAAATTTCACTCTCCCCATTTTATTGATCTATCGAAATAGGTAACAATATTTACATTAAAGGCCCTCAGGGGCTACCAAAAAAGTGAAATATGCAAAACAATCTCACAACCTGAGTTCAAGAACAAAAGTTGCTAAACTATTTCAATATAAAAATAGACAAGGAAAATAATAAGAAAATATTATGTAGTCGAGCATCCCAGTGAGTCATGCTCCTGACATTATTCATGGTCCTAACGTTATTCATTTATAAGTATGACGGGCATCCCACTGAGTCATGCTCCTGACATTATTCATGTTCCTGACATTATTCATGTTGCATTACAAGCATGACTTATTGGGATGCCCGACTACGTAAAAAAAGAGCTATGAAAGGCAAAAGTAAAATAACCTAGAACCACCTAAGGTAATACAACCATAGAAATAAGTACAAAGAACAATTACCAAGTAACTAACGATACTACCAAGATATACCCTAAAGTTACGTCAAAAGCCTATCTCGATTTATTTTGAAAATTAAAAATATAAAAATGGAGTCAATTGCTCAGACCCAATGGCCCAAGCAAAGCTGGCCCAAGTCTGCCCCAGACCTAGGCCCAAAAGCCTAGATATGGTCCCAGACCCAGCACCTCTTCACCACCTCCGGTGGCCGGGCCTGCTCTCACCACAGCACCTCCATAACTGTAGCTTCACACCACCAAAACAAAAATGGAACTGCCGAAACCAAGTTGTCACCTCAAGTTTGATCCAATCTTAGCCGATCTCAATAGTCCCCACTGTTGCAAATTAGCAACAACCCCAACCACAATTGGAACCGCGCACCTCAAGTCAAGACCCGAAAATAAACCTCTGTCGCTACTGCCTCAAGGTGAAACAACGACTGCCGCCAATCGAACTCGTAAGAAAATGAACCTAACCCCGACTTTAGATCTTGCAGCCAGCCCTTGCTACTCTGAAAAAGTAGCAAGAACCTCGTTCTCCTTCCAGGTGATGCGCTGGGCGCCTACCGACAGACGAGATCGAGATCGCCGCCGCCCGATGGTGCGAAACCTAGAAACCTAGAAACCTAGGTTTACCTTTTTAAAGTAGAAGTAGCTTATTTTTTTTAAAGTTGAGGAGTTGAATCGAATTGAAATTACATAAGTTAACAATCTTTGAATTGAAATTTGGATGACTTTTCACATATGATTGATCTCGGAAAAAGTAAGAAGTTTAGATTGATCTCGGAACCATATATCGAATGCATCATTATGCATGCAAATTAGAGACTTCAGTCACATAATATGACAACTATATATACTATACTAGCTAATTTAATATATAGGTTGTCATACATTGAAGGAGTACGTAAAACTATGATATACTAGTTAAACCTTTATAAATGAATAATGTCAGGATTATGAAAAATTATTACTTTAAATGAGTTATTATATCATCGATAAATGAATAATTCAATATATATTACTTTAGAGAATTTCGTAGTTAGTTGTCTATTTCTATATCTAGATTCCTAATCCTATTTAATTTATTTACTTTCTAATTTTGGTACAATGAGATAAGTATATCAACAATGGTAAATTGCTACAAAATTGAGGAAAAATATATGGTATATAATACATGTTTATGTAAATAATTAAGAATGAAATTCAGTTTGATTCACATATAAGGAAAAAACAAAGGACTATAAAATGATACTTTGGGAAATAAATATATTAATAGATTATAAATTGTTAAGATTTCCTTAATTTATACAATAAAATTTATTTACCAATTTTTAATGTATTTCATCTATTATTAGTATTTTTTGTGATATTTTTTAATATTTATATTAGTGTATTTTAGAGAAAGGGACCATCTAGCTTTGTAAATTAGAAAAAAAGCCCCTTGTTTTTCACTTCATAAAAAAGGACATGCCTTTAATATGTTTATCATAACAAACTCCATTTAATTTTACTAAATTATAAAAAAGGGCTGTTTTTAGTTTTATTTGTGACCATAATACCCTTTTTTTGTTTTTTTTTTCTTAATGATCATAATACTATTTCTCTCTTAATCAAAACTCTCTCTTTGTCAAAAGTTCAAAACTCTCTCTTTCTCTCTGCTTCGTCCTCACCAGCTCCACCTCTTCACCAACGCCATGCTCCTCGCCGTCGCGCTGCTGCTCCTCGCCGTCGCTCTGCTGCTCCTCGCCGTCGCGCTGCTGCTCCTCGCCGTCGAGTTCGACACCGGTCGCAACCCCGAGTTCAACGACCCCGAAAGAACCACATCGGAATCAACCTCAACAACATACAGTGGGGCGATCACGATCGCTACAGCACGACGAGCTCGTCGGAGAACGAAGACGACGACGACGATCGCGATTCGAGATCCGAGATCGAGTTTTGAGTCGTAGATCCGACGACCACGGCCATCGACGCCGAGATCGAGTTATGAGTTGTAGATCCGACGCCGACAATTCTGCCAGGAGGGATCCGAGACTGACTCTTAGTCTTCGTTTCTGTGAGGCAACCGCGATTCAGATGACGACGAGCTCAAGCTATGAGTCCGACGCCGACGAGCAGGTCTTCAAGAAATTCGACGTCAACGGTGACAGATTCCGATTCCGATGATCATGTTGAATTACTACTGCTTTATGCTATCTTGTTGGCATTAACAGTATGACTTTGTTATGTCAATATGGTGTCAATGACTTCAGTTCTTCCATGCTCATGACTAATGGTATTTCTGTGCTTAATTGAGTTTGTAGTTACTAATACAGTTGGGTACATGATTGATTGGTCCTTTATGCAATCCCACTAAACAAGACTGAATCAGTTACTTTAGGAGCATAAAACTCATCATTCCTTGTGGCCTTGGTTTTACATTATCATTTCCTTATAAGCTGGTTCATCTGGGAGCATAAAACTCATTCTCTGACTGTTTTTGAGTACCAGGTTACTAATCAATACTCTGTGTGCTATTTGATTGTTTAGCACAGTAGACTGTATCTCTAGCATTGCACCCGCTAAGTTGGGACTCGTTTTAGAGAAGAAACGATCACCCGCTATGTTGATTGTATAGCTATGTTGATTGTTTAGCTATGTTGATTGTTTAGTTAGATAGTTAGTAAGATAGTTACTAATTAAAATGTTAGTTAGTAAGATAATTACTAAGATGATAGTTACTTAGATAGTTAGTAAGTTGATAGTTACTAAGATGATAATTACTTAGATAGTTAGTAACTATATAGATAGCTAGTAAGATCATAGTTACTTAGATGGTTAGTAAGATAGTTACTAAAATGATAGTTACTTAGATAATTAGTAAGATAGTTAGTAAGATAGTTACTCCGATAGTAACTAGTTATTTCGATAGTTACTCTGATAGTTACTGGAATACTGGGATAGTTACTCCGATAGTTACTTTGATAGTTACTCCGATAGTTACCGAGATAGTTAGTAACATAGTTAGTAAGATAATTACTCAAATGATAGTTACTTAGATAGTTATTAAGATAGTTAGTAATATAGTTATTGAGATAGTTAGTAAGATAGTTATTGAGATGATAGTTAGTAAGATAGTTAGTTTGATAGTTAGTAAGATAGTTACTAAGATAATAGTTATTATAATAGTTAGTAAGATAGTTACTAAAATGATAGTTACTTAGATAATTGGTAAGATAGTTAGTAACATAGTTACGAAAATGATAGTTACTTAGATAATTGGTAAGATAGTTAGTAAGATAGTTACTAAAATGATAGTTACTTAGATAATTGGTAAGATAGTTATTTCGATAGTTACTCCGATAGTTACTTTGATAGTTACTCATATAGTTAAAGGGATAGTTACTTCGATTGTTAGTAAGATAGTTACTAAGATGATATTTACTTAGATAGTTAGTAGCTATATAGATAGTTAGTAATTATATAGATAGTTAGTAGGATGATAGTTACTTAGATAGTTAGTAAGACAGTTACTAAGATGATAGTTACTCCGATAGTTAGTAAGATAGTTACTTTGATAGTAACTAGTTATTTCGATAGTTACTCCGATAGTTAAAGGGATAGTTACTCCGATTGTTAGTAAGATAGTTAGTAAGATGATAGTTAGTTAGATAGTTCGTAAGATAGTTACTAAGATGATAGTTACTTAGATCGTCAGTAAAATAGTTACTAGGATGATAGTTACTTAGATAATTAATGATAGATAGTTAGATAGTTTGTAACTATATGTGTAACTATGTTAGTAACTATCAATTTTGTAACTATTCTGTGTAACTATGTTAGTAACTATCTTAGTAACTGTCAATTTTGTAACTATTATATGGCGGTTCTGGAAGTTGCAGATTGGGTTTTCGGTGTCTGATTTTCGATTGTAATACCTTTCCGGAAAGGGAACGACGCCAGGAATCAAACTCGTAGCTTTGCCACGACGTGTGGGCTTTTTCGGGCTTTCGAGTTCGTTTAAGGCCTCAAAACAGCAGTTTAATATGTTTTCAGAATTTATGTTTTCTAATTCGTTTTGGATTTGGTTTGTTTATTTCCTTGGGCTTTAGGGTTTTGTTGTTAGTTGCCCTAGGTTTGGTTTAGTAGTATTTAAACATCCTTAAACGGGTGTAGACGGTTTATCTTATTATTTTTCAATCAAACAAGAGTTTTCTCTTATTCTCTGGTGGATTCCAGAATTTACCTTTAGGGTTCTTCGCTTGAGAACCTTTGTTACCAATTAGGTTTAACGCTTGTAAACCTACCACCCTTCACTGCGTCAGTAATTATCTTAGTAACTATCATCTGAGTAAATTATTATGTGTAACCACCTTAGTAACTATCTTAGTAACTATCAATTTATAACTATCTGTATTACTACCTTAGTAACTATCATTTAAGTAGTAACTATCAATTTGTAACTATCTGTATAACTATCTTAGTAACTATCATTTGAGTAGTAACTATCAATTTTGTAACTATATGTGTAACTATTCTACTAACTATCTGTGTAACTATCATTTGAGTAAACTATTTTGTGAAACTATCTTAGTAACTATCATCTGAGTAAACTATTCAGTGTAACTATTTTAGTAACTATCAATTTTGTAACTATTATATCTTAGTAACTGTCTGAATAACTACCTTAGTTACTATCTTAGTAACTATCATTTGAGTAAACTATTCTGTGTAACTATGTTAATAACTATCTTATTAACTATCAATTTTCAGAGTGAGCCTGAGGCCAAGTCTCTTCTCCACCACCACCTTCATGCTTTCAACGTGAACCGCTTACCCTTAGTTTACCATTTTTAACTTCACCGCCAAATTTTTTTTTTTCATCTTTCAATTTCAGTTCAGCTTCAATTTCAGAGCCACAAGCTCTCTCTCTCTCTCTCACTCAATTTCTAATCTCCGATGGACTCCGCGGTGATGGTGATGGGACCAGGTCTTGGATCGGACTAAATACAACAGTAAAGCCTTTGAATCCAAATCAACGAATCAGAGTCGCCGAGTCTTTTTCCTCCTGTGGAACCAGGTCTTGGATCAGAAAACAAGCGCGCCTAACATTTTGGGGCGCAGCCAAAGAACCTTACAGGGAAAAAGGTTATCGGAAACCAGAGACCTCGCCGGAGGAGCAAGCTAAGGTTCCAAAGTACATCAAACAGAAAAAGAGACGAGAGAGATATAAAGGCTTGTGACTAGCCTCAGCTTCACGCTCCTTCAATACCTCGGGTACTCTTTCATGGCCCTGCTCGAGGCCAACCCGACCCGAAGTTGAGGCACCGGTGGTGCTTGACGGTGGCGGTGACGGTGGGTGACGACCGGTGGACGATTTCTTCGTGGGTCCAGGGGATTGGCTGGGGCCTCCTGACGACGGTGACGGTGGCGGCGGGTGAGGACCGGTGGATGGTTAGTGCACGGCGGTTCATGGCTGAGATAGTGAGAGAGAGGGGAGAGAGAGATTGGAGTTTTTATTATATAGAGAGAGAGAGAGAGGTGGTGTTAAATGGCTGGGTGGCACATTTGTAATTTATTGATATGTTGATGGCAGAAGTTTAATAGTGTCCTTTTTTATAAGGTCTTTAAAGTTAAGGCCTTTTTTATAATTTTGGGCATTCAAATGCCCTTTTTTATAATTAGCCCTTTATATTATTGATTATTACTTTATATATACACCGGGACCTAAAGGGAGTTCAAAAAAATTATTTTCATATACATTTAGTGAGGTTCATAATAATATACACTAGTCCCGAGTCGGGATTGGAGAAACGATTATTTAATCGAGATTATTAATTTATCGAATATTTATTTATCGAGAATCAACTGTATATTGTACATGTCCTATTTGAACTAATATTTTCATTTTGTGGACCTTATATTAATTACCACTTCAACAACTAATGTGGTAATTAAAAAGAAGTCGTTTAGGTAACTAGAGGCTTTCAGAGAGTAAGTAGGTTCTTAATTAAGTAATTGGGTAAAGGTAATTCAATTTATGTGAATATATCATATGTACGTTAACATACTTTAATACCATATTTATTTGATTAATATCACGAGGACAACATGCATTTGACACTGCACTTGAACTGCAGGGTATAATGTGTATTGATCTAATAATTCTTTCTTGTATCTATGCTTTGAATGATAGGAATGAATCTGAATTCATCAAAAGCATCGTTAACGAGATCGCAAATCAAGTATTAAACCCTAAGCAGCACGGACACGAGTACGAGTGTCCGTATTGGACACGATTCGATACGTGGACACGTCAAAATCAATTTTTACTCGGACACGGACATGCGGTGGACACGATAATTAAATAATATTTTATATATATATATATATATATATATATAATTAAACAAAAAAATAAACAGCCCGAGCCCAAAACCGAGCCCGAGACCATGGCCCAAGCCCAAACCCAAGCACTAACCCCATCACTATCCACCCTCTTCCCCAACCCTTTCCCAAACTGCTCCTTCTCCTCCCATTTCTTCTCTTCCTCATCCTCATCGTCTCCGAGGATGGTTCTTCGACGACTTGGAGCAAGTCCAAGCGATGCTCCTCATCCAGTCTAACGCAAATTAAAACAAGAACGAGATAGTTTGACAAACATCACTACAATAATAAACTCTCAAGTCTGGGAAGATAACTAGCACAAAGCCAAAAGGGGCATTAACTTAAAATGAAATCCGAGCAACATGACAGGACGCTTCATTGCTCATTCCTCATCTTCCTCATCACCATCACCACCAGCTGCCTTCTTAGCAGCAGCCTTCTGGTTCCTTCTCTTCACTCTTCCAGGGAGGCCACCTCCAAGAGGACTTGTGATGGCAAAGTCAATGTGCTTTTTAGAATCAATTCTCACCATGAAAGATGGGATGTTGGAGCGGAGGAGAGGACCGGAGAAGAAGATGAGAGAGCAGAGCAGAGGAGCGGAGCGGAGCAGAATCGAATCGATCTGAACTTCTGAAGAATGAGAAACTCCAATCGATCGATCCCTAACCCCCAAAATTGAAAGGTAAAAGACGCAAATACCCCCGTGTCCAACACATCGGGCGTGTCCAAGGCGTGTCCAATATTCAATTCGCGTGTCCTGCTGTTTTTGGGCGAATTGGACTGTATCCGTATCAAATCCGTGTCGGACACGCGACACGCGCCTACTGCAGCGTGTCCGTGCTGCATAGATTAAACCCCAAGTTATTGAATGAAATTAGGGATCCACGTGTTGGAACAGCTACAGTTCCTATTCCAGAACTACCTTGTGTGCTGAACCGCAATTGGGACCGTCCATCTGAGGGTTTTCTGAAGATTAATTATGATGGTGCCTATAATGAGAGGAAGGGAGGGTTAGGTGTGATTGCTCGGGATGCAAAGGGACGTTTTGTGGCAGCAAAGTGCTGGTTGGTTACCGTTGAATCTGAGGACATCGTAATGGCAATGGCGGCACTGGAGGGTTTGTGTCTTGCTAAGGAACTTGGCGGTTGGCCTCGAGTTTGTTTTGAGGGCGACTCCGTACGGGTTGTGAATGCTCTGCAAACTTGTACTGCTTCTGATGATTTTGACACTTCGTCCGTTTCCTCTTTCTCGTCTTCCTCCACCTCCTCCCCGTCCTCATTCAGTCAGATTCAAATTATGTCACGCAGCTTTCAGCAGTCCACGTTTTCTCTTGTACACGAGAACGCTAATAAGATGGCTACGAGATTGGCTTCACATGCTTTATCAAACCCTGCAGAAAAACATTGGATTGGCAGTCCCCCAAAACATTTTGGCCTGGAACTGATGCGTGATCAACTAAGATACCATTTTGAACAATAAAACTGGGTAATACCTATTATTTTGTTCCATGGGTATTTTCATACCCATCCGGTAATACCCGTCTACCCACTCTCTTAATATTTTTTTTCCCTTTAGTTAATTTAATCTCCTTCTTATCGTTGGCTTGGCCTCTTCCCACAAATCTGTCATCTCTGTCACATCTTCACCTCCCACAATTACTTTCTCAGGGTTCACCGCGACACCACTATCTCTCTCTCGAGAAGTTGAAGATCTGCACATCAATGGCATGTCATAATCATGTACATCTGTACTTAGTTTGTTTGGGATTGGACTTCATTGAATCCCCTTATTGCAATTTTTAAATTTTAACAATTTTTCTCCATTTTTTTTGGCTTTTTTATTTTTGTTAGGTTTAGGTCTGAAATGCAATTTTAAGAACATCTCCAATGGAGTATACATTTTAGTTTTGTCAAATTCAAATTTGACTTGTGATGTGAAATTGTCAAATTTAACAAATTTATATTTCAACCGAAATATTACTTTCAAATATTATCATACTAATTTTTCATATAAATGAGGGAGAAAGATGATTAAGGAAGATGGAGGATAGAGAAATGATAATGTCATGTGACAGACATAAAGAGACAAGAGACTTGAACCTCTTGTAGTAGTCTAAGAAAGTCTCATCTCCGGCTTGCTTCACACTTGTTATTTGCTTCTTCAAATCCGTGATACGTGAAGCGGGAAAGTACTTGAGCAAGAACTCATCCACCATGGTGTTCCATGAATTGATTCGGCCACTAGACACATCAAACAACTACTCGTTTGCTTGATCTTCTAATGAGAACGGAAAAGCTTTCATCTTGAAGTGTTGCAAGTCCGTCCCTCTTGGACACATAGATTCAGTGGTAAAATTAAACCATTGCAAGTGCTTGTTGGGATCTTCACTTGGCATTCCATAGAAAGACTTCAACTTATGGAGGAATCCACTCCTCAATTCAATCTCACCGGTCTTGTCAGTTTCCAAAGGAGGGTAAGTAATATTAGATGGTGCAGCTCCTCCTCCTCCGGTGACATGACCATTTTGAGCTCTTATCGAAGTCATTATCACTTGCTCAACAATAGGTTCAGCGAATGACTCAAACTCGGGACCTTGAATATCACACGACGCCGAAACGATGGATGGAGAGCTCGGCAAAGGGGCAGCCGATCCTGGTGGTGACGGTGGTGGTGAAGAAACCATACTCGGATTACTTGGTTCGGATGGAGGCAATGGAACAAACAAAGCGATGGCGAGCTCTTGGTTCAAACGTTGCAATCGACCTCTATGATCTCGTGCCCAAATACTAGATTCGGACATGCACTTATTTAGAAGTTTGTAACATTTAAACAAGTTAGAACATTGTAAAAAAATAAAAAGCAAGAATATATATCATTACAAGCCACGGCATTGGCAATTACAAAATAATTTTCAATCAATGGCACACATATACATGGATCGGCAAAGAAGAGACAGAATCGACAAAGAGAGAGAAATTCGAAATATTTGTGCACATGTAATTTCTAAGTCTAATTTCTTTTAAAATTTGTTCTAACTTTTAAGGTACGTGGAGCAGAGGAGATAACGGTGCAATGGACTGATGCAGCCCCCGGTAGTATCATGCTTTATCCGATATACCTCAAGAGTTCGAACCACACAAATTGTTTTGTTTTGAAGAAAATAGATCACATATGTCAAGTTATCTTCTAGCGTCTAAAGTGAGGCGATGCTTCGGCCCAAGCTATTGACTAGTTTGAGCGTGTTCTATTTTTCATAGGCGGTGTCGTTAAGATTCACGGAAGGCGAACCCCCTACAGGAACCAGGCATGACTCGTTGTTGGTCACCACGGGGAGCGAACTCCCTATCGACTCACTCACCGAGAATGAACATCAGTCTGTGGGCCTTGAGATCCAGTTAAACAAACTTGAGAACCATATCAATGAAACTAACTTGCCTCATACTTTGTAAGACAAACTCGGGTCATTAGCGGTCTACAAGTGTTGATCAAAGCCGCCCTCAACCTTATAAAAATGGGTCTGCTAAGTTATCGCTCGTATGCGGGGGGGGGGGGGGGGGGGGGGGGGGGGGGGGGGACGTATCCCACGTTTCCCAGTCTACATAAAAGACGGATCTAACATGGCATCATTCGTATGAAGGGTTAAGGCTAAGACCAACAAAAGCGGCTTCTCCCTACATGTTACACTTTAGAAACTACAATAAACTCAAACATACACAACACTATCAACTTCCTAGAAATTAAACTAAGTTATTTCAAACATACATTCTTTATACATTCTTTATACATCATGCAACTTTCGAAATTTAAATTCTACATGCCGAAGCATATTTCTACTTTACAAATCCCAAATAAAACAAAAAATTACAAATTTTACAACTTTACAACAAAAATTTCCAGCAACATTATATACACAACAATCACATAAATCAAGCTTTTATAATCCCTGGCAACGGCGCCAAAAATTGATGAGAGCCTAAGCTCGCACACAATAACAACCCTACAAAATATCGTTAGTAGTATGAGTAAGTATGGATCGTTCTAGCCGGGGATTAAGGGTACCTGAAACATGAGAATGTTAGACAAATATACATATATACACATCAAAATCGTCACTTTAGGGGGGAGATAATGGCGTCGGCAGCAAGGCTGCCCACTATCGTCTTGACATGAAATTTAAACCTAGTTCTAATATTTACAAGTTTGCTCGACATTCTTCCACAAAACACTAGCACGAAAACAATCAAAACACATAACAAAAAAGCAAACAAGACTCACGGCAAGGCATTAAAGTGTTCTAGACTCAATTTAACTCCAACCTAATTAGCTCCCTATAGGTATTACTAACCGATTTAGATTTCACAAGTATTCAAGATTAACTTTACGTCTAATCCTAAAATTGTACTAAACATATTTGAGAACTCCTATAGATGAAAACAAACATGCATAGTAATTGAGCACGAAATCTTTTGAGTCGGAAACAAGTTAAAATAAGCAAGGCGTCACTCTACTTATTAACAAGCATGTTCTTTAAACCACTCTAACCCTTGTGAAAACAACACAAATCAAATAACCCTAAAGATTACTTAATCTATATTCTTTTCGGCGAATGAGATCAATATTCCACACATTGCACTTGCATAGACTACCAATCTTTAAGCACACGAATTCAAAGAACAAGTCAAGAAAAATCTAAAACCAAATTAACACATGTTTGACGATTGCCCTATTTACTAATTCATTACATATTTTCCTTACTCTTTAACATACAATCCGATTCTTTACTCTCAAGAACCAATTAAAAATAAAGAAAACAAATTGAAATGCAAATTATTAAACCAAACTTCAATCCAAACAATACATAGACATAGAGTTTGAAACCAAGAATTCATGTTATCTTTATAGACAAAGTTTAACATAACTACATAAAAATTACAAAATCGAAAGAGGAGAGTGGATCACACTTTTGTAGTCACCTTGATGACTTCGACTCGTGTGGATCCGGCGGAAGGTGAAAGGAGCGGCTGCTCGGCAGTGCTTATGTGTCGGCAGAAAAAGTAAGGTGAGATGGGGGTGATTTTCGGCTAGGGTTTTATGTAGGATTCTTGGGGTAATTTCGGTAGAGATTTTGCTAGATTTTTGCTTTGGAATGTAAAAAAATTGATGAGAGCCTAAGCTCGCACACAATAATAACCCTACAAAATATCGTTAGTAGTATGGGCAAGTAGGGATCACTCTAGCCGGGGATTAAGGGTACCTGAAACATGAGAATGTTAGACAAATATACATATATACAAATCAAAATCGTCACTTGAGGGGGGAGATAATGGCGTCGGCAGCAAGGCTGCCCTCTATCGTCTAGACATGAAATTTAAACCTAGTTCTAATATTTACAAGTTTGGTCGACATTCTTCCACAAAGCACTAGTACGAAAACAATCAAAACACATAACAAACAAGCAAACAAGACTAACGGCAAGGCATTAAAGTGTTCTAGACTCAACTTAACTCCAACCTAATTAGCTCCCTATAGGTATTACTAACTGATTTAGATTTCACAAGTATTCAAGATTAACTTTACGTCTAATCCTAAAATTGTACTAAACATATTTTAGAACTCCTATAGATGAAAACAAACATGCATAGTAATTGAGCACGAAATCTTTTGAGTCGGAAATAAGTTAAAATAAGCAAGGCGTCACTCTTCTTATTAACAAGCATGTTCTTTAAACCACTCTAACCCTTGTGAAAACAACATAAATCAAATAACCCTAAAGATTACTTAGTCTATATTCTTTTCGGCTAATGAGATCAATATTCCACACATTGCACTTGCATAGACTACCAATCTTTAAGCACACGAATTCAAAGAACAAGTCAAGAAAAATCTAAAACCAAATTAACACATGTTTGCCGATTGCCCTATTTACTAATTCATTACATATTTTCCTCACTCTTTAACATACAATCCGATTCTTTACTCTCAAGAACCAATTAAAAATAAAGAAAACAAATTGAACATGCAAATTATAAAACCAAACTTCAATCCAAACAATACATAGACATAGAGTTTGAAACCAAAAATTCATGCTATCTTTATAGACAAAGTTTAACATAACTACATAAAAATTACAAAATCGAAAGAGGGGAGTGGATCACACTTTTGTAGACACCTTGATGACTTCGACTCGTGTGGATCCGGCGGAAGGTGAAAGGAGCGGCTGCTCGGCAATGGTTATGTGTCGGCAGAAAAAGTAAGGTGAGATGGGGGTGATTTTCGGCCAGGTTATGTAGGATTCTTGGGGTAATTTCGGTAGAGCTTTTGCTAGATTTTTACTTTGGAATGTGACCTCCTTTTCTGTGAAAAAGATGGCTTTATATAGAGGAAAAAGGCTAGGGTTTGCCGGCCACACAAGGAAGGGGAATTCCTTTTCCTAGTTGGCTTATGTTTCCTTGTGGGATAAATATTGCATTCTTGGACTTTTTTTTTCTGATTTTTCTTCATAGCATGGGCTGCATATCTTCATGGACTTCATATGTGGACTTGACAACTCTATTTGAATGATCTTGATCCATAGAAAATACCCAACTTGCCAAGAACACAGAACCGGCAGCTTTGCTTGCCGATCGGCAGCTTTTCCTAGCTTGACTAGGATTGCGTCTTTCCTTCATGTTTTCCCCATTTCCTTAGCTCGATGTCTTCCTCTATCCTTCAATAAGATTGGACAATCTTCAAGTATGCAATTGTACGCAAAAATGTCCATCGAAAACAGAAACAAAAGAAAAGAGGCAGAAACTTGGTTTTCTCGGCTGGAATGACCTTGTTCCAGTAAATCTGACATAACTTCTTCCGCAAAGCTCCGATTGATGCAATTCTAAGTCTCAGGGAAACTAGACTTGTAGAGCTTTCCAACGGCATATGGCATGTCCTCTAGTTCCAAGCGATGTATCCCACAGAAAGTCAGGAAATCAGGACACAGTCCCAGGAAAATCCTGGTAGTCCCTGGTGATCTTTGTTCAAACTGCCAAGTTGCAGCCATCTTTTGGGTGACTTTCCAAACTTCGATTGATCTGAAAGTTTGACACAATACACTCCAGCTTTCCAGTTATATGCCTGCCAAATTTCATCAAATTTGGAAAAGAATAAGTCAGTCAAGCACAGGCCTCAAAATCACGAAAACAACATATTTTGCACTTTTTCCTCAGATTTCTATACTTAGTCGTTTTTCTGACAATTAAGCACATTTTTCCAAAACTCTTCCAAAATGACACTAAACTATATTATGACTCTATCTTAGATAAATAAGGGTTAAACAAAGCATAAACGAGGGCATAAACATATTAATATCGTCGCACATTGTGCTCCTATCATAATGCTGAGGAGCAATTGAAGGAACGGGACCGCGAGGCTAACAGATAACACCTAAGTCAGTACCCAGTATTATACCATAGGAGAACGTGAAAAATCTGACCAGATTTTGACCACCCATTCAGAAATAACGTCGTCCAGAGGCATAATACCAGATTATGCGACTTAGGATTTCGCTAATACCAGATTACGGTGTTCCTAGGAACATCTGGTTGTAATCTGGGGGAAAAGATTGTGGAAGCCATAAGGGCTTTGAGGCGAAACTGGAGAAAATAGTAGACAACATGGCGAAAACTGAAGGATTGATTCAGGTTTATTACGCGAATCGCCAAACTTTATTGTTTAGTTATCACATTCAACCGTTTTGCGTTAAGGACGGTAAAGGGGTTTAATATCGAATCCTTGGAATTGATGCTAGCAGTTACTGAACATTAAATTGAAACGTTGACTTGTTAATTAACGAAGCAGTTTGAAAAAATGGGCCAGATAAGTATGAATGGAGATGTGGGCTGAATTGCGTTCATTGGACCATAGCAAAATAAGATAAAATATTTGTCACTTAAGCCCAATCTACTTGGGAGGCATTGTCTTAAGTTCGTACAATTTCATCCCTAACCTCCCTATCTTGGCATGGTCTTCAAGTGATCGATGTAGTCTGTGAGCTTTTCCTCTTCGGCTTGGTTTTCTTGAGTTTCTTCCTGAAGAACAGTTAAGAGTGCCCTTTGCTCACTCGCGTATTGGAGACGTTCTTTTTGCCTGGCCCTGATAGCAGCTATCTTCTGGTCAAGCAGCTCCTTTTCTTTCTCCAGGCGAGCAATTTCATTTTCATCATCGTCACCGGCAGCAGATACAAGGGCAGAATATTGTTCACGGCACTGGTAAGAGCTGCAGTTGAGTCCTGAGTCTTAACCTGCTGATTTGGAAGTGCATCTAAACTATTTTGAAGGAATCTTAGAAGGTCTGGGAAGGCTGCCAGGATTTTCTTCACTTTTGTTTGAACCTCAGCGGGCAGGCGGTCAACTTGATTTTGCAATGTCTGGACAGAAGAATAGATTTTGGCCGCCACCTTTACATCCGCAGGGTCTACTCTTCCCAACTGCTACATAAAGCTCCAGGTTTCTCTCACTTCAGGGAAATCTCTTTTGGGGGTTGGAAGTTTTAGAAGTGGATCTTCCCCTAGTGAAGGAATGGACAAGTTCATCTTTAGAGGTTGAGGGGTTGGAACCTTGACAGGAGATACCCCAATCTGCATGTTCTGGCTGGGCAAAATTGTAACTAGAGTTGGTTCACCAGAAACTTCATCATTCCTAGTTGCATTAGGAACTTCATTTACCTATATAACATAATTGTGGTGAGGATTGATAAAGATACCATGAAAAAGTATAAGAGACAAAAGATTTTAAGAGGTACCTCTGTCACAGGAGAGGCATCTGTCAGAAGCTCAACTTGTGGTTTCTCTTGAGGTTCTGGGGAATTGTCCAAGGAGAAACTGGAAAACATGGTTGAACTCTCTCCAGCATTTGTATAGGTTCTAGTAGAGGAGGGGGGAGCTACATCTTCATCTTCCAAGATAACTACCTCAGGACTCAGAAGTATTTCCTCTTCACCAACAGCTGCTTGGGGTACTGGATCATCTTCTGGTTGTATGGGAGTAATTTCAGGATTTTGTCCAGCATCCGGCACAGCTTCGGAGGCTTGTATAGCAGCAACTTCTTCAATCACTTTCTTTGCAGGGAGAGTTGGAGTGATCAGAGGGACAATCTCGGTATTTTTCGGAGTAATTGCCATGAGATTGTTTGGAATACTAGAAGTACTTGTATCAGCAGGAAGAAAGCTTAGAGGTGGTACTTCGATAACAACATTCTCGCGAACCCATTGATACTCATTTCCAAACCGTTTACAAACTCGTTGGACTCCAGCGAAATCATGGACATCTTCATCTCCCAACTCAAAATTTCTAAGGGAAGATGAATTGTGAGGTGGCTCAGAAGACTCATCTGAAGGTACTTCAATCACAGCAGCAACAGAAGTTGAAGTTGGTTTGCTTCTTTTCCTTATTAATCCATGTGGGAAAGATTTTATCAACTGCATCAGATTTGACATGTTAATTTATTAATAGATCAGTGGTGCAGTAACATAAATAAAAATAAATACAGACAACTTACTGGCTCATGATCCTCAGGATCTGATTCTTCAGCAGCGATTTGAGTTCTTCCTCTTTTCTGGGCAGTTCTACTGGTGGAGGTCTGAGGGGCCTTTTTCTTCCCTTTACCTTTGCTTGATTTGTCAGGGGTCTGTAGTAAGGGAAATCAGCCAGTGGTTTTCGCTTGAAAATTAATATATAGATCAGTGAAGAACAAAGAAATACTTGCTCAGGGTCTATTTTAGGATAGAGAAGACCTCCATCAAGCACTTTGACATCCTCTACAGTAAGGTACTGACGTTGATTGTTGAAGAGAGCTCTGAAGTAGTGAAAAGATTGTTTTTGAAATAATTCTCCTCTGAGTTGGGCCCACCAGGCATGATACTCTTCAGTAGCTTCTCCAGAGATTTCTAGTTCAGGGCACTGTTCCAAATTTGGAGAATTGGCGGGTCGCAAGGCAGATACAAGATTAGCATCTTCATCAGCAGGGGTGTTTCTACTTGGCCGCAAGGCTGAAAACATGTTTAGACTCTGGATTGGGGGATAGGGCAGAAGCTGAGTCAAGCTAAACTGTATGGCAAACAGCTGTGGGGCATATACTTCGACACCTTGCTCGCCCTTATCAGAAGTGAAGAGGGAAAGGTCTGCCATAGAGATGCATTGAAGGAACAACCTCCGTCCTTCCTTTCATTGGTTGGCTGAGGGAAAGAAACCATCCTTCAAGGCCTTTGGGTGTCTCTTGTGGAGAAGCATATGTGCTTCTGAATAAAAGCCCTGAGCATCAGTATTGAAAATCACATCGAAACACACCGCGTAGCCTTGGCCATATTTAGGTCTGCATTCAGCATAGGCGGGCCCTAATACTTTTTCTTCTGCAATCTTGTTGAGCTCAGGGGGTGCTAGTCTGGGGAAGTACATCTGAGACCAAATTTCTAAAATCCAAAGAGGTCCAGAAACTTTGTAGTTTAAAGGTGTAGCGGACAGAGTATGAAGACACCGATACAGATGTGCTAACACTATTTGGGCAAGGCCAATCTCCTTGTGTGCGTACAGAATTTCAGCCATTCAGCTATAGGTTTTGGTCATTTTGTTTGCGGTTGAACAAAACACGAATTTGTTGAGCGAGAAATCTAAGAAGGCTAGTCCACCTATATCATCCTTGTAGGCTCGGAATTTTGTTACCAGCTTTGCCAACTCCGAGTGGAGGGTTCTGGAAGGATGATTGAGGGTACATCCGCTTCAGGATAATCATCCATATTGAAGGGTTTTCTGCCTAAGGGAAATCCTAAACCAGCATGCATGTCTAACAAAGTAATACTGGCTTGCCCAAACTTCAAATCAAAGGCATTGGCAGAGGGATTCCAAAGACAGATTAAAGGCATAAGAGCACACTTGTTTCCTCCTTTAGGGTTGAGTGCAAGCTGATATTGAGGGCTTCATCAATCCCTGCTGCTCGCCATCTACTTTCATCAAGCAATCGGCTTTCTTGATACCACTGTATCATTTTCTGGGTTGGTAACGGCCAGGAAGAGGATGCTATTGGAATTTCGTAATGATTGGAGGTCTGCCAGTCTCCACATTTAACGCCTCATTCGCGTAATGCCACTGGAAGAGGCCGTGACTCATCAATGAATGGAAAGACAGTATCTTGATAAAGTTCTTGTTGTCGTGGTCCTAACCCGACACGGCCATAGTCGTTGGGCGGTGTGAGAGAGGTCTGGTAAGAACTTCCGACTTCGATAATGGTGGAGGTTACTCTTTCTTTTCCTCTAAGGGCTGAAGCGTGTTGAATCTCGAAAGCCATGGTCTGTTTGGTTTGAGAGGATGAGAAAATGGAGGTTGAGATGTGAATTGATGATTCTTAATCTGGGTTTTATAGAATCTGAAAGGGGTTCTCTGAAATTTGAAATTGTAGGATTGGCAGTGGTCAAGGATTTAGGAATAGTTCTCCGAGCTCAATTTGGTCAAATTGCGATGTTAGAGGGAACGATGTAACGTTTCAGAATTTTAAATGGGTTCGGATTGGACTTTCTAAGCCTTTATCAATTTCACTGGGTTCTCAATTTCAAAGGCTGGGGGGCAATGTTTGGGCCTAAATTGACATTTGTCCGAGATTGTGGATCGAGGCCCAAGAGGTTATTTATTAAAGAATAATCTGATGTATATTAAATCTTTCATTCTTAGAAAGGAATTGGGGTTCCTTTAGGAATCTGAGAAGGATGTGGTTTAAGGTAATTGAATCATAATTGATCTCCGAATCTATTATGCTTGATACGCAAGTATTGGGGTTCTGCATTCTCTATATAAAGAACTCTTATACAACTTGAAAGGGGTTCACAACCATCTTACAAACACACAAGCTTTTGCGCATCGCAAATCTTGCAAAGTCTCTCCGGAGCAAATCTCTTACGCGTACTGCCTCCACAAACTGCAAACAACCACCATCCAACCCTGCCGCAACCTTACGCCCGGCACCGATCGTTGTATACTTGCGCGGTTGTCGAAGTGTACCTTGCATTCGTGTGAGCGTTGCTAAGAACTATTGTGTCCAGTCGCCACATCTTGTGGTATATCGAGTCGCTATCTTGCATAGCAAACCATTCCCCGCGGTCTTGAATTGTTGCTCTGCTTTGCATCTCGGATCGAAGTAAGAATTACTCAATCTGCAATAGGTTGAGAAGAAAATCCTAATAGATTTTTGTTAGGTCTTGTTCGAGTCTCTTACGCCGGCCTAGTCAATGCCCCTGTAACAGTCGCTTGGTCAAGAGGTCAGGTATCGGGAGCAGACAGATACACTCGTCAGAGGTCGTCCGCATTAAAATTGTACCAACTTAAAAGTACTGGCACGCTCGCGCACATCACAAGAGGACTGAAATTGACGTCCGCTACCCCCACGTGTTGACTGTTCGCTGGGTGCTAAATCTGCCACGAACAAAACTATAAGCCTTGGGCTAGCTGCCTCATCTGGTAACGATGAGCGAACTACCAGTTGGATAGGAATGCCCTGAATGGCTGAATGTTGTAGCACCTGCGGCTATAGCATCTGTAAAAAATTTGCCTCTCTCCAAATATAGACTCCCCTTTAGTTTGCTCGACTCTCAATAATCAACATTTTAAGTAAGATTGCAGCCAATTATAGAAAGAACAAAAAATTAAGTATCCAAGGTAAATAGAATGAACACGAAATTAAAGGAAAATATCTTCTATTCAAGGATTTTGTTTCTTTTGTTGAACTAAATTAAATTATGACCTCGTATACTTACCGAGTCTTCTGCATGGTTGGCAGTAGTGCCTTTAAACATTTTTAGTTACAAAACAACTGCCAATACCCACTATTAAAATGTACAATATATCATGTTCCATTTCAAGTACACACTTGATAAAGGTAAAATATGGGATTTAACAAGGTTTCTTTCGGCGTATGCACCTTATTTCTAGTGATATTTGGTTCTCATGTCTCTGAAGCTAGAAAGAAAGGTCACCATTCTCACAAGCAAGACCAGCCCCGACAAGACGTGACTGCTGAACACAACAAAGCTCCCGCTGTGGTACCAACAATACCAACTCCCAATCATCCTCACCAAGACTTCATTGATGAACACAACAAAGCTCGAGCCGAGGATGGTGTTGGTCCGATCACATGGAACGACACAGTAGCTGCGTATGCACAAAAGTATGCCGATTCGAAAATCGAGACATGTGAAATGGTGCATTCTGAAGGACCGTACGGCGAGAACTTGGCTGAAGGTCATGGTGAAATGACGGGCGCACAGGCCGTGAAGTTTTGGGTGACAGAGAAGGCTACCTATGACTATGCATCTAACAAATGTCTTGGTGATGGATGTGGGCATTATACACAAGTGGTTTGGCGCAATTCTGTTCATCTGGGTTGTGCTAGTGCCAAGTGTAAAAATGAGTGGGTGTTTGTAATTTGTAACTATGATCCTCCTGGCAACTATCAGGATGAGCGTCCTTATTGAAAAATCTGTATGTATCATTGATAAGCATCTAATAAGAGATGTGTAGTACATATCATAGAGCCTATTGATCCTAAATGCTTAATCTATTTCTTTTCAATTTCAATAACCATGAGCTTTGTGACATTTGTCTTTCTTTCTCAACTTCCTTGTACGTAAGAGGTTTATCGCTCAAGTTAAAGCTGGGAGCATCCAAATTCAAAACTACAAGTACATGTAATTATTTAGTTAAATATTTCTCATATATTTGAAGTTTTAGGCAAGGTGATCATTCTCCACCGTTGCTTTGTAAGAATCTGGAAGATAATCTGCAATATGAGGCTTAATTCATATATAATATTATCTTTTTTCCTTAGCTCCCTAGGAAAGGTGGGTGTCTTTACGGATTCGCCCATCTTATTACAGGACGTGCTGCTTTTCTATTTCGTCTCCCTATTGGCATATGCTAATCAGCTCAGATAAACAACTCGAAAAATTAGCAACGTCATGCAACTATTACTCGTCATTTGCTTCTGAGCACCTAATAGATGGTTATTGAAGGAAGTCAACATTAAAGAATCAAGTTTCTGGTATATGTAGAAGTAACTATAATAAAATAGCAATACCCGGAATTTTTATTATTTTTTGAATTTTATAAAAAGGCCCAATGGGGCCTCATCTCGAATCTATTACTCAATCCAAATTCTAGAGAGAGAGAGAGAAGGGAGAAAGAGAGGGTGTCAGGCAGGGACGGAAGTAGGAATTGAATATATTTAGAGCTAGATTTAAGAACAAAAAAAGTTGACAATTTTTTTATTTTTTTAGGTTTAGAACCCAATGGGAGGCTCATCCTCACGCCTTTGATATGGATTTAGATTCTCTCCTAACCTTTCCTTTCACCTTACTTTTCTGATCTTCATCTAATGGCTCATAATGTATTGCATCATTAGATGAAATTTGCAATGAAAGCCTAAAGATATTGTGAGCCATTAGATGAAGGTCAAGAATATAAGGTGAAAAAAAAAAAATTAGGAGAAGATCCGGATCTCCCAGGATATTACCATCTAAAACATAATATAGGAGAGACATAAAACTAAAACCCTGTAAATTACATAAATTACATAATCCTTAAGGAACTGAATTTAAAATGTCTAAAAATTGTTATTCTAAAATTTGTTATTCAAAAGCCTCTGGAGACAAAAGGATTGTCAACAAAAGCCAAAATTGCTTTCCTTTTATTTCCTACGCTTCTTTTTGAACTACGAATACAACCATCAATAAAAGTAAGTTGTAAAAAATAAGTTGGCTCTTCTATCACTCCAATCAATTAACTGAGAGACAGGATGAGAGCACAAACCCAGAAAATCAGAGTTGATGAGACATTGCTTCACCACTGAGTCCTTCAGAGATTGGTGACCACAACAAGGAGCGAAAGCCTTGTGCTTGAAATCCTGCAAATATAATTACTGAAATGTTAGAAATGTTCACAACTTAATTAATTCAGCTCCCAATTCCTGAGAAACAAAGTAGGTAAACCACCAGTAAAGTTCAACTCTTTCCAATCCCCAATCCCCAATCACAGATACCAAAAACATATGAAACAAACTACCATAACAAAACGAAATGAAAACACTTTAGATCTCCTGATTCTCCTCATCTTCTCAAAATTGAAACACACTATGCAAATTAGAGCACGACCCTCATCAGAAATCATTCACAAATTCAGATAAATCCCGTCAAAAATTCAAACCCAGAAACCCAATACAACCCATTAAACGCTTCAAGAACCAAACTTTCAAAGACCCTTAAGAGCAACAAAGTATGGAACCCAGAAAAAACTTACCAATCAGATAACCCAATCCCAGACCTGCGTTTGGGAGATTTGATCGAAGATGATGATGAAAATACAATGGAGTCGATGGCTGCAGGAGTCTTTACCAATCAGATAACCCAATCCCAGACCTACTTTTGGGCTGAAGCCCACATAGCCCAAAGGCTGGGTCCGCCCCTGGATGTACGTCACCAGGCACATGAATGTGGTTATGCCATGCATGTACATTGTTTCCACAAGTTTCTTCATCTGGAGATCCTAAGCTATTCACAGCTCTGTTTCAGACTATCAGTTATAATGAGCGCTCATAATATCAAAAGGTTTCCCGATTGAATTAAGATGAATGTCTTTAAGGTGGTTTATGTTATGATAAGTACTTAACTAGCTTTGGCTATCAATACGAGATTCAAGCTCAAACTTGCTGATAATTTGTATGAGGACTAAGGAGTTAGTCCAGATGGGGACATGTAGTTCTCACTTGGTGCAAACATAATGCTAACGAGTTGAGAGATATTGGAAGTTTAGAAAAGTTTTTATTTCCGAAGTTTTGATCAAATGATTCTGGCTTCACAATACGAAGAGATTTAAGTTTTTGCTTCAGGCAGAGTTTGTTGTCAAAGCTACACTCTTAAACTGAAAAATGATCTTAGTTACAAGGATCACATTCCAGTTATTCATTTTGTTGTTTGAGTTTGATAAAGTTGCAGTAAGCTTGAATTTGATCGATGTTTTCAATTGATCTGTGCTATTTTACATAATCGGTCTAATTACCATGAAAACGATAAACGATATTTTCTGTTAGATTGCATGAGTTGGTTTAACAGTGCTGGTTTTTGTGATGACCCTGACCTGATCTGGCTAGGGAAGCTAGCAGATAGGCAGGTCACGTATCCCACATCGCCCTGGAAAGAGTGGATGATGTTCTTATATGTGCAGAGTTAGCTCAATAAATATAGACGCGTTTTGGGGGCTCAATGGCTTCGGAGGGGATGAGAATTCCGAAGTTAAGCTTGCTGAGCTCAGAGAAATCTCAAGATGGGTGACCTACTGGGAAATTGCTCGTGAGCTTCCAAAAACAAATCCGTGGAGTTGGTGTGAACCAAATAGTCTCATTCAGTAGTTGATAGCGATGATGCTTGGGAATGGTCATAGGTTTGACGCTCCTATCTATCAAGGAAAACACCCCAAAGTGGTATCCACCACCATATTCTTCTCTCCATAAAACAAAACAGATACCGTTTCGGTCAATTGTTTCATCATGAGGAGTAGTGATAAATTTGTTGTTGAACGTGCCCATAAACAATGTCCGATCACCAAGGTCAGCAATCTCTACCCACCGAGGACTAGTAGTAACATTATACTCTAACTTCAACACTTGAAATAATCCTTGGAATTCGTTGTTCTTATATGGAGGGTGTGGATAGTGATACAAAATCATAAACAAATCATTTGATTCAGGACATTTTGCTAAGTAATCAACTATGCTCTTAACGTTGGGGTGAAGAGTAACCAACCTTAGTGATGTGTAGATATGTGGTCTGCTATCTAAATGGATGTCAAACACCATCAGAAACTCTAATACGTGGTTATACACTGCATATAATTTCCCATCAAGTATTTCTATATCCAAAAATTTCTCTTTGGCCTCAATCAAGGTCCATGATTTATCAGAGGGCGTGCAAAAGACCAAACGACTTGTTTCTTCAACGTGAAGGCAAGCCGCATAACACTTTGTTGTCGTTGGTACTGAAGAAGCCACTGCTTTTCCTACTCTCGGGGTGGGGCGGGGATGTGATGGGAAAATGACTTGAGCACCTGTTATTGGATTCAAGAAGAAGAAGCCATCGTGTGAGCCTATATAAGAAACTATGATCAGCCATCCCCTAATTGCTCCAGCACAATACCATATGTAATCTCTGTGATTGTTTTTTGATTTGCGAATTTTCTGATCACTTATAAACGAGTAGTTATCATCTGTTTTGACAATGAATTCTCAGTGATTTTGCAAAGATGGGTCTGTAGTTCAAAATGTTTCCAGAATTTCCAGTGAACGTCCTTGGTTTATGTTCCGTTTTGATTGCTCATTTGTTCTGATTAAAGTCAGATATAATACGATTTGGAGAATGAATTTTCTGATATATATTCATCTCACATTGGAGGCTATATAAAGAGGATACAAGGTGTACTACAACCCTACTTGCTTGGTACTACCATGTACTACATATACAGAATAGGTAAGTACTAACTACCTAATTTACATTCCTAAATTACATGACTCACACTAATACTCCCCCTCAATTTAGCGCATACACATCAACCATGCCCAACTTGCTAAGCGAGTCATAAAAGGCCTTCTTAGACACTCATTTTGTGAGTACATCCGCAAGTTGCTCTTCTGAAGGAATAAACGGAAAACTAATGATCTTAGCATCTAACTTTTCCTTTATAAAGTGACGATCAACCTCCACATGTTTAGTACGATCATGCTGGACTGGATTCTGTGATATATCAATAGCTCCTTTGTTGTCGCAATATAACTGCATCGCATTTGACAACTTAACACTCAAATCACGTAGCATATTTCTCAACCACAACAATTTACACACTCCATGCGCCATACCTCTATACACGGTCTCAGCACTAGATCGAGCCACAACCTTCTGCTTCTTACTCTTCCATGTAACCAAATTACCTCCCACAAAAGTAAAATAACCTGATGTCGACCTCATATCTGTAATATTTCCAGCCCAATCTGCATCTGTGAAACCACTAACCTCAAGAATGTTGTTGCGTTTAGAGAACATTACTCCTCTTCCTGGAGCTGACTTCAAGTATCTCAAAATCCTCACAACAGCATCCATGTGATCCACACTTGGATTATGCATGAACTGGCTTACTACACTTACTGCATATGCCACATCTGGTCTGGTATGTGCCAAATAAATCAAGCGTCCAACTAACTTCTGATAACGAGTCTTGTCGGTAGGTAGTTGATCAGGATACTCTGCTAATCGATGATTCTGCTCAATATGAGTGTCGATAGGTGTGCAATCTAACATACATGTCTCTGTCAATAGATCAAGAATGTACTTCCTCTGGCACAAGTAGATTCCTTCTCTCCCCCTTACTACCTCAATCCCTAAGAAGTACTTGAGATCACCTAAGTCATTCATCTCGAACTCAGAAGCAAGCTGTCTCTGCAGTCTATCAATCCCTATAATATCATTACCGGTAATCACCGTATCGTCAACATAGATGATTATGACTACTACCTTTCCTTGTTGATGCTTAAGAAACAAGGTATGATCAGAATTACTCTGTCTGTAACCAATCTTTCGCATGAACTGTGAGAACCTCCCAAACCAAGCGCGGGGTGACTGTTTGAGACCATACAATGACTTTCTTAATTTGTATACAAAATCACCAGTAGAAGTAGTTACATACCCAGGGGGAAGACTCATATACACCTCTTCGGCTAATTCTCCATGAAGAAATGCATTCTTGACATCAAACTGTCAGAGTGGCCAGTTCAAACTAGCTGCAAACGAAAGAAGAACCCTGATAGTATTTATTTTTGCAATGGGAGCAAAAGTCTCATCATAATCAATACCATATGTCTGAGTAAATCTCTTTGCAACAAGGCGTGCTTTATACCGGCTCACTGATCCATCTGCGTTGTGCTTCACAGTAAACACCCAACGACATCCCACAGCCTTCTTTCCATGTGGTGGAGATAAAAGTTCCCAAGTATCATTCTTCTGCAATGCCTCCATCTCTTTCTCCATTGCTTTCCTCCACTTTGGATCTCCCAACGCATCCTGCACTTTGTTACGTACTGATACAACAAATATTTGATTCACAAATGATTCGTATGACTTTGATAATCTCCTAGTGGACATATAGTTGGCTACTAGATATCTTGATTTGGCTTGTAAACTAGCTAGGTTCATATCTTTTGGGGGGATGACCTCTAGTAAACCTGTTAGGTAACACATATTTTTCACTATTAAGCTCACTACTACTAGGAACAGTGGAAGGACATACCTTAAATGAATGATCTTCTACAACAGGGAGTTGTGGATCAGGGGTATGAGTGCTGGCAGGAGGGGCAGATTGATCTTCTACAGCAGTTGCGCTATCAGCTATTGGTTCAATTCCTGGAACATGGATGTCTGAGGCTTCTACCTCTGGTTGAGCTTCTGGTACTGCTGGTACTGAAACTTCTACTCCTGGTCTTGATACTGAGGCTTCTACCTCTGGTGAGCTTCTGGTACTGCTGGTATTGAGGCTTCTACCTCTGGTTGAGCTTCTGCCACTTCTGGTACTGCTGGTACTGAAGCTTCTACTCCTGGTTCTTCCCCCTTGTCATGATACAACTCTTCAAAGTATGAATGCTCCCCCTGAAGGGCTGGATCATCCGAGGTAAAATAGCTCATGTCCTCAAAGAAAGTAACATCCATAGTGACATAGTATTTTCTGGTAGGTGGATGATAACACTTGTATCCCTTCTTATGGCTCTCATAACCAACAAATACACACTTGATCGCCCGGGGATCTAATTTAGACGATCTCTGGCTCTTAGGAACATGAACAAAGGTCACACAACCAAAGACCCGGGCAAGTATATTATGATAGGAAGGAAGAGCGACATGAGATGCAAGAACCTGAAACAGAAATTTTCCTTGAAGAACACTAGATGCAAGGAGATTGATAAGATAAGCAGAAGCAGCGACAGCATCACCCCAAAGATTCTTAGACATATGGGCACTAAAAAGGATGGAACAAGCCATTTCAAGAAAATGCCAGTTTTTCCTTTCAGATACCCCATTCTACTCTGGTGTTCGTGGGCAGGTTGTTTGATGAACAATCCAATGAGTTCTGAAAAACTGGTGAAAAACACGATTGACATACTCCCCTCCATTATCAGAACGAAGAACTTTAATAGTGCCATCTTTGGTTTGAAGAAGAGCAATCCATGTCAACCTTGTGCAATCATCAATAAACGTCACATAATACCTTATACCTGTGACCGTAGGCTCTTTAGAAGGTCCCCAAATATCATAATGAATCAATTCAAAATGGATAATACTCTTGGAGGAACTCGGAGAATAGGTAGAACGATGGCTCTTAGCAAGAACACATGTTTCACAGCGTAAGGAGGACTCTTCCACACCAACAAACAGAGACGGCATGGATTTTTTCATAACATGGAAAGATGGATGCCCTAATCGACGATGCCATAACCAAATTTCACCCAGTTGATTCGAACTTGCAGTCAAAGCAGTGCGTGACGGTGCTCCTGGTTTCTCTCCCGCATATGTCTGATCCAGGTGGAACAATCTGCCCCTCAAGTCCCACCGACCAATTATCTTCCTGGTGAGAAGATCCTGAAAAATCACATACATGGGATAAAAGATTACAGAGCATCGAGACTCAGTATTTAATTGGGGAATAGATATCAAATGGTGTGACAGGTCAGGTACATATAGAACATTATGAAGGGTTAAAATAGGGGTTACACGGACTGACCCTATCCCTAACACAGAAAAAGCTTCACCATTGGCATTAGTAACATATGACATGGGTGGAGGAGACAAATCAGTAATATAATGAGAATTATCATAAGTCATATGATCCGAGGCACCAGAATCAATAATCCAAGTATCAGAACCAACAAAGCTAGAAACTTTTAAAGCTATACCGATCTTACCACATGTTGGAGTCTTATTAGTTATGGGAATATTACCATTGTTGCAGTATTGACCAACCGCATGTATAGATTTATGTGAGAACTCAACTCTCCATCCATTTTTACCATCTAACTCATAAACGACCTTCTCTGCATCTTTACTGTGCACAAAATAGATGAAAGCATAACCCGGTGGCCGTCTTGCGACCCATATTCTTCTCATAATTCTGAAGTCGCGGAACTTTATTCGAGTTCTCCTTCTGAAATCCAAGAACCCAAATTTCCAATATACACCCGAGACATTCTTCCAGAGCGGGTCAGATCTGATGGGTTGGACTGCAAACTGGTCGGGCCGAAGCAGGAACCGGGTCGGGCAGAGCGGAATCAGGTCGTTTTCGGGTCGAGCTGATTCTTCCAATCTGTAGAGGAGCTAGATCGGGTCGAGCTTAGTAGCAGACCGGGACGAGAACGACGCCGGATTGGAGCACAGGAGCGGATCGGGTCGAGATGGAAGCACGCCTGAGGACGAGTGGCTGAGATGCCGGAGAGGGAAGATGAACAGGTCGGGTGAGACGAGACGCTGAAGAGAGGATGCGCCTGCGTTTGCGCCGGAGAGTTCGAGCAGACGCCGAGGACGAGGGAGACGGAGTTGAAGATGCTGACAACGCCGGAACAGTAGCGTCGGTCTGAGTACTAGGTGCCCAAAGCAGAAGAGAGCAATGGCTTTCCCGACGAGGCTGTTGGCGGCAAAAGTGTGCAGAGAGCAATGGCTTTCCCGACGAGATTGTTGTCGGCAAAAAACTGGCTGATAAAAACGAACACCGGATCAAACACAAGCGATCTGATTAGGAAGAGATTAACAAACCCTAACAATGGGGTTTAGTTGGAAGAAGACAAACCAACTTCACACCTCTGACAGAGAACCAACGCCAGACGAAGAATTGCAGCGGAAAATAAAGAGAAAGTCCTTTCGGACCTTTGCTCTGATACCAAGTCAGATATAATACGATTTGGAGAATGAATTTTCTGATATATATTCATCTCACATTGGAGGCTATATAAAGAAGATACAAGGTGTACTACAACCCTACTTGCTTAGTACTACCATGTACTACATATACAGAATAGGTAAGTACTAACTACCTAATTTACATTCCTAAATTACATGACTCACATTAATAATTAATTCATGTTCTTTTTATGTGTGAAAGTAGACTTCCTAATGATTGTTTTGAAACTGATTCCAAGTCTTTTGGACTTAAAATGAACTCATGGTGAATTTTCAAAATGGACATTGCAGATGGCATTTCCTCTCATAAGATTTTGACAACTCTTATATTACTTCCCGAACTCCAAAATTCCTAAAATTTTAAAATGTTTCACCTCACCTTATCTTTACAAATGAATTTGGGTGAATTTCTAAAGTCAACCTGTTGCGTTTCCGTCGTCGTGCACATTAATCGGTGAGCTTCGCTCCTTTGTGACTCTGAAATTATGCTGTGTTTTTTTTGTGGGTTGATCCGATGGGCACCTGGTTGCATCTAGGTTTGCCTTTTGGATGGGACCCCGGTGGTATTGAATCTCAGCGAGATCTGGGAACTTTCGGCTGACTAGCCCTAGTGTTCGCTGTAGGGGCTGTGTCGGGGCCGTTGTTTAGGTTGTATTGCTGATCGGCCAAAGGGTTTTTTTTTTCTTTCCCTTAAGTTAAATGGATTCTAGGAGCTCTAGTGAAACCTCTGAATCGGCCGCCAGGCGACCGGTGACGGACGACCAAGAGAGGATGGAGGACTGGCTTGCCTCTTCGTCCTCGGGGCCAGATGCCATCGCCCGTTCGGCTGGTGAGGCTTCCACGTCCAGGTCTCTAGGACAAGATGATGCTCCCTATGGAGTGGCCTTGGGCACTACCCACCCAGTAGGCGCTCCGCGCCACACACTTGTGAACGGGGATATAACTATACGCTGTGATGAGCCGGAGGGCTCTTTAACTCGATCTCCGGGAGATTGCCGCTTTCCTGGCACGGTGGAGTATTCCCAGAGAGGTAGAACTTCGGCCGCTGCACCCCGGGGAGTCGGCTTGCAACCCGGAGAAGGGTTGGGTTGCTATTCACGAGGACCAGTTCCGACATGGGTTCTCTCTCCCGCTGCCAATCTTTGTGCAGTACCTGGTGAGTACCATCAGGATATCACCGGCACAGGTTCCCGTGAACCAGTGGAGGCAGATACTGAGCCTAGACTGTCTCTACTGGCTGTGTGATATGAGCTTCCCAATGGTAAACGAATTTCAGGCCCTGTACCGGCTGACATGCTCGAAGAAGAGGAAAGCCCGGGGGTGTGTGAGTTTTTCCTCCCAGGACTTTAAGCCGGTGGTAACCCGTTTGCCCTCCTGGCTCAACAATAATTGGAGGAAGAATGTGGTGATGGCGGGGGGGGGGGGGGGGGGGGGAACTGGCAGAAGAGAAATAGGACCTACCGGGTTCCCGGGGCCTTTCAGCCGATCGACGATCAGTCGTATAAGCTGTCTTCCCTGGAGAGAGATAGGATCGCCCGGGTATTTGGGTGCTGGTCCGACCTGGAGCGGAGTTCCTACAATTTCATCCGGCAGGAGGTGCTGGAACTGTGTAGTCTGGGGGGAATCCTGGTGGGTGGTGGGGTGTAGATTGAATGCGCCTGTTCCCGTTGAGCAATTTGGTGTTTTGTCTAATCTCTTTGCTTTGTGTTCTGCAGGTGTATCTTCACGGACGACTATTAATCCGCACGAGACGATGTCCACGAACAATCATGATCTTGTCTCCAAGCTGAAGGAGAAGGGAGACGCCACCGCGCGGGCCACGGTTAACGGGGAAACCGGCCAGTTGATTACACACGACAAACCCGTGGCCATGGATGTTGCAGATGAGGATTACGTCTTAAAAAGCGTAAAGACTCATGCTACCGGACCCCAGGCGGAGTCTGGGTCGAGGAAGACTGTTGGTGGGCCGTCCTGCAAGGATTCCCCACCGGTTGGGACCTGTGCCTACTGTCACAAGGTCTCCTCTGTCTGCCGCCCGATGGGTTCGGGAGCTGCTCCCCTCCGCTGCTGTTACTTTTACCGGCCGGTCGACTGGTGAGAACTGGGCCAAGCGGCTAAGGCTGATGAAAGGTGGGACCACTACCGCCCAGGGTAGGGTTCCTGCAGTCGCTAGCTCTTCAGCTGCCGGCACAGGAGCATCGGGTGTGGATAAGTCTCCTGCTACGAAGCTGGGATCAGAGCACAGCTGCCCGGACGAGCCGTTCGTCTGGAGCCTGCTCAGGGATATGAGGGGCATGGCGCTGGACAAGCCTGGGGCTCCGGGAGGGCGGCTGGGGGATTACCAGCTGAAAACGAAGGAGACGACCATCCAGGTAAGGATAGTTTGTCACTGGTATCCGTTGAACATAATGTGATTTGTTGCTTTCTAACCGGTGCATGTCAAATTGTAGCTGCTGTACCACTTGTATCAGTTAGATGCAAGTGAGGAATTGCCTGAGCTGAAGAAGCAGGTGGCAGCCTGCGTAGTACGGAAGCGCCGTCGGCCTTGCGTTTCGCGCTTCGGAAGCGGAAGCGAAGCGGAAGTGCCGTGGAAGCGGCCGGAATCGCTCGAAAACGCGATTCCGGGAAAAGTGATGTTTAGGAGCGCGATGGAAACGCCACTTCCAAAATTGGAAGCGTGTAGGAAACGTGGGTCGTGGGCAATTTGCAAACATTCATGGCAAAACCTAATTGCTGCTCGTCTGCTCGACCTCCCCACTTCCCCAGTCTCTTTTGCCTTTTCTGTTGTGTTTGGTGCGGCGGCCGACTCGGCGTCAATGACTCAGCGGCTTCACAGTTCAGCCTCGCGTGCGCTCATACAGGTGAGGGGGGGGGGGGGGGGGGGCGACCAGGAAACTACTCTGCAATTCTGCATCAGGTACATCTTCCATTATAAATTTGCATCCAGTTCATGCCTTTCTCTATCATCTGCTGCACAACTTACTGATCCTCTTAAGAATACCAAAAAATTGATTTCATCTGCTGTACAACCCCATTCGTGTAAAAGACATAAGTAGCTGCAATATCATTGTTGATCTAATCATAAGAACGAATGTGCTGATCTTATTTTGGGTTTGTGCTGAAACCATTTTGAGAGATTGAAATTGAAATTGAAAGAAAGTCCAATATGGAGTAATTTAAGTTTAGATAGGTCTATTAGAGTTCAGTTTTGTATCAAATGCCAAATGGTGAAAATTTAAGATTTCAGATCACCTCAACTTTTCAAGCCAACTGTATGTTATTTCGATGGGGTAATTATTGGAGTCTCTTAGATTGTTAGTTGTTCTGGAATTGAAAGTTTTATGCCTTTAGCAATTTGCTGCATCTGACTTGTATATGTCTTAGTGAAATTAGTAGTAAAACTTTGTTTGAGTTTATACATGCATCTAGGGCCGGGCGTTTGGGCCCGAAGGACCGAAAGTCCGGCCCGGCTCGGCTCGGCGAAAAAAGCCCGACACGGGCCGAGCCCTAAAATTTTAAGGACCGGCCCGACATTATGCAAGTCGGTCCGAGCCCGGGCTTGAATTTTTTTGGGCCCGACAGGTTCACTATATATATTAAAAAAAAAACATAATACCTGCGCTGTGTGGTTGCGTCTCTTTCTCGACTTCTCGTCACTCTCGTCCTCCTCCTTCTCGTCACTCTCCTCCTCCTCCTTCCCTGGCCCTATCACCCACGACTCCACGAGTCCTAGTCTAAGACTCTCAGACTCTCAGTCCTCACTCCTCAGTTCCTCACTCCTCAGCCGGTCACCCACGAGCCGCCCCTGCAACCTGCGATGCCGAGACGGTGCGATCTGCGACGGTGCGACCTGCGACCCAATCGGCCAATCGTGCTCCACCAGTCCACCGGCCATTCATGCTCCACCAGTCCACCTGCAACCCAATCGACGCCACCAGTCCGCTGCCTCAGATCTGCCTTTTCTGATTTCCACTTGTGTTTCTGCTTATGTTTCAGTTCAACTAAATTTCTCTATTTTCTCCTGAATTTGGTCTTTCATGGCCCCGTAATTGATGATGGAGGAGGCGGAGGGAGGAGATGAGATCGGAAGGGAGGAGAATGGGGGCGATGGGGCAGTTGAGGAAGTGGAGGGATTGGAGAGTTGAGAGGGACTTGAGGGCGGTGAAGGAAAGAGTGACGTCGTTGGATTAGTTGGAGAGAGTGAGGGAGAAGAGGTGGTGGAAGGGCTTGGAGGTATCGGATAGGGTGGTGGCCGGTGTTGGACTGTTGGAGTGGGGGTTGGAGTTTGGGCCCAAAAAAGCCCGAAAGCCCGGCTCGGCCCGTCGGGCTCGTGCTCGGGTCGGTCCTCATCTTGGAAAAAGCCCGACTCGGCTCTGACCGAGGGGGTCGGGCTTTGGGAATTTTGAGCTCGGCCCGGCCCGCGCCCAACCCTACATGCATCAGAAGCCATCATTCCCTGTCAGCCTTAGTTTTGCGATAGGTACAACATTTGATATGTATTGTACAATGTAGATATGAATATTGTAGTTCATGATTTTGTTCCCTGTAGTATTTGGTTTTGTGTTCTCTCTGCATAGATTACACTCAATAAAATACCTCTGTTACAAAAGAAACTATGGTAATCTGTCTAATCTCCCGTGTGTAGATCTTACAGCATCTTGAATGTAGGATGTTAGGTTGGTTAAGGTAGAGTTCTAGTATGTTATTAAGAAATTGAGTTGAAAATGAAAATGACAATAACATTGATGATATTGATTTGTGTTGCTGCTCTGACTCAAAAGAAGATGCCGATAATGTGAGAATGAATATGAACTTAATCTTGCTTCTTCATTTACTGTGTGGATTCAATGAATTACGGATAGCTTCTGCTGATATGCTTACAGACTGCAGCCATTAGTCTAACCTGATTAGAAAATCCCATGCCATTAAGTTTTTTCATTAGTCTAATGACCCTTCATAGTTGTCTTAAGAGATCCCTAAACAATAATGACCCTTCAATATATAGCTGCTGAATATGCCTACAAACTGCAGCCATTAGTGTTGGAGGTATATATGGTGCACCGCCAAGTATGTTCGGCGACCTCGTGGATCGTGCAACCGGCATCATAGGTCCTACTTCCGGCATCCAGCGGGTAGACCGCCACCCCGGCTACATTCCCAATGTCAGAGATCACCGGTGCCGCACCCGGAGGGCATGCCACCGCGCTCCTGAAATAGCTTCGTAAGTAGGAAAAGTGGGTTTGCATCCCACATTGGAAACATTGTAAAGGAGGGAGCCTTCCTTCCCTATAAATAGAAGGCTTCCCCCTTAGAGTTAGGGATCTTGGATACTTGCTACTCTTGGCATGTAACCACCACCGATGGCTTATTAGCCGGCTATAGTATATTCCAAGTGGACGTAGCCGTGCCTCCGATGGCACGGTGAACCACTATATATCCTTGTGTTCATGTTCTACCTTTATTATTGTGCTTCTGTCAGGCCTACGGGTTTGTGCAGAAACAATTAGCTTATGCTGATATGCTTACAAACTGCAGTCATTAGCTTCTGTTGCATCTTATATAGATGCTGAATAACTTCTTGCTCATGAATTCTTAAACTTCTTGCTAAATGAACTTGCTGAATGATTGTTGCATCTTATATAGCTGTTGTTCATCTTATTTATTTTTAATATATAATTATATATATTATTTTATTTCGACGCTTCCAAAACGCACCCGCTTCCAATTTTTTTTATAAAAAAAAACGCTTCTGCGTTTCCTAACGCTTCGCTTCCGCTTACCCGAACCCGATTCAGTGCTACGTAGGTGGAGGCGTTAACAAGCGCCTGGGACCTCCTGGGGGTGGAGAACTCCAAGATCCAACGGGAGAAGGCCCAGTTGGAGGAGAGGGCCAGGAAGCAGGTGGCCAAGCTGGAGGCTCAGGTGGAAGTCCTGGAAGACGAGAAGAAGGGCCTGGTTGAGGAGAGGGCCGAGCTGGAGACTAAGGTCGAAGAGCTGCAACGGCAAATGGCGACGACCTCTACTTCTGCCGGTGGGTCGGTGGACGAGAATGAACCGGAGATATACCAGAGGGCGGTTAAGAAGTATAAGCAAAGTGACGAGCTTCTTAACATGCTGGAACGGGCCCGGGAGGAGGGGATAGCCGATGCCTATGATGACTGGAAGGCTAAGGGCTATCTCGACGTCTCAAAACTACCGCCAACGTCGGCGGATGCGGGAGCGGGTATGGAGGAGAGGGCCCCTGAGCCGGCCAGTGACAATACCGTGGGTGAAACCGCTGCTGAAGGAGCTCCTCCTGAAGAGGAGGAGCAGGCGAAAGAGGCGGCTGTTGAAGAGGAGGGGCCGGTGGGAGGGCCTTAGCAGATGCCATACTTCATACACTCCCCCTCACCCTGTTCTGTTGGTTTTTTTTTGTTACCCTTCCACCTGGTTGCTTGCCGGTGGCATAGTCCCTTGTAAACGTTGCGATTTTTTATGAAATTGACATTTTGCCTGAGCCTGTGTTATGCCTTTTTCAATTTGCCCCTGGCTTGGCTACTAATAATTTGCCCTTCGTGTTGACTTGAAAACAAAGTTGGGATAAATAGCTCCTGAAATTACACCGGTCAAACCGGTCGGAATGCTTAGCTAATTGTGTTAGAGAAAAAAAAAATATTTAGCATTTCTCTCGGGTTGTCAAGATACTGGGCCGCTGATCTTCTCTATGGGTTTGATCTGGGGGAGGCGCCGGGTTTGAGCGGGAGGTTAAGATTTCGGCCAGTCACGCGAACCTTGGTGTCGCGGGATAGGAGTCCCGGTCCCGCGCAGTCCCCACATGCCGGGTTACCCTTAATATCGCTGCAAGTCGCCGCGGCGGACTAGCCCCTCGATCGTTGTTTTCAAGGCAAGGCAATCGTTTGTGTGGTGTGTGGCTTCATCGTGGTAGGAGCAGTATTTACCGGTCTGCGCCCGGGTCAAGTTCCCCTTCAGGTGCTTTCTTTTTGGCGGTGAAGAGATATTGTTCCCGTTCTCATACATGATATCCTCGTAAGAAAAGGTTAAAGTAGAGAATACCTCTTGCCGTCCTGCTGGCACGACTGCCAGGGGGCGGGTTTGTTGGCAGGACGGGGGCTTGCCACCTCTTTGGGGTGTGTCATTCTGGATATAGCTCCTCGGTCTTGGCCCTGCTGCCAGTTTCTGACTTCCTGTCGGGCGGAATCCGACTCCTCCCGCCTTCTCTTGTGCTGGCGACTCCCATAAGTTTCGTGGTCCGCCTAGGCGTGCCTGATAGCCATTTCCATCAGTTCATCGTAACCCTGCGGGGTCTCCACCCGCAAAGCGTACGAGAACTTTCTAGGCCGGAGGCCTTGCTTGAAGGCCGATTCGACAATCCCCTTGTCCAGGTCCCTGACACCGGCAGTTGCCGTTTGCCAACGGTTAACGAAAGCTCTCAGCTCTTCGTCGTCTGCCTGCCTGCAATTGAAGAGGATTGACGAGGTCTAGGCCCCTTCGACCCTTAATATGGACCGGCTCACGAATCTATCGGCCAACTGCTCGAATGCCTCTATAGAATTCGCCGGTAACTCATAAAACAAGCTGAGTGACTCCCCAGACAGGGTCTCTTGGAAAATGTTACAGCAGACGGCGTTAGAATAACCATTAGCACACGTTTGGGATTAGAAGCTGTCCAGGTGCTGGTATGGACAACCGGCCCAAGAGTACGTCTGCTTTAGTGACTTTTGGGTGCCTAATCTTGCGGATTCCAGAATCCGGGGTGAGAAGGGCCATGCCCGCTCATTGAACCGTGCGCTCTCCATCGGTCTCGCTCCCTTCCTCTCGTTAGCTTCCATATGGGCCTTCAAATCTGACACCGAGTCATATAGTATTTGGAGTGCCCATGCGGTTGGGCTAATGGCATCACCCTCGAATGAACCACTTGCCCTCCGAGAGGCCGGGGCGATCCCTGGTGGCACTGTGCCTATCGGGTACGCCTCTCCCGCCACGCCGGTGTCCCGCTCCCCCCCCCTGATGACTGTCCGACCTCCAGGTGTGGGGACTCTTTTTGCGGCGGCGTGAATGCTTTTGTCAGAGCGGCATTGCACTGCTGTCCTCTTTCTAAGGCAGCCACCAGCGCGGCATTAACGTCTTTTATGTCTTGATATCGGGTATTGGCTTCCGCCTGATTTCGGTCACTCTCTGCTCGTAAGTGGTTAACCTCCGCTCTCATAACTTCTATCTCTCCAGCCATGTTGTACTCGCCGAGACTGGAAACATCGTCCTGGCTGTTGCCAGCGGCCAGCCTATCTTCCTCTCTGCTTTCGGCATCAGGGGACGCTGGTACGGATTCCGGGCCCGAGACTCAGTGGGCTTCCTCCAGGCCCTTCCCGCACGCAGCTTTTTCGTATTCGCTCATCGTTTTGCCAGGACCACGGTTGCTGGTATCATTCTGGCCGCAGCCATCAGCGGGCTGCTCCTGCCCCGCACCCGGGATTTGGACTAGCACCGACTCCAGAACCCACCGGTCCCCCTCTAGATTTCTTTCCCCCCTTTCTCCTATATTTCTAGACATACTTACCTCGTAATCCCCTCCCATTTCTTGCGATCCGTAGGCTGATCGGTTCCCTTCCCGCTTAGTACGACAACACAAACTCTTCCCACAGACGGCGCCAATTGTTTCTGTCTGAATCTGTAGACTCACAGATTCCGGTGGATATTGGTGTGGTTCCTTCCAGCAAATCCTGCTAACTAAGGGAATACCGGGCAGGGCCAGTCCATTCCGCTCCGATGCCTAAGTCAGTATAGTTGGAATAAACTGATAACTTAAACAGGAATGAGTAGTTGAAGTATTGATTACCTATTAATGAGGGCATTTGGAGCTCATATATAGGCTGTCCTGCCGGGTGTGAGGACTGGCCTCACCCTTCGATGTGGAACTAGCCCCCTTCTGCACATATTACTGGACTGTTTCGGCCCTTGTTTGGGGAGCTGTCATCCCCGGTTCCCGGACCCAGGTCACAGGTAAGACCTGCCCGGGCGCGGGTGCAGGTGTTCATGCTCTAGTCCCGGGCCCTGGGCTGGGTCCAGGAGTCCTTATTACGGGTCTGGGGGCCTGGGTAAGCATCTCTATGGCTACTGTCAACAAACCGCAAGCTGAAATGGGTTGGAAATCTTCTCGATCACATTTTCTTGGGTTTTTTACCCAAAACTATAATTTTGTGTTAGTATTTACCAGTAGCAAAACTGCTTTTTCAAATTACCACTAGCAAGTTTCCATCCAAAACTAACAGAATCCGTTATCTCATAAATTACAAAATTACCCTAAAAAATCAATACCACTGAGCTTCCGAAACTCCACCGTCCTCCGCCGCGCTTTCAATAACACTGAGCTTCAGAAACTCCACCGTCCTCCGCCGCGCTTCCAATACCACTGAGCCTCAGAAACTCCACATTCCCCGTCCTCCGCCGCACTTCTAATGCCACTAACTCTCAGAATATCAAGATGACGATTCTCAACTCCACATAAACCCTATGAACCATAATCTACCCCCTCCCAAATTCAAACTCAAATCCCTAGATGGATCTCCTTTGAGCTTACTCCGACGACCAAAACCCTAATTCCTCCACCTCCATATTATACGAAAGAAAGCACTGCCAGAGAATAAGAAAATAGAAACTTCGAACAACCAATTGGCCCCCTTCTCCTCCAATAAACCCGATCCAACTGCCGATCTGACCCGCTAGAGCTTCCACGCCGCAGATCCGACCCGGTGTAACCAAGAGATGGCGCCGAGCACGATCTGGAAGGTGATCGGAGCCGTCAAGGTCCAGACGAAGTCGCGAGCAACATGGTGCCGGACCTTGAAGTCGCGTCGGTTGGCTCGCTTGGCGGCATCCTTATTCTTCTTCAGGCTCACCAAATTAAGGTTGAGGAAAACAAACGCGTCCTTGCCGTCGTTGTTGCTCCGAGGAACCAGGTCCCTAATTTGTTGTAAATAAATCACGAAAACAAAACACAATACATAAAAACATAATCAACCATACAAGATTGTTGACAGTAGCCACAGAGAGGCTACATAAGCCCACAGACCCGCAGCCAATGCATCCGGGGCCGGACTGAGGCCCGGAGTAGGATCACCAGCACCCGGACCCGAGGTCCAGCAGTCTACCTTGTGACCAGGGGCCCGGGGACCGGGGACGCCAGCCTGCCGAACAGGCCACCAGAGATGTCTTTTTGTGTGCGAACAGAAGGAAACCATCAATCTGCCAGTGACATGCCGATACACATTCCCTTGCCTAACCCTCTCATAAGGCCATGGTAGGAGCACAAGCATGATCAAAGCCCATATCAAAGTCGTAACCATCATCATAACGAAACACATAACAATTCTTACAAAGGATATCAGTTTGGATCCCAAACCATCTTCATTGACATCAACTTCATGCCTAGACTTCTGTCCTACATCCTTCTCTGAAATTTTCGATGTTCCTTTCGCTGTCGCCCCAGAGCTTGTGTTCAAAAAGCTCCCCAATCTCCTATTCCTCAGAATTGAACTGCTTCCACTATTTTCCATTAGCTAAAGGTTGATGAAAGTGAAACAGTCCTGCCTCACCAAAACCAAAAACAGAACAGATGAGATCAGATGAAAATCGAACCTTGTGAAATATTTCTGTAACAAAGTATGAACCCAAATACGTTTTTTTATAACCTGCTGGTCTCAGCTTCTGTGCAGCCAAACAAGGCCTGTGACTGATCCTAGTCAAACAGAATAGCAAAGCAGAGCTCACTTGATAGAAAGTTACAAACTCAAGTGACCAGATGAACCGGGTGGATAAGAAAATAAATTGATAAATATATAAAAGCTTCCAACTTTGGCTGCCGAGAAACGAAATGGAAACTACTGAGCTGTTCCAATGTGTTTTCTTTGAAAAGAACAAAAAGAAATATAATTCCTTAGAAGTGACCCATAAACCAGTCTAACCTGCAGGTAATGAATTGGACCTGTCAAGTGGCTGTGGCGAAGAATCGTAATTGAACGAGGAACGTCGGAGAAGAAGGTAGAAGTACAAAGGCTGTTGTATTGTTGGACATGGAAAACAATTTCTGGCTGACTCAGGTAATCCAAGCGCACAAGGAAAAGGACAGACGAATAGACTAAGCACACGGCCAACAATTACACATCAACCTGTGAATGGCTACGCTAGTCAGTCCGACTGTAGTATATCATAGTCTTTCACTAGTTTAATTTTTAAGTTTAATTTTTAAGTTTAACTTGATCAACGTAGCTTTCGAGTCACTTTAATGGCGACTCTTTTCGATTTAGTAATTATTTTGGTCTTCAACCTCATCCACAATGTTAAAGAAAGAACATGTTTACCTACCACATTTTTGAGTTATCACATTCCCCACTCGGTCAAATTTCTGGCAAAACTTAATCCTAGTACCAATTGTTATGGAGAAAAAGTCACTAATGTGTATTACCTAATAATTTCAATGGGCTTTCGACTGCGGTAGTTCAAATACCCAAAAAAGTCACATCAACAAGAGTTTTAGTTCAAATTAAGAACCCACGATGAAGGCTTCTCAACCCCTAACTCCACGTCATTAAATTTAGGAGGTGTCCTCTATCGATTTTTATTATGTGTGGTCGAAAATAAGAATGTTTAAATATCTAAAATTAAATCTCTATTTTAAATAGTAAGTTTTTAAATATTAATTATATTAATATTTTTAAATAAAGACGCCTGACCAACTTAGACGGCGTCTAGACGCTTCAAGTCAACCCTGACCCTCCACCATAACAAGTTTCTGAACCTTAATTTTATTTGAAAAAAAAAAAAGATTTAATTAATTATAATTGAAATATTAAAACTTAAAAAGGTGTAGCTACGTATGTGAATTGGGTTCAAACGACAAGCGGAAGTGCCTGCAAATACCAATATTTACAAAACGACCCCACGAAATTCCGACAATGAAACCCAAATAAGTATAATGTTGAATATTCTGTAAAATGCGGGGAAATCGCAGAGGTTTTCTCTCCACCTGTCTCTTCATCTTCCTTCTTCTTAATTCTCTCTTCCTCCATTTCTAGGGTTTTGGTTTCTCAACCAGGTACGTCACCCATCCATCATCACCTTCAATTTTCATCGATTCGCTCAATCTAACACTGCACATTTTAAATTCCAAAAGGCTCCTTTGCAATTTTAATTTTAAGTATCCACGTTTTGTTTTGTTTTGATTTGATTTGATTTGTTAAAACGCTGAAAATGTAGGATCGGAGTTTAGTAATAGATCAAATTAAGCTTGGATTAGCTTAGCAGTATCTCAATTTTGGTTTACTGAGTTAGTGATTATTCTGTTCTCCGTTTTTGGCTTTGAATTATAGGTTTTTGAGGAATTGGTGTTAGTTTTGGTTAAATATGAGTGTGGTGGGAATTGATATTGGAAATGAGAACTGTGTGATTGCGGTGGTGAAGCAACGAGGTATTGATGTGTTGTTGAATGAGGAATCGAAGCGAGAGACCCCGGCCGTGGTGTGTTTTGGCGAGAAGCAGAGGTTTCTGGGGTCTGCTGCTTCTGCCTCTGCAATGATGCACCCCAAATCGACCGTGTCTCAGGTGAAGAGGCTTATTGGGAGGAGGTTTAGCGAGCCGGATGTGCAGAAGGATCTTCGGATGTTGCCGTTTCAGACTTCTGAAGCGCCGGACGGCGGCATTTTGATTCATTTGAGTTACTTGGGGGGTACGCATATGTTTACACCGGTTCAGATTACGGCAATGCTGTTTGCGCATTTGAGAGAGATAATAGAGAAGAATCTGGAAATGCCGATTTCGGATTGTGTGATTGGTATTCCGTCGTACTTTACAGACTTGCAGCGGCGCGCTTATTTGGACGCTGCGACGGTTGCTGGGTTGAAGCCATTGAGGTTGATGCATGACTGTACTGCGACTGCTCTTAGTTATGGGATTTACAAAACGGATTTCTCGAATTCTGGTCCGACTTATGTGGCATTTGTTGACCTTGGCCATTGTGATACCCAGGTCTCGATTGCATCCTTTGAGTCTGGGCATATGACAATGCGATCTCACACTTTTGATAGAAGCTTGGGAGGGAGAGACTTTGATGAGGTCTTGTTTACTCATTTTGCCACACAGTTCAAAGAGCAGTATAAAATTGATGTGTACTCTAATGTCAAGGCATGTGTCAGGCTAAGGGCAGCATGTGAGAAGCTGAAAAAGGTTTTGAGTGCAAATGCAGAGGCGCCTCTTAATATTGAGTGTTTAATGGATGAGAAAGATGTTAAGGGTTTTATGAAAAGGGAAGAATTTGAAATGCTGGCTTCGAGTTTGTTAGAGAGGATTCGTGTTCCTTGTAGTAAAGCTTTAGCTGATGCAGGTTTAACTGCAGACATGATTTATTCTGTAGAGCTTGTTGGGTCAGGGTCTCGGATCCCAGCTATTGCTAGAGCATTAGTTTCTCTATTCAGGCAAGAACCGCGTCGGACACTAAATGCTAGTGAATGTGTAGCACGTGGATGTGCTCTTCAATGTGCAATGCTAAGTCCTGTTTTCCGAGTCAGAGAATATGAGGTTTGTATCTTGCAATGGAGTTTCTTTTTTGGTATCAGAATGCAGTACTTGCTTGCCATTGAATGTCATCATATATTTGTTACAGAATAATCTCTTGTCAATTTCTTTTTCTTTTCCATCTTACTGTATTTGGCATCTGTTATAGGCAGATATGGGAAATTCAAAGAGTTACATTAGAAGTGCAGTAGGATTCTATTTTGCCGATGCGTTATATCCCTTTTGTCAATTAAGCTGCAGTTGTGACTCTTTAACTTAAATATGCAAGTATGTTGTGGTGTTTATCTACTTATTCTCAACATGTCGTGCTTATTGCTTAATTTAAATCCCTCAAACTTTCTTATCCTAGGGCCTGATTTTGTGCTTTCTTCTCAACAAATGAGCTCGTTCCTCCCCTATTTCTCCCTTTTTCTGAACTCTTGTACTCTCTTATTTGACACTTTTTAAATTTAATGTACTTTTCTTGGAATCTATATGTAGGATGAGATCATGCCATCACGATCTTCTGTATACAGAAGTCTGCTAATGGTCTTGGAAATAGAATTACATTATTATTTTTATAATGTTGGCACACATATTTTCTTTATTAGGATAGTTGCACCAAAATGAAAATAATTGTTTTTCTCGATCCATATGCAGGTTCAAGATTCTATTCCTTTCGCTATAGGATTCTTGTCAGATGAAGGTCCAATTGGCACTGGCTCGAATGGCATTATGTTTCCAAAAGGCCAACCCATCCCAAGTGCTAAAGTATTAACTCTTCAACGAAGCAGTTTATTCCATTTGGAAGCATCTTACGCTGATTCCAGTGAGCTGCCACCCGGCGCATCTCCCAAAATTTGTTGTTTTACGGTAATATGTGCTCTTTATCTTCTTCTTTGGATGGGGTAGGACAGGGATATGGCCATCAAATTTGAGGGTAGATACGCCAGTCTTTGTAAAACAATATATTTGTTAGAGAGAGATTCACTATATTCTTGATGTAAATGGCAATTTGATCCTCTCTAGGCATATCGAGAAATGAAATTACCTTTTCTTTGTGCAATACAAATACATCTTAGTTAATATGCTACTCTTTATGCAGATTGGTCCTTTCCAAGGCGGAAGTGAAAGGTCAAGGGTTAAAGTTAAAATTCAATTAGACCTCCACGGTATTGTCTCTGTTGTATCAGCTAAGGTAAGTAAGAACTAAGAAGTCAATTTCTTACATATATCAACTTTGTCATTACAAATTACTTTTTTAGCTTTTGTAATATTAATCCTATCATGGATAGGTGGTGGAAGAACATGGAGACGATTCAAAAATGGACCCGATGGACACTGATTGTGTAACTGCTTCTGTATTACCTGAGGCACGTGCAGACGGGTTTCAAGAGAATATGCAGTCCAGATCTTCACATGCCACTGTAAGTTTGTTTTCTACTTTGTTATTGTTTTCAAGAATTTCACTGCCTTGAAAACTAATATGCTTGTTTATTTCCATATATGATGTCGAAATGTCTCTAGATAAAACCAGAATTTGGAGCATGTCACATTCTTATACTCAATTATCTTATCTACAGTACTATTTTCTTTCATACGACATCTGCAATTTTGCTTTACTTATTTCATCCTACACCCTGAAGGTTAATGATGGCTATATTGTTTGTTGCAAACTTATAATTTATAATTTTGTTCTTTTCTGCTGTTTAGTTTGCGGAGTAGTTGTAAACTCATTAAAATTATTTCTTATTTTTCCAGGGTGATGTGAGACACAATAAATCCCCTACCAGGCTAGATATTCCCATTAGTGAAAATATATATGGTGGAATGACCAAGGCTCAACTTTCAGAAGCTCAAGGAAAAGAACTTCAGTTAGCTCAACAGGACAGAGCTATGGAACAAACTAAAGACAAAAAGAATGCCTTGGAGTCTTATGTATATGAGATGCGGAATAAGGTACATCTTCTATACATTCCCATAATGTCTGTCTCGCTACTATAGTTCTGCCGGCTCAACACTTTTCACTGATTTTGATTCTAATTAACCTCCCTGAATATGCTTGGGTTTTTCCAAGCAGTATCTGATTATGAGGCCAATGGTTTTTTCCTCTAAATGACTCGAGTAAAATATATTTCTCAATAGATTTTTCTTTCTTGCTGTATGTGGTAAAGGTCGAAATGTAGACAGGCAAAATCTGCTAGTCATTTCAGAATTTGTGATCACAGCTTCAATTACTTAACTACTATAGGGCTGATCACCAGTTATAGATTACTTTGGCAAAGAATATCAGGCTATTCTTGTAGTAGCTGGAATCTATGTCTAGATAGTGAGCTTGTTTGGCTGTAGCTTAGTCACCCTCGTGTATAGATCTTTTAGTTCATGCAGCTATATTATTGCCATATGCTGATTATGAAATCCATGTGAAATAGCTCTTCAATACATATCGAAGCTTTGCAACTGACCAAGAGAGGGAGGGCATATCCAGGAGCCTACAGCACACGGAAGATTGGCTTTACGATGATGGAGATGATGAAACGGAAAATGCCTACACTTCAAAGCTGGAAGATCTTAAAAAGGTTCTTACCTCTTCAAATCTGAGAATGTAAATTTCTATTTTCTTTCTCTCATTCTTGATGTTGTATTTGATACTCATAGCTGGTAGATCCAATTGAAAACCGATACAAAGATGAGGAAGCACGAGCACAAGCTACTAATGATCTATTGAAGTGCATTGGAGATTATCGCATGGCTGTGGAATCACTTTCACCCATGGATAGAGAAGCGGTATGTTAAACATAGTGTGTGTGTGTGTGTGTGTGTGTCTGTGCGCATTTATTTTTTTTATTTTACAGTTTTATCTATTATTCTGAGTCTTTGACGTTGCATTTTCAGATTCTGAATGAGTGCTTTAAGGTGGAGCAGTGGCTAAAAGAAAAAAACCAACAGCAAAACTCCATGCCAAAGAACATAGACCCAATATTATGGTCGAGTGATATTAAGAGCCGGACTGAGGAGTTGAACTCGTAATACTCTTGCACCTTTTATTTTGCACCTTAGAGTCTTAGAGAGATGTGGCAGTTTTAGTTTTATAGTTTTACTTTCAAGTTGTACTTTTATTAACATCATGGGTGAAGACCATTTAAACATGACTCCTCAATAGTGATCAATATTCGTAAGCCAATTAAATGCCCTGCTGCAAAATTTATCTAACCTGCTTGTGATACCTTATAAACTCATCTATCCGTCAAGTAAATTTTCGGTTGATGGGGTGACTCTTCTTAGCACATGCATAGATTAACATCACTCATTTTCCTGGCATCATGGAAGTTTCACAATTCATTTGCTATCTTCTTTATTTTTTTCATTGCTGCTTTTGATTTCAAATTATCTCTAGAGTTTGACAATTTTACTCTATGATTTCAGGAAATTCAAACACATATTTAGATCCAGGGGTTCTCATCGAGAGGAACACAAGGGTTCAAACCAGCATGATACTTCTAGACACAAATGACCGAACCAATGATGGATGGCCCACAGATTTTTAGGCTTAGTTTCTTGTTTGTTCTGACAACTGTATATCTGTTGCATTTGTGTTGCTTTTTCTTTATATAGATGGGCAGTCATAGTAAAAGCACACTAAATATTTGCCCCAGTTTTTGTGTGTTCTTCAACTAAAGACCTATACCATTATAACATCCTGAGAAAAATGTCGAGATCTATGACTTTAGCAATACCAGTGAAAGAGTTTTGAACAATTCGTTGCTAACAGAAGCCATGGTGTTTTTAGACCTTGTCTAAAGAATAAACTGTTGTATATAAAACATTTTTACTTCAGGGATTGTTGTGTTTCTCAAAAGGATTTAAAATCCAACGTTTGCCATCTCTTGGGACCAACGGATTGTTTTCTTTTCTGATTCTTGATTGTTTGTTCTTTTTTTTTTTATTAGTGATTATGTTATGTCATTTCCGTTTATTCCTTAATTAACAAAGAGAGTGGGAAATGAGGAGTATGGGCACAGATTCTGACTTCTTTTTTGGCAATCAGCAAGTTTTATCAGCCAACACATTCGGCCAGTTAGGTATTTCTTACTATTCAGCAGTTCGACAACATGGTTTGTAATGCATTAGATTTTCTTATTCTAAGATTATTTCTAGCTCCTGATCAAGATATCTATTTTAGTTGCATTTGATTTAACACAATTTCAGTTCTCCAGTCCAACAAATAAAAACAAAAAACTATTCAGCAGTCCATTAAACTCTTAGATTTGAGTTATCTCCAACTAATTAACCCACTGATTCCGCTCCATTTCTCCTTTCCTTCATTTAGTTTAGTTTTTCTTTGGAAAGAGGCAACGTATGGAAAATCTTCATCAAACTCCCGCGTGAAAATTTGATTCTCAGTAAACAATTGTTGAAAGCAAAACCTAAAGTTATTGAATCTTAAACAAGTAGATATGGAGAAGCTATTGGCAGCACAAACTTGCAGTTACTCTTAAACCCTGAGTCGGTCTGTGCAACGATGCAATTCAAGGCTTGTTTGTAATAGCCTTCTGCTTATCACCCCATCACTGGTTTGAGAAGACTTGGGTGCGAGGTCGACCCCCCAGCCGGTGGCAAAACCTCCTGAAGATATAGTGAAACGTGCCAACATGGTTCATTGCCTCATTTGGTATGCAGAAAATGGCACCCTGATCATTGATAACCTTCATATATAGATCTCTAACAATAACATATTGAGTTTCCAGGAGAAGAAGACACTACCAAAGCGGATGCTGTGACCATTTTCCACTGTCTCAAGAATCTCAACATAGCAAAGTGCACCCACATCATAATTTGTGGCAATTAGTGCAGGGATTACACGTAACAGAATTGTTAGTGTACACACACCGTCTGACAGCTGAAGCTCATCGAACTGAGGGCGCCTCTTTGAATGGCTTACTTTAACTTGGAACAAGGAGATCATATAGAAGTTGAATGTGATTCACAGAGTGTTTCATCGGTGCAGATCGAATCGATCTTCAGTATTATCGATAAACAGTTGCAAGGATTGAGTAAGTCTAAAGACGATATGTAGTCTGGTTAATTAAATTTGGGATCCTCTTCACAAATTAGAGGTTTTAGGTCTTCACAACAATTTAAAATGAAAATGGTCCTGAAACCAGAACACTTGTTTCCAACTTTCCATGCATATGATGATCTCAAATACAGCTAGAGACTTGAGAAGTTCTCATTAGAAGAGCTTATACAGCAGCAACTAATATGCATGTCGACGATGCTAATGCTTCTTCACATGAGGGATCGAAGTTCCGAAATCAGACAAGAGTTTGACTATTCAGGTTTTTTATTTTTTTTATTTTCTTTTTTGACGAAATTCTAGGTTTGCATCCGGGGCCTCTCCTATACACAATTTCACGTACGCTGCCCACGCCTAGGCCTGCATTAGATAATATTTCCTATATAACAGAGTTGGACTTTATTATTCATTCTTTTGGATATTATTCATCAGCGTGCGAAGCATGTGGGTTTTTTTTTTCTTTTTTTTTTTTTTTATCAAATCGGGCTCTTTTCTTCTTTAACGTCAAAATCGGTCGATCGCTCTCTCATCTCCAAGCAAACTTTGCCTCACTCCCCATTCTCTCGGATCTCTCCCTCCCTCTCATCTGACGCCAAAGCTTGATCATCGCTGACTTGCTTCTCATCGAGTCATCGCTCAGCAACTCACCAACTCAACTTAGCTCGGTCAAAGTCCTCAACCCGACTCATAATCGAAACCATCAATTACTCGATACCGACTACTCTTGCAACATCGTTTTGGATCAGAACCGATCGGATAGTTTCTATCAGATCGCCTCAGCGTCTTCTTATTCAGAGGTGGGTTTCATTCATGGGTGTTGCATTTACTGTTGTGATTGAATCATACTTTTTGAATTTTTTGGGTTGTTGGTTATATTTCTTTCTGATAGGTAGTTTGTGTATATATGGAATGGGTTCTCTGATTTTTCTCCTTTTGTTTGGATTCCCATCAATTTTCAGTTTATTTTTTGTTTATTGTTGTTTAGCTCTATATGTTTGATATTTGTTTCTGATCTGGGTACTTCAACATGGGTTGTGCTTTCAATTATGGTGTGCATTATTTCAGCCATGCTTTAAGCATACATCACTACTTTGATTTTGGTCATGTATAGGTATGGTGAACCATTGTATGACAGTAAGAAGCTATAAACAGTCATGCATCCCTTTTTTTTTTTTTTTGGTGAAACGGGTTATATACAAATGGTTTCATATATATATATATATATATATATATATATATATATATATATATGGAGATGGAGATGGTGATGTATATGTGTGGAGATGGTGAGGGGATTCTCAGGTTTGTAGCCTCTATTCTTCCTTTTTTTTTTTTTTTTTATTACTGGAAGTTTTGGTATCCTTCAATTGTGGTGCCAGAGACCCATATGATAAGTAGTCTTCGTTAAAATTGAAAATTGGTTACGAACCACTAGGAGATGAAGAGAGTACTGAGAATAAGAAGACGAATCGTTGCAAGTATAGGGAGAGTTATTGGTACCTCTTGATTTTTGATTTTTCAGTGTCTTATAAGCTTCTTTGATTTCAAATATTTTGGGCTCGACTGCTAGATTTGTTTGATAGGTTTTAGGCCAGTGTTCAAACTTAAGGAATTAGCTGGGTTTTGTGATTGTCGAGTAGAAAATTTGGATTTTAATAACTGGGTTGTGGTCATCTGTTGTATTTATACTCTTAAATTGCACATACGTGACTGCTAATAGAACTGATGGTTGGTGAAATAGAAACCTGATGGTTGTGCTCAATCATAACGGACATAATGGTTAGTAAAATCCTAACAGTTCACGATCCTAACATTTTCTGCCATAGTTTAGTGCATATCTGCACATTCTGTAGGAAATTGTAGTTGAAAAAATGCTTCAAGTAGGCTATACAGCAGGTTATCATTAAGAAGACTCGGTAGATAATGATAATCCATGTAAAACCTTCTGTGCATACCCGTATTAGTTGAATATGAAAATAGATCGGTAGTATAATGAATATATATAATGCTTATAAAACCTTGAATATAAGGGGAATGATAGTGCATTCTGTAATAGACTTGCTGAATACAAATGAAACAGTAAAAAACCTTCTAATATAATTCAGCAGATCAAATGACGCCATATGGAAACTGTTCCTTAAGTATGTAGTCTTTATATATATGTCTTGCCGAATCTGTTTCTTAAGTATGTAGTCTTTATACAAATACACCAATAGAATTGTGCACTGTCAAGATAGGACAACATATAGAACAAACCATAGGACTTTGTTAAGTATGTTGCTGCTATATTATTAGCTTTTTTGCTTCATATTAGTTCTTTCTTATAATTATAGAACAACATAATAATATTTATTTTGTTTGCTGAAAAATATTTTTTAGGTATGGGTCGGAGAAAGAAGTCAGCGACACCGTTGGAGTCTATTGCAGGAACTTCTAAAGACAAAAGATCTTTAACCAAAAGGCAGCGCTTTTTTCAAGCTATTTCTGAAGAATGCCATGAGGCGGAAACAACAGCATGCGACAGTAACAATGGTGGAGATCTTCACCAAGTTATCTCAGGTAGTGTACAATATGAACTGTTCTATTATTTGAATAAAGCTTCTAATACTAGCTAAAATAGTGTTGTTGAATTATCAGTTTTTCAATTATGGAACGCCAAAACTTATTATTTTGTAGTTTTGGAAATCAAAACTTTATTTTCATATGATCTTCACCAATTAAGTTATCATAGGTGATGTACACATGTAATAGCTTATTATGTACTATGAATTGTTGTGCCGTTATTAGAATGAATCTAATAGCATTTTACTAAAATGATTCTGCTGAGTTATCAGTTTTGCATGACAGTCAAACTTTAAAAAAATAGTGTATGCATGTTCTATGTTTAGATTTTATAAATCTCGGGGTTATTCTTATTTTGTTTCTCATGCAAAACGTTTGTTTTCATATGATCGTTATGAAGTCCTCTTGCGTGTTGTAACATCAAATTCTCTATAAGAAATAAAGTCGTCTCTTGCTTTTGTTGTCGTTTATCGGTGTATTGAAAATGTTTTTGAGTCAATCATGAAAAGTTGAAAACAGGAAGTCTTTTAGCAAAAGAAAATGTTTTTTTTTTCTAAACTTTTTCCTTATGAATCTTTTCTATGAACAATGACAAACAGCCTCAATGGTGATGCAAATCTTCATGAGACTATTGCAGGTGATATAATGCTGTGTAAATTCTTTCTTTCAATTTTTTGATGTTTGGATTGTTTAATGGAATTGAAATTGGTTTTTCAGATATGATGCGCAAGAGGAAGTATAACTCTGTTGACAAAGAAATTGTGTCAAATCAAGTGGAACTTTCTTCTAAGAGATCATGCTCATCTGTCGGCACTTCTCAACAGTGTCTGCCCTCTCATGAGTCAGGGACTCATGCGGACGAGAGTAGTGATGATGAAGCGCATGAGGATAGCGATGATGAAGGTGTTCATAGAATTATATCAGGTGTTGTTTGCTTTTCTGTGTTCCTGGGTAAAAATGTTACATGTTGCATTTCCAGTGCATTGTTCTATCTCCTATATAACTATAGTGGGTTATTTTTGTCGTTTTTTTATTGATATATTCTAGAAGTGAAGGTGTAGTTTTTCAGAGTACTGTGGGTTTATAGATGTTACTACTTTTTGTTTCAAGCAAATGTAGAACTTTTACAATTTTTGAGTTGTTCAATTTGAGATTTTAACTGGTGAGAATCTTCAATTCGCATATGTATGTGAGATATTTCCACTATCTTTCCAAGTTTTTTTTTTTTTTTTTTAGGGAGAATTGCAATTGCCTCTATTAATATGAGTTTGAGTGACTGTATGTTGATATCAATTCATCATATGAGTTCACTATATATATAGCTTAGTTCTTTAGAAGATTGTTTAGTTGAACTTCATATATGTTAGATCAAACATAGTCTGACGTTATACTTGATTACATGCTTTCAAAATGAGATCTCCATGCACATCAATTGTATACATAATGTAGTGACGGTGATAATATAGAATTATATGATAGATTTAGTAGATTGTTTTGTGGTTCGTAGCTACTTCATGTAGTTGAATTGTTGTTTTTGTTATGTTAATGGATCTAAATTTGTAAAAAAAATAAAATAGTTTGTTGTTATCACGTATCAATTAGCTTAATTTTAGTTATCTTTTTGTGAATCAGATGTTGGTGTAGGATCTTTTGGACAGGCATCATATCAACGAAGTTGAGCAGGTTAGGAGAAACTTCAATATCAATTATTCAATACTAAATATTCATCATCATATATCGCCAATCATAAATTATGTAACGTATTTTTATGATTCTCATTGCAGGTGTCATTGTTGATTATAAGGACTCTGGTGATGACTCTTATATATGTAACCATTGCATTGCCCAATTTTGGTTAGACGAAGCATTACAAAGAAAGAAAAATAATCAATTGATATATACTCATTGTTGTGAAAAAGGCCGAGTTCAACTTCCAATGTCATATCCAACACCACTTTTTCTCGATGAACTATTAAATCCAGATAATGGTAGAAGAAGTGTATTGTTTCGTGATAATATTAGAGTGTATAATTCTATGTTTGCTTTTACATCAATGGGAGCTAAAATTGAGCATAATATAAACAATGGAGAAGCTCCTTATGTGTTTAAGATATGTGGTCAGGTGCATCATAAAATGGGTTCAGTTTTACCTTCGCCAGAAAAATCTCCTAAATATGCTCAGCTATATGTATATGATACTGAGAATGAGATTTCAAATCGGATGACTGGTATTGATCCTGATCATGCAAATAACAAGATTGATGCTGATATTGTAAAAGAATTGGTAGAATTATTAGATGAATGTAATGAATTGACGAAAGAGTACCGATCTGTAAGAGATGGATTTGAAAATCGTTTGTTGCCCAATTTTGATGTGACTATACTTGATCGTGAAAAGAATGATAGTAAACAATATGAACTACCTTCTGGTCGTGAAATTGGTGGATTGATTGTGGGTGACATAGGTGAGTTTAATTCGAATAGAGATATAATTATTCGATCTAACGAAGGTCCACTTAAAAGAATCTCTAAAATTCATCCAAAACTTATGCCATTACAGTATCCACTTCTTTTTCCATATGGAGATGATGGATTTAAAATTAATATGAAATTGAAGTCAATGCCAGGTGACAATGATGATAAAAATAGAAAATTGACAATGAACAAATTCGTATGTTATCAAATTCATGATAGGGCAAGCCAATCAAGTACTTTGTTGAAAGGTGGTAGATAATTTCAACAATATTTAGTTGATGAATATGCAACTGTCGAAGAAAATCGTTTAGAATATATAAGACATCACCAACCAGAACTAAGATCTGAAACATGGAATAATTTGTCTACATTTGTTTCAGAAGGAATTGTTGAAGGTTCAGATGTTGGTAAAAGAGTTTTTCTTCCTGGTTCTCACACAGGTAGTCCAAGAGATATGATAAATAATTACCAAGATGCAATGACAATTTGTAGAGAATATGGTAATCCGGATTTGTTTATCACTTTCACGTGCAATGTGAAATGGCCAGAAATTTTGAGATACTTTGAAAAAAAACCTGGATATAAAGCAGAAGATCGTCCTGATATTATTTGTCGAGTTTTTAAAATAAAAGTGGATGATATGATTTCTTATATTAAAAATGGAGAACCTTTTGGAGAAGTTCATGAGCATGTATATACAATTGAATTTCAAAAAAGAGGGTTGCCCCATGCTCATTTATTATTTTGGTTAAAAAATAAATACAAATGTCATACAGCAGATGATGTGGATTCTATAATTTCAGCAGAATTGCCCGATAAAAATATTCATCCACAATTTTTTAAAATAGTTAGTGAATTTATGATTCATGGTCCGTGCGGTCAACTCAATCCATCTTCTCCATGTATGCGAGATAAATTATGCACAAAATATTTTCCAAAAAAATTTACTTCTAACACAATTTTTGATACAATAAACTCTCCTCAATATAAACGTCGTGATGATGATTCACGTTTTGTACTTAAAAAAGGAGTTGAAGTTGGCAATAATTACGTTGTACCTTATAATGCTAATTTATTGTTAAGATATAATGCTCATATAAATGTGGAATCATGTGCTCAGTCTATGTTAATAAAATATTTGTTTAAGTACATAAATAAAGGATCTGATAGAGCTCGCGTATTGATTCGGGACAATGTGAACGATGAAATCTAAAATTATCTGAATTGTCGGTATTTAACTCCTCATGAGTCTGTTTGGCGTTTATTTGAATTTTCCATTCATTCTAGATATCCTGCAGTTCAGTACTTAAAGATTCATTTTCCCAACGAACAAACAGTTTGTTTTAATGAATTTAGTTCTCTAGAAAATGTGTTAAAAAATCCAAGTATTGAAACTACAATGCTAACTGCTTGGTTTTCTGCGAACATGAAATATAAAAAGGTAAAGAAATTAACATATACTCAGTTTCCTACTAAATTTGTGTGGAGTAATAGCCAAAAGTCATGGACACCAAGGAAAAAATATCGTGTTCTCGGCAGAATAGCACATGTGCCACCAAATGCTGGTGAATTGTACTATCTTAGAATGCTTTTGAATATTCAAAAAGGATGCACTGATTTTATATCAATAAGAACAGTCAATGGGAAAGTATGTTCTACTTATCAAGAAGCATGTCGAGTTTTAGGATTACTGGGTGATGATAAAGAATGGCTTGAAGCATTGTTGGAATCTACTTTTACTGCAACTTCTGCTCAAATTCGTTATTTATTTGTTACGATTATTTTGTTTTGTAATATCTCTGATCCTAGAGCTTTACTTGATACATATTGGGTTAGCATGTCTGATGATATATCACAGAAAATGAGATCAAATTTTAACATGCGATATCTCCACATACCGGAAGATGAATTAAAAAATGTTGTTTTACATGAACTTGAGAAATTGTTTAATATGTCTTCCAGTAGTTTAAAGAAACATCAATTGCCAATGCCAAAAACACAGCGAATACATGAACTTGACAATAGACTTATCAGAGAAGAGCTAAATTTTGATTGTGAAGCATTAAAAGAAGAGCGTTCGAACTTAGTCACAAAATTAAATAGTAATCAAAAAGTTATATATGATGAGGTCATTAAAGCTGTGGAACAAAAGAAACCAAGATCATTTTTTGTTTATGGTTGTAGAGGTACAGGAAAAACTTTTTTATGGAACACCATAATTTCAAGATTAAGATCCGAAGGCAAAATTGTTCTGGCCGTTGCTTCATCAGGCATTGCTTCGTTATTACTTCCTATAGGTAGAACAGCTCACTCACGTTTCGCAATAAAGCCAATTATAGATAAAGATTCAAGTTGTAATATAAATAAAAAAACTCATCTTTCTGCTTTAATTGAAAAGGCTGAATTAATTGTTTGGGATGAAGCTCCTATGTGCAATAAATGGTGTATCGAATCAGTGGACAGGACACTCCGCGATATTTTGTCAAAAAAAAGAAGAACCGTTTGGAGGAAAAAAAAATTTATTCGGCGGAGATTTTAGACAAACATTGCCAGTAATACAAGGTGGAAGTAAAGAACAAGTAATTCAACAATCGTTCAATAATTCATATTTGTGGCCTACTATTACAGTATTTCATCTGACTAAAAATATGAGATTATCAACGATTGGTTTAAGCAACATAGAAAAAAATGAAATTAAAAACTTTGCTAAATGGATACTAGAAATTGGAGAAGGTCAATTAGAATCAAAATTGCCTACAGGTGATGCAGATATAAGTTGGATTGCTATACCAGAAGAATTACTTACTGACCCTACAGTTCATCCTATACAATCAATTTTTCAAGCAACATATCCCAATTTTTTAAACAGGTATAGTGATATAAATTATCTAAGAGAGCGTGCCATAGTGACTCCAAAAAATATAATTGTTCAGGAAATAAATAATTATGTAATTAAATTATTACCTGGTGAAGATAAATCATATTTTAGTTCGGATTCAATTTCATACAATTCAGGTAATAGTGATAATATCAATATCTTATATCCCATAGAATTTTTGAACAAGCTTGAATTTAGCGGATTACCTACACATGAACTTATATTGAAAATTGGCATGCCCATTATGTTATTAAGAAATTTAGATCAGATACGTGGTTTATGTAATGGCACAAGATTAATCGTGACAAAGTTGTTTGAAAGACTAATTGAGGCAAAAATACTTACGGGAAATAACATGGGAGAAAAAGTTCATATTCCAAGAATAGTATTATACGCAACTGAAACTAAATGGCCATTTACGTTTAAGAGACGTCAGTTTCCTGTCCGGCCATGTTATGCAATGACAATAAATAAAAGTCAAGGCCAGTCATTAAACCAAGTAGGAATATATTTGTCGGAGCCAGTTTTTACTCATGGACAGTTATATGTGGCATTATCTAGAGTTACGTCAAAAAAAGGTCTCAAAATCTTTATAAATAATAGTGATGACATACCTAATAATTGTACAAAAAATATTGTTTATAAGGATGTCTTGCAAGGTATATAAATTTTTTGTATTTTTTTATATGATATACACGTACATTTTTACTACCACAAGTTGCAATAGCTCTAATTTTTAGCATATCGTTTTCTCTATACAATTATGCGTTATATACAATGGTTAGAGAAAAAAAGTCAAAATCATATTTATCGATTGATCATCATTACTTCAAAGGCACCGACTGCACATGCATTCTAATGAACAAAATTAATCTCGATAGAGTGTTACTTCGTATTCTCGATCGATCAAATTGTCGGTCTCTCTTTTAACTTTTTTATATTAAATTAGACTTTTACATGTACATATTATGCATACATTCACAAAATGAAGCAAATAAGTAAAGTTTGTGCAAAATTACCAAAAATCTTACGTTAATTTTTTCTTTGTTATATATAATTTTCCTTTAGTAAATTAGAAAATTACCGATTGATGTATGCCATATCAAAGGAAATAGTTTTTGGGGGAGTCATCGCAAGTCACATATCATATTTCCTCAATTTTTTCACGGTACTAGCTATGTGGTGAGCCAGAACCTTTGAGCCCAGTTTTCAGCAAAAAAAATAAAAAACCTTTGAGCCCAGTTAAATAATCAACTAAATTGTGATACAAGTCAAAGTATGCGTAACCATCATACCATCCTTTTCTAGCAAATTCCCAATTCAATTAACCTAAACATGTGTCACATTGTGCTAGCTCTAATCATTTTCCTCACCTGTCATGGACTAAAGATTGGAGCATCTGTGTTGGTGGTTGATTTGTGAAGCACCGATTTAAAGGTACAGTGTAGTTGTAATACATTTTGCCCATGTGAGTTGTGGGCATGTGAGTTCTGGGCATGAGTTATGGGGTACAAAGTTGACTTACGAGAGTGATCCATGTTCGGTCACCAACTCAAATTTGTTCTTATCCCTAAAGAGCCATCATCAGTGACCATCAATTGATCCCAAACCGATTCAATTAGGATTCCCATCCTATACACTCATAGCCCTCAATTCCTTTCAACCAGCTCAGTTAGATTCAAATCTATCTATTTTGTTCCTCACCTAATTCGTTCCTGAGTAGATTTCAAATCCACTATTCTAGATTCAGTGAGATCCCACAACATGCTAAGACACCAAACCTCTCATTAAAAAACCCAGAAATCGTCCACCAAAGGAACCTCAGATTAATGACGTCTCCTTTGCTGACGTCCTTCTTGCCTATAAAAGCTGGAGTACAGAGATATCTCCAACTGTTCTTCAAAATCAAGGGCAGAGAAGATCTTCATAATGAAGGTCTCAGTTTTTTCATTCTTTTTATTTATGAAGTTGAGAGTCTATTGTTTTGTTATGATGGACTAGATAGCTTGATTTTTAAGGCTAATTTATTGAATGTTGATGATTTTGGTGTGAAAAAACATAATATGGTTGTCATGGAGTTCATACTGATTAGCCCTGATATATTTACTTTTCTATGGTTTTCAGGGACTATTTTATCAGAAAACGAATTCCTGTTAGTTGAAAAGGTAATGATATGAAAGAGTGGATGATTTGCTGATTCATTGTTTTAGTTGATTATTTTAGGTACTGTGTTTAGTTGATTCATGGTGTTCATCTTTAGAAGCCCTGATACATTTACTTTTCTATGGTCTTCAGGGGCTATTTCATCAAAGAAGTAGTTTCTGTTAGTTGAAAAGGTAAGGAGTGGATGATTTGTTAAGTTCATAAATTGCTCTGAATATCAATTTTGTTTTTCCATGTTGACATTTATGAGGAACTTTTCTTTCTTTCTAATTCCTAGGTTGGTTCAAGATGACAAAGTTGATCAATGACACTAAGGCATTCACAATTGGGATGAGTATCAGGGCACGCGTTGCATTGGAGTGGAGGCCTCGAAAGTTCGACAGTGCTGAATATGATGGACTCCACTATCTCTTAGTGGATGAAGAGGTAATCTCGAATTTCAATTGTCACCTCTAGAGTATATGAGGGCTGCATTCTGATCATTTTTACCGCTGTAACTAATTTTTTTTATTCTCTTTGAAACTCTGAACATCTATTATGGAACTGTATGCAGGGATCCTCAATCCAAGCAAAGATTGAGGAATGCTATTACGGACACGTGCCAAACTTGATGACTGTAGGAAAAGTGTACGATATTTTATGGTTTGGTTCAATCAAGGATAGTGCAAGACAGAGAATTTCCAAGTTTGATTTCATTCTCAGTTTCACTGCAAAGACAGAATTCAAACAAGTTGAACAAGATGTCCCAAAAATTCCAAGATATGCTTTCAGGTTCCTTGGATTTTCACAACTGCCTGATGAGGCCGAATTTCAACCGCTGCTTGCTGGTAAAACACTAAACATATGTACTGTCAGTAAATAATCTCCATAGAAGCACACTAATTATTTTGCTTTAACAATTACAAGATTTGTATGGATGCATCAAAGCAGCAAAGGAACCGCAGCTGGTGGATGTAAGGAATTCGAGGAAGAAGGAGATGAGGACTGATATTATCTTCATGTTTATTGGGTATTCTTTCTGCACTTTTATTAGCAGTCATTATCTACTCTGTATACTTAAGGAGACATGGTCCCATTTTTAGGAATAATGAATAAAGTGCTGGAAAAGAATTTGATGGTCTCAATCACATGGCCTCACCATTGATGAAATATTCTTACATTACATGGTATCAGCATTTTTAATCAGTTTTTCCAAATGAGTGGAACATAAGAACCCAGAAATAGAATATTCAATACCTGATCGACCCAAGTGAAAACTCAAAAGTACGTAAATATCAGGAACATATATAAGATAACATGATCAAATAACTTGGTACTCAAATTTACTTGATCCATAATTAATCTTGAAATGATCGATGAACTAAATATATAGCTTATCTCTAGAAGACAATGATATAGTTTGGTTAAGAAAGAAAAGGAATAAGATTTCGATCTAACAGGAAATAGTACAGTATATCGATTCAATGTGTTATGAACCTTTTATTCTGGATGGCATTCAATACTATATCCCTTCAGGTCTCACTTTAAATTGTTCTTGATGGGATCTTTTAACTTCGTGTGTATGCTACAAATATTCCATTCTCATGGAAATAGCTATCCAACTAAGCAAATTAATTAGGCTGGTATGTACACACTAGGTTTTCTATATTTTAAGTACTAGAATGGTAGCTACGTACATTCTCCATTTCCCTAATTCCAGCCCTGCAATCTTCTGTTAATTTGCATATATTCGTTGAGGTTTGGCTTCTCTATGCTCTGTTAGCATAGTATAGCCTAGCATACTTGCCCTGTTATATATTGCATCTATTAGATTGAACTTAGCTTTGCTCTGGTCATCAATGACAGACAAAAGTGAACTGGAAAAATAGTAGTGGTTGGTTTGTATTATTGTGTTGAAAGCATGGTCCTCCTTCATGTTTAGTCTACTTATTTGTTCTCATGCTGTTTGAGGTTTTGAATTTGACATGCATCTTTGGTAGATGTTAATGCTTTTAATAATGCATAATGTTGCTTGGATCTCCGTTGTAAGCATGCTATCATTAAATCTCCCGCGAACACTAGGAATATTCACCTAGGAAAATAATTAGATTGTTGGTATGAGAGAATTATGCAATATATCATTTCAGTTTTGGAATTCAAAATCATGTGCTCTGTGTTCAAGTTATTATTACTGATGTTTAGTGTCTTAAGAGCATCTTTAAGAACTTCTCAAACTAGGTACTTTAAATAATATTGACTTCACTATTATTTTATACCGGCTTATCAGGAGAGAAGAGATAAGGATCTCATTATGGGGAGATGTTGCAAAAGGGTTTCCTGTCCAAGAGCTCAGTGCGTATCCCGAACCAATACTTGCAGCCTTTACCGGAATGCGGATCACAAAGTTTGAAGGTATTGTGGCCGAGTTATTGGACATGATTTGTACATCTCTGACATGCTAAACATCGACTTTTTCTGTTTTTAATTTGTTTTTTGATGTTGACAAAGGACGTCTGGGTGCATCAAGCACAAATCATACGTGCATCATTCTAAATCCAAAAATCCCAGAGACAGCCCAATATAAAACCGAGTAAGTACGATAGGCTAAACTTATTGATTATAATTATGCAATGAAAGATATCATTTTGACAATTTTGTGAATGCCATTTTCTTTTAACTATAAACTTTCTTCAATCTCAGGTTCTCAACAGTGGGGGACAAGGTGAAGGTCTTGGGTGCATACTCAAAGTTAACATTGTCAGCGGAGATCAACGAAGCGGACAAAAGAACTGTCGCTGAGCTTAAAACACTAGATCCTACAATCCATGCAGTACGTAACAATACACCTTATCTTCAAAGATATTTAAAATGACAAAACTTGAAGTCATTAAGTGTGTTTATCTGCAAATGTATAAGGAAGCACATAAATTCTTATTAGGAAGCCTTAGTCACGAAGTACAATGTCCCCTCTATAATACATCTCCTCCATTCCAACTCAGTACTTTTTGTACTTCACTCAAATTAGAATTATTATATCGTGTTGTACAACATCCTTATAGGTATGACATTTCATCATATCATCTATTATTTATAAACCAAACTACTTCTGTATTCTCATTGTTCATATCAATTGTTGTGCTATATGGACACTACAGCATATGATTTTTTGCAGCTCCCATATGTAGCTAAATGATTTTAATCAATTAAATACTGTTTCAGTCCAAGTCAGTGTATTGCGTTGCTGTTGTGGCAAGGTTTTTCGTAGAGAAGGGATGGTGGTACAACTCCTGTTCTCATGAGAAGTGCTACAAGGTCATGTTGAAGAATGAAGAAGAAGATGATAAGTACTTCTGTTCTGTTCATGGCCAGAACAAGCCGAAAAAAAGGTAATTCCATTGTTTCATTCCCATGCATGATTTTGTAAATTCCTCCTCCATTTCAACATGAAAGTTATTTGCTCTTATTCATTGATGAATGTATGCTACTATATCATGCAGCTACAGGGTCTTCATGATCATTGAAGATGATCATGACCAAGCAAATCTCACTCTAATGGGAAGATCAGCAGAAGAATTTTTCAATGCAACCTGTGAGCAATTGTTGGAGAAAAGATTGTACCCTACAGAAGGAACCCTCCCTCCTGAAATCAGTTCGAAAGTTGGTGAGAAGTTCCTCTTCGAGATAAGCATTAATCAGCGCGGTCAGTTTTTCCTGAGGGCCAGCCTTGAAAATCAAACTGCTCACAAGAAAGTCGCTGCAAATGAAGAGTTTCCACAAGACACTGAAACTGAAGAACCTACCTTGGACACTCCACTAAAGGTGCCAACTGGAAAGAAGCGTGTAAACAAGACTGCTGCAAAAAAACTATTTCTCAATGAGATGACAAAAAAGACCACCAAGTATGAATGCATTTGTCAAATACGTTGTTATGGTGCTTTGCAATCATTATGATTATAATCTGAATACAAATTTTTATTTTTATTTTTCAGGGATGGAGATGATGGCAGTTCAGCAGTATAGGAACTGATTTCGGAAACAAGAGGTATATCTGTCTATCTCCTCAATTTGATACTGTTGTTCCTAGATATGTACAAATCAGTTTTCTGACATAGTCCTGTAGTTGATCAATGTTGTTGAATTCTTCAATTTGGTGCAACTATGATAGTGATATTCCTCTCTGCTGCCTTTGTTTTTTGTCTCTTCATTTGACTGGTTCTAAATTTCCAAATTAGTTGTTAGATTGTTGAATTGTTACAACTTATTGCAGGTCCAACAATGAACAAGCAGAATTGAAATGAGATCGAGGCTCTTTTTTGCTGAACAAATGTGTGATTTCTGCTTTATGATGAAATTGAAAAGATGTTTCCGTACACCTGTGTTTGGTGCTTTTGTTAAGTGTATTTAAGTAACTACTAGTGCTGGAACTAGCTAATGTTGTGATCAAGAGTGACTTTCTTGATCTGGAGGTTAGCTACTTTGTGTTTCTGATAAGTAATGTAATTCTGATATTCAACTTCATGTGATGTGTAACTATGTAACAATGTTGGTGATGTTAGTTTTTTGTTGTATCAACTGCTCTTGATATTTTGATATTCTCCTATGATGGGATTTCTATATGCATTATTATTTATCTATCCATGTTTGATGCATCATGTGAACAAAGAAAGAGTAGCAAAGCACTAAAAAATTTGTGACGTATTGGATTAGATATAGATAGTGTGATTTGGAGTGAATTTGTATTTTTGGCTCAATATCCAACTGTATTGTTTAAGTATACTCATTCCACCAGGTAGTCTTTTTATGTACACCAATTTTATCTGCATAGAACCACACAGCTACAAACTTTAAAGAAAAGTAAATAAACAGCTTTTAAAAGGTCTCAAAGTTAGTTCAAACTTCAACAAAACCATAGGAGATCAGAAATTACAAGACGGTAAAGATGACACAAACACTAACATAAATCCACTGACAACTTTTCCTTAAACCTTAACATTCAACCGCGCCATAGGCGCGGGGCCTCACCTAGTATATATATATATATATGAACTGAGACCTTATATTATATTATTTTGAATCAACACAGCATACATGGTATAACATGGTATCTTAACTATTAGAAAGTGAAACGCTCAAAAGTTTCACCAAAATGTGTTAGGTCTATTTTACCTTTCGTGCTAAATAAAATTATATAAAAAGATTGTCATGTAAGAAAATACATGAAATAAAATGAAAAAAAAATAACGATAAATAAAATTATACGTTTTTTTTTTTATTCATCAATATCATACAAATTATAATTAAAGCATCAGCTTAAAACTTACGTAAACATCTTACCTTGGATAAATTGCAGTGCAGCTTGTGAAACTAAGGTTGCGATTCTCAGCTTTTCCTGATAAAAAATTCAACCAAATTAAAGGTCAAATAAGCATAATCTAAAATGCAAGTCAAGTGCAAGAAACGTGATTTGGATATCAGACATTCAAACTCCGTACGTAAGAATATTGATGTATATCAACCACATGTTTTAAACAAGTAAACAGCATCTCCGATGAGCCTAAATTGAATTGAGGTTTTTAGTTACTCTTCCAAAATTACTATATAAACTTCCATGACTTATTACACATCCTTTTTATTTTTCAACGACAAGAAAATTAAGTTTACCCCCTAATGTTAACTAAAATACCCTCTAACTAGTCTAACAATCTGTCATCTGATCTTGAATTGTCCTGTAATATTATGGAAAACCCTGATTGCCTACTCAAGATTTTGATTTTGCGCTAAAGAAAACATCATTGCCCACTCATATCCTTTGGAGTCACTCAAGAACAATGCATAGTATTAGGGGATACCTGATTGGTACGGCGCATATCCGCAGCCTCTGTACTCTTCGAAAGATTAGCAGTGAAGCAAAACCTTCTTTTTGGGTTCTCCACTACTCCACAAAGCTTCCTCCATTTCTGCAAAGTTTCTTCAGAAGAACCCTTTGCCTTCACTTCACCAAAGTTCTGCTGCAAATAACTCTCCATAATCTTCTTCTCTCAAACTCTGTAGTAGCAATCACAAACCTCCTCCAGATCGTATATAAGCTTCACCAAAGCAGCTGTCAAAGGAGAAAGCACGTAGGAAAGTCCCGTAGAGGAAGTTTCAGGGAAATATCAATCGCGTTAATTTTTATTTTTATTTTAGAAACCAATCAAACCATTATTTTAGAAAGCCCTGAAGATAAGGTTTCTTTGTTTTTTTTTTATTAGGGCATTGGCCGACCAACTTTAAATCATGGACTTACTTTTCTATTTAGCTGGAATGCAATTCGGTCATCGAAAGTTCACCGATGATTTAAATTATTATTGGAAGTATAATGAACTAAGCAACTACGTTCAATAATGGCCGACCAACTTTAAATCATGGACTTACAAGAAAATAGATACTGTAGTGTACGTAGTTGCTTATTTCAATATTACTTCCAATAATTTTGTGACTTGTTAATTTGGTTCTGGATGGCTGTTGTTAGAGGTAACGGCTGTGAATGCAGATACGATGTGTTCTTGAGTTTCCGAGGCGAAGACACTCGGAACAACTTCACCGATCATCTCTACACGGCGTTGGTGAACGCCGGACTTAGCACCTTCAGAGATGAAGATGAGCTTGAGAGAGGTGAACATATTAGGGTTGAGCTGCAAAGAGCCATTCAGCAATCAAGAACTTCAGTAATTGTGTTTTCCAAAGACTACGCGTCGTCCAGATGGTGCCTTGACGAGCTTGTGATGATCCTTGAACGCAAGAAGAAGACCTGCCCCGGCCGAGACCACTGCCATGTCGTTTTACCGGTGTTCTTTGATGTGGATCCGTCCCAACTGAGGCAGCAGACGGGAAGTGTTGCAAAAGCATTTGCTAGACATCAGAAGAAGGAAGCGGCGAACAAGGTCAAACGATGGAGGGAAGCACTGAAAGAGGTTGCAGATCTATCAGGAATGGTGTTTACTGGATCAAGCTGATCGGTAAAGTTTACTAGTCCAATTTACATCTACTAGCATCTTTCATATGATTTATAGTTTCTAAAGTTTTGTAGTTTGTTCTTAATTCATCTCATTTATGTATGATAGTGAATAACTCTTTTTTAGGCACGAGGCAAAATTCATCAAAAACCTTGTTAAAGTTGTTGCTGACAAGTTAAGTCGGACTCCCTTGAGTGTTGCTCCGAATCTGGTTGGGATTCATTCTCGAGTCGAAAGAATTAACTTATGGTTACAAGATGAATCAATTGACGTTGGCATACTTGTAATCTATGGCATTGGTGGGATAGGGAAGACAACCATTGCAAAATTAGTTTACAATTCAAATTTTGAAAAGTTTGATGGAAGCAGTTTTCTTGAGAATATCAGACAAATTTCGGAGCAACCTAATGGCTTAGTTTTAATTCAGTCAAAACTTCTTTTAGATATTGGGAAAAAGGTGAAAATACAGTGTTAGTGAGGGAATACTGAGGATTGAAGAAGTCTTGCGCTCTAAAAGAGTTCTTCTTGTTATCGATGATGTGGATGATATGGAGCAACTAGATGCAGTGCTTATGATGCGAGATAAGATACGTCAAGGAAGTAGAATCATCATAACAACTAGGCATGCAAGGTTGTTGCCTGTTGATCAAGCTATTGAGGTCTATAACCTTGAAACTTTGGATTTCAATGACTCGTTGAAGCTCTTCAGTTGGCATGCTTTCGGACAACACTATCCTAAAGAAAGTTACATGGAACATTCAAAAAGGCTAGTACACCACAGCGGAGGTCTTCCTTTAGCTCTAAAAGTTTTTGGTTCTTCTCTATCAAGGCAGAGCATAGATGTATGGGAAAGTGCATTGCAGAAGTTGGAAGTAATTCCAAATGGTGAAATCATGAAGAAACTCAAAATAAGCTATGACTCTTTACAAGACAGCCATGACAAAGATTTATTCCTCCATATTGCTTGTTTCTTTGTTGGTAAGGACAGAGATTACATTGTTGGAATACTAGATGCGTGCGAGTTCTACACAGTGGTTGGCATTCAGAATCTTATTGATAGGTGTATGGTAACCATTGATGAGGATAACAAGGCGCAGATGCATCAAATGATTCGTGACATGGGAAGAGGAATTGTTCATCTAGAGTCAAAGGATGCTGGGAAACGTAGTAGATTATGTCGTCCTATAGACTCTTTCAAAGTATTAGCGGAAAGAAAAGTAAGAATTACATGATCCATCTTTTGTGCATGTTTTTTTTCCTATGTATTAGTGGTGCTTATCCAAATATTTTGTTCTTTTTTCCATTAGGGAACAGAAATGATTGAAGGTCTTGTCTTGGATATGCATAAGCACCCTGCATACACTTTTTCTAAGGAATCAAATGCAGTACTCTTGGAAACCAAAGGATTTGTAGGGATGCACAATCTAAGACTACTGCAGCTTAGTCATGTACTACTCACTGGATGCTACAAAGTGTTAGAATTAAACCTTGTTTTTCAGATGAATTAATTACAGCTGTTACAGCTAGTTTTCTGTTATTACAGCTGGACACGTGTTGGTCTCAGCTTTCTCATGTATTATATAAACTCTGGCTTTGCCTAAGTCTGTAACTAATTTCTGTTATATCAAATACAAGCTTTCTTCTTCCTCAAGTTTTCTCTCTCAGCTTTCATGGCATCAGAGCCAATGGTGGTGATTCTGGAGCCCTAATTCTCTTGCTCGGAGCTTCGTTCTCTCTCTTCTACTCTCTCCGCTGCTATCGTCCTCTTCATTCTATCAAGATAAGTCTCTCTCTCCTCGGTCAAAGCTTCTCAGATTCAGATCTTGATTTTTTAGACTGTCATTTTGTGCCTGAAAACCACAATCGAAGCTGAGGTTCTTCTCTCTGAGCTTGTTCTTGTTGAAATTAGAAGAATCTACGTTAAAATTGAGCTTGTTCTTCAATTTCCTGCTTCTATAAACCTTAAGATGGATTCTGATGGTTATTGATGTTAATAGTGATAATTCTCAGCATAATTTGACTCTGCTATAAGAATCCTTTACTCCTGTGAGTGAAATTTAAGAACTTTACAGACTTGTGCTTGTCTCTTTCAATTTTTCCTTAATCAAAATCCTAGCTTGTTCATCATGCCTTCATCCGAATCAGTTGGACCTCAGATTGTCACTCACACTACTGTATATCTCCCTAATGTCATGCTTGACGAGTCAAACTATCCTACCTGGCTATTTAGGATGGAGTCATTTCTTAGGGGCCAAAATCTATATCATTTTGTGGATGGATCTAATCCATGTCCAGCTCAATTTACTCCAGCAACAGAATCCTCTCCTAGTTCTATCTCTAGTGAATTCATTTCCTGGAAAATTCAAGATCAAAGCATTGTGAACATGATTGGCCAAACATTAAGCTCAGTAGCTACAAATTGTGCTGTTGGAAGTACATCTGCTTATGATCTTTGGACTCGTCTCAAGTTGAAATTTGCTGATGCAACTAAACAGAATATTCTGCAACTTAAGTCCAATTTTCAGAATATCAAGAAAGGGAGTGACACCATAGAAACATATTTGGACAGAATCAAGACAGCCAAGGATGCTCTTGAAACTGTAGGAGTTTTTCTTGATAATGAAGATGTAGTCATAACAGTTTTGAATGGTCTGCCTAATGACTTTGCAGCCATCAAAACAGTGATTCGTGCTCAGTACACATGTGCTCCTCTAAGTCAGCTGAAGACCTTGTTAAAATCAGCAGAAATGGATATTGGACAGGAAAGTCAGTCCATACAAAGTCTACTTACAGCAATGCTTGCTAACTGCAATATGACTGCATCAACTTCCAAAGTTGTAACTCAGCCTAATATGACCAATCCTCCTATCAATAGCAATTCCTCCATCAGTCAAGCATCAAGTTCAAACCCTACTCACTCCACAACTGCAACTCAGACCTCTTCTGCAGCAAATCTGCCAATTCTACCTACACCAATTGTTCCTCCTGGTTACTCATATCCATTTGCTCCTCCAAACCCCTATAATTCATTCTCTCCCATTCCTTATGGATTTGCCCCAATGGTTAATGGTCAGACTGGAGCCACAGGATACTATGCAGGTATGAACTTTGGCAGAGGTAGAGGGCAGAACAATGGAGGAGGCTGGCAGAATAATGGGGGAAGCTTTAATAATTTTGGCAGAGGCAGAGGGCAGAACAATGGAGGAGGCTGGCAGAATAATGGGGGAGGGTTCAGGAACAACAATAATAATACTGGTGGTCAGAATATCTCCTGCCAGTGGTGCAATAAGGTTGGACATAGTGCAAAAACTTGCAGATCTCTTCCCAATGCTCAGTCCTCCAACAACAATGGCAATCAACAAGGTGGAGCTATTATCTGTCAGTATTGCAATGGAAAAGGTCACACAGCTGATGGATGCTTTTTCATCATTGGCTTTCCCAGTCAACGCAATGAACAGGAACAACCAACTGCTATGGTTGCTACTACATCTATGGCTCCTCAATTCTGGTTGGCTGATACAGGTGCTACCAATCACATGACCAACAACATGCAGTTTCTGAACAATCTGACATCCTATCCTGCAACAGATGGTGTTCAAATTGGTGATGGTAATAAATTGAAAATCTCACACATTGGTGATACCATGTTAGGAACACTAAAACTTGATCAAGTATTATTAATCCCTGATCTTGCTGCTCATCTTCTCTCTATCTATCAACTGTGCAAACAAAATAATTGCCTAGTCTGGTTTGATGAGTTTATGTGTGTAATACAGGACAAGGTGCAGGGCAAAATACTGTTCAAGGGCCTGAGTGAAAATGGCCTGTATCCAATTCCATTCCAGCTGTCTCAATTACAGACTTCTTCTTCTCCTATTCAGAAAGCTAATCAGTCTTCCTCTTCAGCAAATAAGGGTCACTCTCCTCAAGATCACTCAGCTTATATTGGACAGAAAGTCAGAAACTCACTGTGGCACAAGAGACTTGGTCATCCAACAAGTGACATTGTCAAAGTAATGCTGGAAAAATGCAATTTGAACACAAACAGTGATAGTGATAATTCCATCTGTGAACCATGCTTGTTAGGCAAATTTCATAAACTTCCCTTTACTAGCTCTACTTCAAAGAGTGCTGCTCCTTTTGATCTTGTTCATTCAGATGTATGGGGACCCTCTCCTCACATATCAATTGATGGTTATAGATATTTTGTTCTTTTCATTGATGATTGTACACGGTTTACTTGGATGTTTCCTATGAAAAATAAAAATGAAGTTTTATCCTACTTCAAGTCTCTCTGTGCCTTTGTTTTTACTCAATTCAAGACAGGAATTAAGGTTTTTAGAAGTGATGGTGGTGGTGAATACATAAACAACAGTTTCAAAGATTTTGTTTCTCAGTCTGGAATTGTGCATCAGGTGTCTTGTCCTTATACTCCAGAGCAGAATGGAGTTTCAGAAAGGAAAAATAGGCATATAAGAGAAACTGCTGTCACTCTTCTCCAACAGGCCTCTCTTCCAGATTCTTTCTGGTATCATGCATGTGCTACTGCAACATTCCTGATCAACAGGATGCCCTCTCAAATTTTGCAGATGAAATCTCCCTATGAAATCCTATATCATAAGATTCCAAGGGTTGACATGCTAAGAGTCTTTGGCTGCTCCTGCTATCCTTTAATGACTCCATACAGGTATAATAAATTACAACCAAAAACCATCAAGTGTGTTTTCATTGGTTTTGCTGCTGGATATAAAGGATTTGTTTGCTACAGTCCAACTAACAGAAAGTACATCATCTCAAGGCATGTCTTTTTTGATGAGAGTTCATTTCCCTATGCTGTTTCTGCACATAAAAATGCTCTCAGCAGACCTCAAACTGAAGTCTTTCCCATTCATCAACCAAGCATCTCAGTCACTCAGTCTCATTCTGAACCTTTATTCTCTACTGTTCAGACAACTGTGTCCCCCAGTCAAAATGTTAACTCTAATGATGTAATGCCTGATTCCACTCATGTGAGCAATGAATGCAACTACATGGATAATGATCCAGACATTATTATATCTCATCCATCAATATCAGAAACTGTTGCTACATCCTCTCCTGATCTATTTTCTCCACAAAGTGATACATATATTCAGTTCAATGATCAGGAAGGATCTTTATCCCTATCATCTCAACCTGGGGGAGGCACTATATCTGTTACTGTAAACAGTAACAGTAAGAAACCTCCTCCTAGTATTTCAAATGCCAATATCCTTCATCCGGTTCAAGGTATATCCTCCTTAACTCAAAATGAGCATGGAATGCTTACCAGGTCAAAGAGGGGGATTCAAAAGAAGAAGTGTTTTATGTCTTTACTCAGCCATATAAGCCTTGATCCACAAGCAACTGAACCAGCTAATTTTAAAGATGCAATTAAAGTTCCAGAATGGAAAAATGCTATGGATGAAGAGTATAATGCCCTTATGAATCAAAACACATGGTCTCTTGTTCCCCTACCAGATGGCAAAAATTTGGTCTCTTGCAAATGGCTTTTCAAAGTTAAAAGAAATGCAGATGGGAGTATTGCTCGGCATAAAGCTAGATTAGTTGCAAGAGGTTTTAGTCAAGAATATGGAGTTGACTATGAAGAAACCTTCTCTCCTGTAGTCAGACATACCACAGTAAGACTGATCATTGCTCTTGCTGCCTTCTATAACTGGAATCTGCACCAAATGGATGTAAAAAATGCATTTTTGCATGGTCTGCTTAATGAAGAAGTTTATATGACACAGCCTGGGGGATATATCAACCAATGTTTTCCAAACTTTGTCTGCAAGCTTAACAAGTCCTTATATGGACTTAAACAGGCTCCTCGAGCTTGGAATGAAAGATTCACAAACTTTCTGCCTACCATTGGATTTTCTACATCATATGCTGATCCTAGCCTATTTGTGAAACATACTCAAACAGGTTGTGTATTTCTTCTCCTATATGTGGATGATATTATCATTACTGGGAGTTGTGAGTTGCTTATTCAAGAAGTCAAAACTGCTCTTCAGCAAGAATTTGATATGAAGGATTTGGGAAAATTACATTTCTTTCTAGGCCTTGAAATTGAATATAAAACAGATGGCATTTTTGTCTCTCAAAGGAAATATGCTACAGATCTTGTTCACAAATCTGGAATGGATGACTGTTACACTCATTCTACTCCTTGTAAATCAGGTCTGAAACTTCTGATAAATGATGGAGAACCACTCGAAGCTCATAATGTAACCTTCTTCAGAAGCATGGTTGGTTGTCTTCAATATCTGACTTTCACTCGTCCAGATATTGCTTATGCCACAAATTCTGTATGTCAATTTCTGCACTCACCAACCTCCACTCATCTTCTGGCTGCAAGAAGAATTATCAGTTATGTCAAAGGCACAATAAATCAAGGCATTTTCTTCAGGAGATGTACCAGCCTGAAGAATCAGAAGGGTAATGATTTATCCCCTTTTATTCACCTACATGCCTACTGTGATGCAGATTGGGCAGGGGATCCTAATGATCGAAAGTCAACTACTGGCTTTGTTATTCTGTTGAATAATTTTCCTGTGTCATGGTGTTCAAAGAAACAATCTGCTGTTTCTCGTTCTTCAACTGAGGCAGAATACAGAAGTATGGCAGACACTACCTCTGAAATTTTATGGATTAAGCATCTCTTATCAGATCTTAAGGTGAACCTTGCTCAGATTCCAACCCTTATCTGTGACAATATCTCAGCATTGGCACTTGCAACAAATCCAGTGTATCACTCCAAATTAAAACATGTTGAAGTTGATGTTCATTTTACAAGAAATCAAGTTAAGGCAGGTCATCTTCTTCTTCAATTCATCACTTCTAAGGAACAACTTGCAGATCTATTTACAAAAGGATTGTGCTATCCTCAACATTCATACTTATGCAGCAACTTGATGCTTGTCACCTCCCATCAAGTTGAGGAGGGGTGTTAGAATTAAACCTTGTTTTTCAGATGAATTAATTACAGCTGTTACAGCTAGTTTTCTGTTATTACAGCTGGACACGTGTTGGTCTCAGCTTTCTCATGTATTATATAAACTCTGGCTTTGCCTAAGTCTGTAACTAATTTCTGTTATATCAAATACAAGCTTTCTTCTTCCTCAAGTTTTCTCTCTCAGCTTTCACAAAGAACTTCCATCAGGGCTTAGATGGTTGTGTTGGTCTCAATGCACTTTGGATTCTATACCAAGTGATTTTTCTTTCGATAACTTGGTTGTTCTTGAAATGCACTATAGCAGCTTGAGAAAAGTTGGGACGGGAAGGAAGGTACACGTACTATGTCTCATTTCAGTTTTTCTCTTTTGTGATATCGTGCAGCTGCATGTCATATATACCTTTCTACGAATCAAATCCATGTTCTTTTTCTCATTACTTATTTTGTCAATTCCCTCAGTATCTTCCATCATTGAAGGTCCTAGATCTCAGCTATTCTCGTCGACTTACTGAAATCACTGACTTCTCCCTATTTCCTATTCTCGAGAGACTGATTCTTAAAGATTGTGCAAGCTTAGTTGATGTTCATCAATCTATTGAAAACCTAGAGAGACTAGTTTACTTGAATCTAGAGGGTTGCAAAAGTATTCAGAAGCTTCCGGAAAACATTTCTATGCTGACTTCTCTGCAAACACTCATAATATCTGGGTGCTCAAATCTTCAAGACTTTCCAGTAAAGCTGAGGATGCTAAAATCTCTAAAAGTTCTTCAAACTAATGATATACCAATAACTTTATTGGCTAACACTATTGAGGCCAGATCATGCCCAAGAACAAGGATAGATACTTTTTGGGCTTCCTTACCCTCTACATTAGTAAATTTAAGTCTTGTAGATTGTAAACTTTCTGATAATGTTTTCCCTAGGGCTTTGGCTAACCTATCCTCACTGAAAAGATTGAATCTAAGCCATAATCCAATGCATACCCTACCAAGTTTCATCAGTGGCCTCACCCAACTCGATCAACTCTCTTTCTCCTACTGTGAGAACCTTGAATCACTTATAGGGCTACCAAGAGTAGGAGAACTGATGGTGAACAACTGCAAATCATTGGAAAAAATATCATCTCAGTCATTGTCATACCTGCCTCAGTCACTAGATTTTCGTGGCAATGACGGCCTAGTTGAAATTGAACCTTGGTACAAGTTAGAACCCCTCGGAGAAGTTGATGAGGAGATGATCAACCTTTTGGGTTTAACTGACTTGAAATCCAAGGAAAGAATAAGGTTGCACACCATAGATGAGCAAGAAGTTGATTCTGGGACAATGTATTTCCTCCAGGTCTCTCTCTCTCTCTCTCTCTCTCTCTCTCTCTCTCTCTCCTCTCTCACGCAAGATACTCAAGTCGTGTCCTATTCAAAATAACATTTATTGTGATTTCTATGGCATAGGGACTCTATGAATTCGGGATATTCCACACTTTTCTTCCTGGAAACCAGGTTCCAGGACACTTCAGCCATAAAAGTAATGGTACTTCAGTATCTTTTACTATACCTCTACGTCCTCATCATAGGATCCGAGGCTTGAATGTCTTCTGTGTCTATGAAAATTCAGATGATGTTTCTCGAGTCATCTATACTGGTGCTAACTTACCTAATCCAATCATAGTCAAAGTCAGTAATAAGAGAAAGGGTCTGAAATGGATCTTTGGCCCAACATACTACGGTATTCCAGATGATGGAAAAGATATGATTTGGTTGAGCCATTGGAAGCTGGAGAATCAACTGGAAGGTAACAATAAGGTGACTGTTTCAGTACTTGTGGAACCTTGGCTTCAGGTAAAGCAGTGTGGTGTCGAGCTTGTGTATGAGCAGAAGAGGACGAGCTCCCACAACAGCTCGGATCCTTATTCATGTGTCATTGGGACAGGTTTTTCAGAAGAGCAGGAGGTGATGCCAGGAACATACTTCCTCTGCCCTCGACCTGCTTCACTAGACAACTTAGAGTTGTGTAGGTCAATTTGGTTCGATAATCTCATTAGGGACTCTGATGAAGAAACACGTGTGTGACACTTCCAAATGTAATAACCCGATTTTTATTACTAATTTCTTGTAATTTAATCGTGAACTATTTAGAGGTTGATTTTTGAGGTTTTGTGTTTCGTACGTTTTAATTAGTTGTTGCGTGACGTCGGAAGTGAGTTTCGAGAGTTAAAGATTTGAAAAACGTTGAATTTCGAGGGGCTAAAAGTTGACTTTCTGATCCGTCATGAATTTCGACAAGTTTCCTTCATGACAGTCGTAGAGCTCGACGATACGAGTTCGTAGACACGCGGCACGCTTGAAACGGACGTCGTATGAAAAAGTTACGACATGTTGAAGTTATTCCAAAAATATGAAATTTCTATAAATAGTAATTTAATTTCAGAAAAATCAGAAAATTTCGAAATTATCAGGATTATCGCGATTTACTGTTCATCGTCTCCAATTCAAATCCGGAGCTTCTTTCGCGTAGATCTCCCTCATCCGGCCACCAATCGAGGCATGCGACCTGTCAAAGTGTTCATCTCGACATCCTCTTCCGTTTGAGCTAAGGATCGGCACCGGAGAGTGGCTGTGCTCGGCGCAACAAGCGGAGGAAGCCACTGCTGCCGTACACGGCGGAGCTGCGACCACGTCCGGCGGAACCGGAGTTCGTGCCACCCACCAATCGGTTCGTCTTCTCCTTGCGGTCCTCTTGGTGTAGGTGGTTGTCGCCGTTTCAAGCCGCTGTGACCGGATCGGGAAACGTCTCCGATCGGGTCGACCCGACCCGTTTCAGCAGTTCAGATCCGGTTCGACCCGACCCGCTTCAGACCCGACCCGGGGTTGACCCGACCTGGTCAACGTTGACCGTTGACTGACCCGCGTTGACCGTTGACCTGCGTTGACCTGCGTTGACCTGTGTTGACCTGGCGTTGACCGACCCCAGAACTGTTGCGATTCGATCTGACCTGATTCTGCAGCGATCCGATTCGACCATAAACGGATCTTTACCATTTCTGGTGAATTAAGGTGAGTAAACCTCAGTGTATTCGTATTAAATACGAGTTGATTATGAATTAATTATAGTATATGGATCGTTATATGCAAAATGATTTTATGGAATTGATATTTGTTTTAAATTGAATGAACTTGATCGACTACGGTTCATTGGTAAGTAAAATGATTTTAATATAAAAATGATTTTCAAAGGGTTACGATCAATGACTATAGTTGGTATTAGTGAACTATTCCTGAGTGGATGTCTACGTATATATATATTTACGTGAAATATATAATGTGAGTGTGCAATTGTGTGAATGTATTATGTTATGAATTTATCATATATGTGATTATGTGAGTGGTGTGATGTGTGGTTGTGTTGGTATAGAAACCAACGGTTGAAGTAAGATCTCACCAATAGTGGTGAAAGATCTTACATGTGTGGGGAGAGGATCTCGCCTAAGTGGTGAAAGGGATCCTTCTGGCAAGTATGTCGGAACCAAGCCTTTGGCCGGGTGATTGGTTACGATCAGTTAGAGCTCTAGTCTGTTTGCCTTGTGAGATTTGTAGGGGAATGACGTTGGTCAGTGCGCCCCTAGTCTTACTCTTTTGGTTGATTGTGCATCGTGAATTTTATAATATACGTGTTTTCCTTTGTTGATTTAATTATTTTTATCATGAACTTGTTTGTTTTACTCACACGAGCTTTGAAAGCTTACCGGTTTCGTTGTTTACAACCCGGTGCACCAATTGATGGTGTAGGGGTTAGACCTGCAGGTGAGGACCAGAAGCCAGGGAGTGGCATCTGAGTCGCACGGCTAGTAGGTGTAGGTCTTGGTCTAGCTTGTAATTATCTTTTTGGGTTAGAGAGTAATAGTGAGAGACTCTTTTCTTACATCTATTTTGTTAATGATGTAATATTTTGAATGTATCGAGCCACACACTTAAACTCTGTTGTTTTACTTGGTTATTGTATGATAACTTTCAAGTAATTGAGTTTAATTGTAAATTTTAACATTGTCGAATTTGAATTTTATTATTCAAAATTCAGAGTGTTACAGTTGGTATCAGAGCGTAAGGTTACATATTTGGTGGTAACTGGTACTTTCGAGAGATGGTCCGACTGCAGCGGTTCACCATCATGCTTGCTCGTATTGGTATATCGCTGGGTATGTAGGGGGTAGGGAGTTGAGTGCTAGTGTAGAGCGCTGTCTCTATAATGAGTTTAGGTGATCCTTGTGCTTCCAGATAGTTTTTTTTGTTTTTTCCTTGATTAATATATGTTGTATTTAACTTACACTTCGGTTTAAGTTTATGCAAATATTAATCAAGTGTTGCCTTGCTTCATAGGATGGATCATCGTGGAGGTAGAGCTAGAGGCCGAGGTAGGGCCAGACGGGGTGGAGGCAGAATCCACCCTGTCGAGGAGTTCTATGAGGAGGAGGCGGAGGAGGTGCCATTGGTTGAGCAGCCTGTTCCTCATATGGTTGTGCCTGATGACGGCCACGCGCTAGGATTGATCCGGGAGCTTGGTAAGGTAGGGGCACCTGTGTTCCATGGGGGACTGGATCACTTAGTAGCCGATCATTGGATCCAGGAGATGGAGAAGCATTTCGATTTGATCGTATGCACTGAGATTGAGAAGAGGAAGATAGCCACATTCTTCCTCAAGGATGATGCCCTGGACAGGTGGAGGAGTACTCAGAGGGTGAGAGATGTGACCGCTCTCACGTGGGAGGGTTTTGTGGAACTCTTCCGAGAGAAGTACTTCCCAGCCACCATGAGAGAGGAGTTGGAACTTGAGTTCATTGCTTTGACGCAGGGGGATGCGAGCGTCAGAGAGTATGAGACTCGGTTCTCCCAGCTGTATCGGTTTGTCAGGCCGATGGACGAGGTCTCTTTAGCTCAGAAGTTCCTCCGAGGGCTGAAGCATGAGATCAGAACGACCATATCTGCTCTTTGCCTATCTTCCAAGGCAATGATATATGAGAGTGCTGTGCGCCTAGAGCAGGAGGCCAAGCTCCATGCCAGTGAGGTTGCTCTGAGAGATTCCCAGGGAAAGGAGAAGGCTGTTGCTTTGAGCAGTGGTTCTATTTCAGGTCACAAAGGGGGACCTTGGAAGAGACAGCGGATCACTCAGCAGGCTCCAGCTAGGGTGTCGGGTGCACCCATCAGAGCCACACCGGTTAGACAGGCAGCACCTGTGAGATGCTTCAACTGTAACGAGCTGGGTCACATCTCCAGAGACTGCAGGAAGCCGAGCTCCACGATATGCTACAATTGCAAGCAGCCCGGGCACATTGCTAGATGGTGTCCTCTAGCCCAGCCTGGGGGGCGGGTGGATCAGCAGAAGCAGTTGCCGGCAGGACAGGGCAGAGTGTATGCCATTGGCCAGCGAGGCACCGGGGTGGAAGGTACTTTATCTGTTTTAAATTACCTTGCTAGAGTATTGTTTGATACGGGAGCATCTCATTCATTCATATCTAGTTCGGTGGTAGAGGTGCTAGGATTGGTTCCTACGCCTCTTGTGGGTCTTTGTGCGTCATATCACCTTTGGGTGTATCTCGTGAGCTTGGTCTGATTTGTGAAGCATGCCCAGTTGTGATTGGAAGCAGGGAGTTCTCTGCATCCTTGATTGTGCTTCCAGACCACACTTATGATGTGATCTTGGGAGTTGATTGGTTAAGGCCGCATTATGCATTGATTGACTGCTTCAACATGATAGTGTCATTTCGTATTCCCGGGCAACCGGAGTTTCACTATCATTGCCTCAAGTCAGATAATGCTATGCGGGAGGGTATCATGGCACATATTGAGTCTGTGAGCAGTGAGGAAGCTATTGCAGATATTTCAGTTGTTTCAGAGTATACTGATGTGTTCCAGGAGATACCGGGGTTACCTCCTAGAAGGATGGTGGATTTTACCATTAATGTGGTACCGGGTACCGCGCCAGTGTCAAAGACGCCGTATCGGATGGGACCGAATGAACTCCAGGAGTTGAAGGTTCAGATTGAGGGGCTACTTAAGCAGGGGTTCATTAGGCCCAGCACTTCTCCATGGGGTGCTCCGGTGTTGTTTGTGAGAAAGAAGGATGGTTCATGCAGGCTCTGTGTGGATTATCGAGAGTTGAATAAGGTGACCATCAAGAACAAGTATCCTTTGCCCAGGATCGATGACTTGTTTGATCAACTTAGAGGAGCAGTGGTGTTCTCTAAGATTGATTTGAGGTCCGGTTATCATCAGTTGAGGGTGAAAGAGCAGGACATTCCTAAGACCGCTTTGAGGACTCGTTATGGGCACTTTGAGTTTGTTGTCATGTCATTTGGTCTAACCAATGCACCTGCAGCTTTCATGGACTTGATGAACCGTATCTTCAGTCAGTTCTTGGATAAGTTTGTGGTGGTGTTTGTGGATGATATCCTGATTTATTCTAAGACTTTGGAGGAGCATGAGGAGCACTTGCGAATTGTGCTGCAGATTCTTAGAGAGACTAAGATGTATGCCAAGTTCGAGAAGTGTGAGTTTTGGAAGGAGGAAGTTAAGTTCCTTGGTCATGTGGTGTCGAAAGATGGAGTTTCGGTGGACCCTTCCAAGGTTGAGGCCGTGATGAGCTGGGGTCGCCCCGAGACGGTTACGGAAATTCGTAGTTTCCTCGGTTTGGCTGGGTATTACCGGAGGTTCATTGAGGGGTTCTCTAGTATCTCTTCTCCATTGACCAGGTTGACCAAGAAGGATGTCCAGTTTGTATGGACAGATGAGTGCGAGAAGGCATTCAATGAGTTGAAGACTAGACTGACTATGGCCCCAGTGTTGATTATTCCCACAAGTGGGGGTGATTATGTCGTATATAGTGATGCATCTTATCAGGGCTTGGGTTGTGTGCTGATGCAGCTTGGTGGTGTTGTTGCCTATGGCTCTAGACAGTTGAAGATCCACGAGAGGAATTATCCTACTCATGACCTAGAGCTAGCTGCAGTAGTCTTTGCCTTGAAGATTTGGAGGCATTACTTGTATGGTGAGAAGTTTCAACTCTTCTCGGATCATAAGAGTTTGAAGTATTTGTTCTCTCAGAAGGAGCTGAACATGAGGCAGAGAAGATGGATGGAGCTCCTTAAGGACTATGACTTCACCTTGGAGTATCATCCGGGAAAGGCCAATGTAGTGGCGGATGCCTTGAGTAGGAGACCGAGATGCGCTATTGCTTCTCTCATGATCCAGGAGTGGCTCATGCTTGAGACCGCGTCTGAGTTTGACCTTGTGCCATCCGGTAGGGAGCAGGGGACCTTCCTTGGTAGTATTTCGGTACAGCCTACCTTGATTTCCAGGATTGTTCAGAGTCAAGCACATGATGAGTTCTCTCGAGCAAAGTTGGCAGAGTTAGTAGTTGATTTGCTGGATGAGTGTCCGTCTGAGTGGACTGTCGGATCTGATGGTGGGTTGAGATTTAGAGGCAGGTTGTGCGTACCAGATTGTGCTAACCTTAAGAAGGAGATTCTCCAGGTAGCACATCGGTCACGATACACAATCCACCCATGGAGCACAAAGATGTATAGAGATCTTTGTAGGCAATTATGGTGGAATGGGATGAAGAGAGATGTGGCAGAGTATGTGTCCAAGTGTCTTACCTGTCAGCAGGTGAAAGTAGAGCATCAGAGACCAGCGGGCATATTGAAGCCGCTATCTATTCCAGAATGGAAATGGGAGCACATCTCTATGGACTTTGTGACTGGGTTGCCTAAGTCCAAATTGGGGCATGATGCCGTGTGGGTGATTGTTGATAGATTGACGAAGTCAGCGCGCTTTCTCCCAGTGTCGTTGACGCACTCAGTTGAGGCTTTGTGCAAGTTATATGTGAAGGAGATAGTGAGACTTCATGGGGTGCCGGTATCCATTGTATCGGATCGGGATGCTCGCTTTACTTCCAAGTTCTGGGCTGGTTTTCAGAAGGTCATGGGAACCACCTTGGATATGAGCACAGCATTTCACCCTCAGACTGATGGGCAGACTGAGCGAGTGAACCAAGTGATGGAGGATATGCTGAGAGCCTGTGTCTTGGATTTCAAGGGAAGTTGGGAAGACCACCTGCAGTTGATTGAATTTGCCTACAACAACAGCTATCATTCTAGTATTGGCATGGCGCCGTATGAGGCTCTTTATGGAAGACCGTGTAGATCTCCTGTTTGTTGGGCAGAGGTTGGTGAGAGTGCGCTCTTGGGTCCTGAGATTGTTCAGGAGACCACGGAGAAGATCTCGATCATTCGAGATAGGATCCGAACTGCTCAGAATAGGCAGAAGAGCTACGCTGATTTGAAGAGAAGGCATGTGGAGTTTGAGATTGGTGATCATGTATTCTTGAAGGTCTCACCAATGAAAGGTGTGGTGAGATTTGGCAGAAAGGGAAAGCTGGCGCCAAGGTATGTTGGGCCTTTTGAGATTCTCGAGAAGGTTGGGGATTTAGCCTATCGACTTGCTTTACCTCCTAGTATGTCCGGTGTGCATAATGTCTTTCATATTTCGATGTTGAGGAAGTATGTACCGGATGAGTCACATGTGATTGATCATAGCACTATCAAAGTGAATGAGAATGCGACCTTCGTTGTTGAGCCTGTTCGTATCTTGGATAGGTCAACAAAGAAACTACGAAGGAAGGAGATAGAATTGGTCAAAGTACTGTGGAGTCACCATGATGAGGGTGATGCATCTTGGGAGTTAGAGTCTGATGTGAAGGCTAAATACCCGCAGTTGTTTGTAGAGTAGTGTGTTTGAATTTCGGGGCTAAATTCCTTTAAGGAGGGTAGAATGTAATAACCCGATTTTTATTACTAATTTCTTGTAATTTAATCGTGAACTATTTGGAGGTTGATTTTTGAGGTTTTGTGTTTCGTACGTTTTAATTAGTTGTTGCGTGACGTCGGAAGTGAGTTTCGAGAGTTAAAGATTTGAAAAACGTTGAATTTCGAGGGGCTAAAAGTTGACTTTCTGATCCGTCATGAATTTCGACAAGTTTCCTTCATGACAGTCGTAGAGCTCGACGATACGAGTTCGTAGACACGCGGCACGCTTGAAACGGAAGTCGTATGAAAAAATTACGACCTGTTGAAGTTATTCCAAAAATATGAAATTTCTATAAATAGTAATTTAATTTCAGAAAAATCAGAAAATTTCAAAATTATCAGGAATTATCGCGATTTACTGTTCATCGTCTCCAATTCGAATCCGGAGCTTCTTTCGCGTAGATCTCCCTCATCCGGCCACCAATCGAGGCGTGCGACCTGTCAAAATGTTCATCTCGACATCCTCTTCCGTTTGAGCTAAGGATCGGCACCGGAGAGTGGCTGTGCTCGGCGCAGCAAGCGGAGGAAGCCACTGCTGCCGTACACGGCGGAGCTGCGACCACGTCCGGCGGAACCGGAGCTCGTGCCACCCACCAATCGGTTCGTCTTCTCCTTGCGGTCCTCTTGGTGTAGGTGGTTGTCGCCGTTTCAAGCCGCTGTGACCGGATCGGGAAACGTCTCCGATCGGGTCGACCCGACCCGTTTCAGCAGTTCAGATCCGGTTCGACCCGACCCGCTTCAGACCCGACCCGGAGTTGACCCGACCCGGTTGACCGTTGACTGACCCGCGTTGACCGTTGACCCGACGTTGACCTGTGTTGACCTGACGTTGACCGACCCCAGAACTGTTGCGATTCGATCTGACCTGATTCTGCAGCGATCCGATTCGACCATAAACGGATCTTTACCATTTCTGGTGAATTAAGGTGAGTAAACCTCAGTGTATTCGTATTAAATACGAGTTGATTATGAATTAATTATAGTATATGGATCGTTATATGCAAAATGATTTTATGGAATTGATATTTGTTTTAAATTGAATGAACTTGATCGACTACGGTTCATTGGTAAGTAAAATGATTTTAATATAAAAATGATTTTCAAAGGGTTTTACGATCAATGACTATAGTTGGTATTAGTGGACTATTCCTGAGTGGATGTCTACGTATATATATATTTACGTGAAATATATAATGTGAGTGTGCAATTGTGTGAATGTATTATGTTATGAATTTATCATATATGTGATTATGTGAGTGGTGTGATGTGTGGTTGTGTTGGTATAGAAACCAACGGTTGAAGTAAGATCTCACCAATAGTGGTGAAAGATCTTACATGTGTGGGGAGAGGATCTCGCCTAAGTGGTGAAAGGGATCATTTTGGCAAGTATGTCGGAACCAAGCCTTTGGCCGGGTAATTGGTTACGATCAGTTAGAGCTCTAGTCTGTTTGCCTTGTGAGATTTGTAGGGGAATGACGTTGGTCAGTGCGCCCCTAGTCTTACTCTTTTGGTTGATTGTGCATCGTGAATTTTATAATATACGTGTTTTCCTTTGTTGATTTAATTATTTTTATCATGAACTTGTTTGTTTTACTCACACGAGCTTTGAAAGCTTACCGGTTTCGTTGTTTACAACCCGGTGCACCAATTGATGGTGTAGGGGTTAGACCTGCAGGTGAGGACCAGAAGCCAGGGAGTGGCATCTGAGTCGCACGGCTAGTAGGTGTAGGTCTTGGTCTAGCTTGTAATTATCTTTTTGGGTTAGAGAGTAATAGTGAGAGACTCTTTTCTTACATCTATTTTGTTAATGATGTAATATTTTGAATGTATCGAGCCACACACTTAAACTCTGTTGTTTTACTTGGTTATTGTATGATAACTTTCAAGTAATTGAGTTTAATTGTAAATTTTAACATTGTCAAATTTGAATTTTATTATTCAAAATTCGGAGTGTTATACCAAATTCTTTAACTATGCTTGATAGATGAGACTATGAGACAATTCCAATTTGATCATTCTACATTTCAATTTATATTGATTCCCATCTAATCAGTTTACTGTCGTTTGTGTGTTTTAGACAAAGAAGAGGAACAACAAGGAGATCACAACAAGTGCCGTCGCCGAAACTGCAGGATTCTCATTATGGCATTCTTTTTCTATTTTTTTCTGGTCGGTCCCTTGCTCTCCCATGGAAAAAAGTGACAATTTTGGATGCTCGATTACTCATAATTAGGTGGAAACTTTTTGGCAGTTTATATACAGTGTTGAGTAGTGTACTAGTGTTTGTTCATTTCCTTGGTTTTCTACTACAAAGTATAGAGTTTACCAATGAGTGTATTTTCACTTATAGAAAAAATAATAATAAAAATAAATAAAAATTAGTGGATTCTGGACTACAAGGGCTCAACCCTGCATTATACATCTGATCACATTCGTGTGGAATAATGCTGGAATCATATGATTTAGTTTTAGCTTGTTAGTATGACTGTATATCGTGTTAATGCTTTCCTTAGAAAGTGAAGGGTACAAACCAGAATGATGCAGGATGAATCACAGTTTTTCAGGCTTCGTTAGTTTCTTCTGTTCTGACTACCTGTTGATCAATCACTGCATCAAATTATACAAGCATATAAAACTCACTATAATTTCCAGTTTCATTTATCAATTTCCAATGAGCTATATCCTGATATCATCTTGAGAAAGCTGTCTTAAAAAATCAGTATGGGAAGGCTTCCACTAAATCAAATCGATGAAACTATGTTTATACAACAGGAATTCAACAAAAAAAAAAAATGTTACAGAAAATTTTTTGGTACATGGCATAAACTCAACTATTTTTATTTCATTTTTTGGCTTTCCCTTTTCTCGCCTTCAGTATGGGAAGGCTTCCACTAAATCAAATCGATGAAACTATGTTTATACAACAGGAATTCAACAAAAAAAAAAAATGTTACAGAAAATTTTTTGGTACATGGCATAAACTCAACTATTTTTATTTCATTTTTTGGCTTTCCCTTTTCTCGCCTTCACAGGCCGTTTCCCACTTTCCTGTCAATTACAAAGTAACAATGTGTAAGCCACATGAACTCGTAAAGATTACGAAATTATGGACAAACTATTGATTTCACATGTACCTTTCTATACAGACCGTAGGCTGCTGGACCTGTCAATTCCTGCCCAGTCTTACTGACATAAACCTGTGGCAAACAAGAGAGCATTAGAACAAATGTAACTAAATACAAATAAAAGAATTACTGTACGTAATAATCAATGTATCATTCCTCTTCTTTAGCAAGTAGAAACAAGAACAAAAGCAGAATTTTAACGGACATTGTACCCATGTGATGTAAATATAATGGCAGAATTTAACAACAATCCAAGATCATTCCTAGAGTACTCATATGTATTACAATGAAGTAAAGATAAAGCTGACTTGCTAATTGCTATTAATAAAAGCTCTATACTGAATTACTTACAAAACTAGCCATATGTAGTCTTTTAGCTTTTTACATACCTTCCTTCCACCTGAGCCTGTATACCAATGACCACCAGCCTGCCCACTAGAAGATTGTGCATTTGCTTGAATCCGCTTTTTGCTTGCAGAGGTTCTGGGTTCCGCCCAGTTTCCAGAAGCATGCTCCATGTTTCCAGTGTTTAATTTGACCGACTTATTTCTTCCTTTATTTACACTCCGCTTGACACTACCTTTCTGTGTTGCTTTACCTTTTGGGTTCACCCAGCTTCCAAAACCATGCGAGACTTCTTCAACATTCGATATGTTTGAAATATTTTGTCTCCGAATTACTGTGCGTTTTGAAGCTTCTCCAATGCTAAATTGACCCCTGAATACAAATTTAAAAACGTATCATGACATAACATTCAAAGGAAATTCAAAACCAGAAATAACCTAAAAATAGAAGGGGAAGAAGTATGTTACATGTAATCAATAACTGATGCACCATTCTGTTGATTTCCACTGACACTAACAGCCCCCAGAGGGGAAAAGTTTGGCAAGCGACTGCTGACTAACTTTTGAATATTTGGATCACTGTGGAAAAAGTAATGATGGGCTGGTGGAAGGGGATCAGCCACATTCCACAGTTGTTCAACAACTTGGCCATCGGGTGTCATTTCAAGAAAGCTCTCGTTGGTGTGCAGAAATGCATCCCTCTCCAGATTTTGAGTAGTCTTATCCTTCGAAGATTGGAAGTATTCTTGACATGCCTCATCCAAAGCAGGTGTTGGAATGTTAAACTTCTTGATTGGACTAAAGTTTTGCCACAAATCAACATCTTCAGGCATACTAGTAGATGTGTTTTTGTTTGTTCCACTAGTAGATGCACAGTGGCCAGGGTTACTGTATTGCTTCTTTGATGATGCATCAACCTTAGAATTAACCCTACTAACACTATGACTGACTGAAGGATCATCAGAATCGGAATCAATTAACTGAAACCTACGAAGAGGACTAGTAGTTAACTTTGGAAAAACAAATTCTTTGCGGCTTGCCTCCAAACTCACAGAAGCCGGGACATCTGAAATGTGATTCCCCTTCCTTCCGATGCTATGGTAGGATGATTTTAAAACCCCACTTCCACGCAACGGGACTTTAGAACTGCTACATGATGTTTGGTATTGTGTTGACCGATGCACATCTGCCACAAATTTGAAGTAAATATATAAATTATGGTGTATAGTGCCTAGTGTATACAGACTCTATCTCGTTCATGTACAGACCACACACAAAGAAACAACAAAGAAGCTCACAATCTGAAAACAACAATCTGCAACTATAGCGTAATGAGTTTGGGAATACGTGTATCCCCAAAGTTGGACCTGTCCAGAAAACAATGCTGTGAAGGACAATACTACATCATAGCACTAAAAAGAAACAAAAGACTCATAATTTCTTGCAATGCAGATTGCACGGCAACCTAAACAACCAAAAACAAAATGCAAAACCATCACCGCGAGACACAAACTGTAACTAACCATGCCAATGATTAATCAGACATTCAAACCTGCTTGCTTACGCGCATAAGTTTTACCATGACTGAAGATTATCTAAATTACCACATTAATTTACCGTATCTAGTTTCTTGCTATACTGCTACTCTTTTTTTTTTCTTTCTTTTTTTGGAGAGAAAGCTATACTGCTACTCTTCAACAGGCATTGCCACAGAATTTCGCTAAAGTTTCCACCTTGTACATTACCACAGCCCCCCAAATTCACAATGTATAATTCTTTGAAAATAAATCTACTCCTACATCTACATCATCATACGATTCATACCCTAGATTGTTAAGCAAATTGATTACTGCTGCTTATTCTTCAAATTGAAACCCTAAAACGATAGAAATAACTTCCTCCTCCAGATTATGGTCTTCACATCATAAATAAAGACTAATCAAGACCCACTTCATTTCCCTCATTTATTTCTCACAATTCTACCAATTCTACCACTCAACATAAAAATATCGCCTTTTTCCACACCAAATTCCATAACCTCATTCACACTCAAACATCAATAATTTAAAAGAAAAAAAAAATCACCTTTTACAGTTTCTTCGGGAGAAGAGAAGTCTTCGATATCATCCTCAATGCTCCGAAACGGCGTCGTCGGGAGCTCCCGCTTCTCCGGCAGCCCTCGCTTCAGCCTCTTCAGCGCCCGCGGCGGCTCGATGACTTGGTCTACATCAACGTGAACCGGACGCGGAGGAGCTGAGTGGAGCTCCGAATCGAACCCGAAATCGAATCCAAGAGAGAAAGAAGGAGGTTCGAAGTCGGCGGCCATAGAAGGAGTTGTGGTCTGAAATTGGGGGGAGTTGGTCCCTTTGTAGACTTGGGCATTTGAATTTTGGGGAAAACTTTTGGAGGGATTCTGAACTCAGGTTTCCGTAAAAATGCCTATTTGTGCATTTTAATTTATCCAGTTAATTTAGTTGCACATGTAAATGTAATTATTATTTCAGTATTAATATGGAAAAGTTAATCATCCACATATATATATATATATATATATATATATATATCCTATGAAAGTAAAACTTAGATGATCGAGTTGCATGGTAAGAGTATTGGTGTTTGAGTGTTCAGGATCATATATATCTCCCTGACGTGTATTAATTTTTTATCTAATTATTTTTTTTGAAGATATCTGTCTTTGAATCTCTAAAAAAAATTAGTGTAAGAAGAACAATCTAAATTTATGGCTCCAAAAGAGTTTTTTGTTTTCTTTCTTATTTAAATAGTCTTCAAGATCATATTATATGAATAAAAAAAAAAGATAGACGGGGAAGATTAAAAATAAAAAGTTGAATACGATCGCCCGATTGACCATTGATAGGTAAGCTCCGGAATTATTAGAAGAGTTTTAGTATAAAGCTTTCCGATATCTACCTTCCTCCACTCTCCTGCAATTTTCAACGAACAACTCGATTAGTTGTTAACCAATCAATAGTTATTATGAGGCTTTGCAAAAGGGTAATTGTTGTCCTTGTTGGGGCGTGTGAGGAGGGCACCGTGTACAGTGGCTCCATCCCACTCACTGTGAGCATGCCACCAAAGGGTGCCTTCCTCAGTGGAAAATATGATTTTTTTTTGGTGAACTTGCCGGCCTCCTAGTTGAATAGGCCACTGCGTAGTATATTCTATATTCTGGTCCGTCCGACCATGGATCCCTTGGTTGCGCAACACCATGCCTAATCATAATCGATCGAGTGGCTTAGCTTGTTCTATATATACGGATTGATCACGTACGAGCTACATGAATGATCAAAAGCTTATAGCTCGAAGAGAATGTGAAACACATTTTGACATCCTACCTAAACTCACCTTATGTATCAGTTTATGTGACACAACCACGTTATTTAATGAAACACTCTGATTGGGTGGTGACACGTCATGTACATTTCACATAAGCTGACACATAAGATGGGTTCTAGGTGAGATGTTAAAAAATGGTTCATCTAGCATTATTCATTTTGTACATGACATACCAGTGGAGAATAATGGTGTGATTTCCCCTGTTAAAGACATCGACGACAAGGGTGTCTCCTTTCCAAGCTTACAAAGTCGGTGCGGAAAAGTGGAAAACTGATTATTTACAGACAGATGTTTTTGTAAATTACACAAATCTTTTGTATGGAGTTTCTTCCACTTATATATGTGTATGTAGATGGATCATATATAATCTGATAATCATCATATTAAGTAGTTCCAGTACGTACTCGGTCATAATATGTATACAAATATGTAATACATTAAACTTTCTTAGGGATAATATTAGCTAGCATCTCTCTCACTCATTTCAAAAGGCGGGGGAGCGCTATAAATTAGAGAGGCCTTTGTAGGGTTACTGAAGTAGTGCTGTTTTTTTTGTTCCACTATATATGGAATAAGAAAGTGATACACGACTGATGATCCCTCACATATATTTCCACTGTCTATATAGCTTTGGAGGTCATCCGCACTGAAATTGGATGGAACTACGGATTACGCCCATCATGACACATGAGTGGAGCAACTGGCCAACTGTAGATGAAAAAAGAAGATGAATGATTCCCCAGCTCCAAGCTCTGTCCCAAATAATGGCCACTACCTAATCTTGTATCCCAACCAAGGTGGCATATATTGAGGTGCACAGCTTATGCCTCTATCTTCTCCTCCCTTTCCAATGAAGCAAATTAAGTCTCTCATTTCCAATGCATGGTTGCGGACTTGGAGGTAGAGCTACTTGGTTAGACATGCATGTCCATTATCGAACCTCAAAAGAGAAAAGAACACCCACCAAAAAAATAATAAATAAGTTTCACCGATTTTATAACTAGTCATTTATAGTACTTTAATATATACCATTCTGTTAATTTATAATTAATTTAATAAAATTTATCATTTTTCTACACTAAATTTACAACATTGACAACAAATTTACAATATTTATTTTATATATTTATATATAATTAAACTAATTGACCACATTGATAACAGTTCGTTCATAAACTTGTAAATATGTTGTAGTTGAAGTACTTACAACTAAGATGACTAAAATTATCTACATAATCACTCTATTTACTAGGGCTGGCAAAAATGAGTCAAACAAAACTGTACCAACCATTACTAACCGAACCAAGTAAGTTGGTTACCAAGGATGTTGGTAACCGAAATTTCGGTACGGTAATACCGAACCAACTTCCCTAAGTTGGTATGGTAATGGTAATGATTTTGGCGAAAGTTGGTATTACCGTACCAACCGAGTATTTAATATTTAATTATTTATTTTTAATTTATTATTTGATTAGTAGATTATACTCAAGTGTATAACTTTTCGAAACAATTATATAAAAGAAGTCAAATTTTAGAAAAACGCTATGAAATAGAATTTGATCGTTATGATGAAATACGGTGATGGTAAAAAAATCACTTAAATCCGACAAACTTAGAGCCCCGATCGATGCGGTCAAGCTTATTTAAACTCATCTCTCTCTATGGGGAGCCATAGTATCGGGAGGTAAAAGTTTCTAAATTTTTACATGAATAATTACGTCTCATCTATATAAGAGTTTAATGTTTGGAAGAGTCGGCCAAACAAGATCATCTAAAGGTACGTAATAGCGTTTTCGTGTGATAAGTTTTATGAAAATATGGTTGACCTTTTCGATCGAACATCGAACGTTCACGAAACGAGTTGGTTTTTATACTCTACTCATATTTAACTATAACGATCACATTTTGTGAATTTAGCCATTATAATGACAATATATTTACTAATGCGATATAATTTAATTAGTAGATTATACTCAAGTGTTTAACTTTTTGAAACAACTATATAAAAAAAAGTCAAATTTTGAAAAACGCTATGAAATAGCATTTGATTGTTATGATGAAATATGGTGATGATAAAAAAATCACTTAAATCCAACAAAGTTAGAGCCCCGATCGATACAGTCAACCTTATTTAAACTTATCTCTCTCTATAGAAAGCCAGTATCGGGAGGTAAACGTTCGGTCACTCATACAACAGTAAACTTCCAAAGAGTTGTGTGATTTGTGTTATGTATTGACACTTTTGTACTAGTACTCATTGTTGTATCTTGTATGATGAACTTCCAGCTTTTAGAAAGAGATCAATATAATTATATCTTGGGCTGGGCCTTAGACTTAAATGGGCCGATATCATATATTGGTAGAGGCCCATTACCAACCGAACCAACCGATAGTATTGGTATACCGAAGAGTTGGTACATGGGCTTCGGTGATCGGTAATGGTACAAATTTTCTCATTACTAATTATAATTGGTTAGTAGATGGTAGAGACAAAAATAAATCTGTAATGTACCGAACTCAGCCCTACTATTTACTACAATGACAACAAAATTTATTGTTAAATTTGTAAATGAGGGTATCATACACATGAGGGTACTGAGAAAAATTCCACTTTATAGAACTACGAAGAACTATGATATAATCTTTGATATTTTCCATACCCTGAAATATCTTAGAAGTTTTCTTTCATATATCAAACAAAACTTTAAGATATGAAAGAAATAAATAGATCCATACAAAAAAATAATGAAAGCAAAAATTGTGTGATTAATTTCTGAATTCTAGGAGTTAACATCTGGAGAATTTACAAAGCTGCACAAATTTTTTACAGTATTAACAACATGTACAAAACTAGAGGCAAAATGATCAAGGTTGATTACAGATCGATGATGATCGTGATCAATTGACCTCGGGAATGCTCTGAAGGACAGGCCTCCAGGGCCGATGATGATCAGTCGTCTCGTATGGATCAGTACTAGTACTAACGCTAATGATCAACTGTGCTAAAACCTGCTGCACAGTCATTTGCTTCAGCTCCACCTTACCCATCAACTCCTCCAGCTGCTTCTTCGTCATCTTTATCTTCACTTCTGAAGCTCCTCCTGGCAGTGGAACTTTCGCCTTCGAAGAATCATACGAACCAAATTTACCACCTCCAAGAAGCCCCTCTTCATCTTCTTCTTCTATCTTCTTCGTCTTCCTCATATACTTGTGATCCCGATCGTCATTTGCCAGAGACCCCCAATCCTCACCTCCCCAATTCACCGACGACGACGATTCCTCGTGCCTCATACAATTCCCCATGTCTAGCTTCCTTCCTTTCTTTCTCTTTGGTTTTTGCTTTGGTGGTGAAAAATCTGGGAATAGAGAACGAGCTACTTTGTGATTTATATAGACGAGGAAGAAGTGAGGATGATGATGAGGATGATGGTGGAGAGGGAGGGAAAAGTGGTCAAACCTAATTTTGATGACATGTTTTCCGACGTGGAAGGAGGTGGTAGAGTTTGACCTCATCAACTGGGGCAATGGTGGGCTTTGGCATTTTTAGAGGGGAGGATTGGTTCCAACCGAACATGCAAGACACCATTATTGGATACTCATGAACAAGCCGATCTAATTGACTAGCTAGTTTAACTAACAAGTAAGATTAACTTACTTACAAGATTAATGATAACCATAGAGGTCAAGATTCTGACGTCAGTGCAATTTGGGTTTTGATGGTCGATCAGATTAATCTTGCTGGCTAAAAAGACCCATATATGCTCCCTTGTGATTCCATTCCCACTTCTTATTACCTAACTTGAACCAACTCTCCAAATAAAAAATTGCCCCAACTCTCATTCTACTCCCAATAATATTGGAACGAAAAACTTGATTTATGTTTTAGACGGTAATAGTAATATATAAATATTTTCATAAATGATCTACAAAATGTAAACATGTTAATATATGATTGAAATTTTGTGTAAAGACTAGTGAGCTTTAGAGCGCACTTCTATGATGTTGAGAGATATTATTATGGTAATTTTTTAACAGTTTTTTTTTTTTTTAATATATAGAATCAATAGTGGTATCCTCAAAATTTTTATAAGTTCAGCGACTATTCCGCGCCGATGATCTTGTCATAACGCTTACTCTCTCCAGTCATTAAGAATAAATTAAATTTTAACTCCAATTAATATCGGTAAGATTCAAATTTGGGTATAGAGGATTCTTGAATATGTGGTGGTTAATTCTTCAATAATTAAAATAACAATATACATTTATTTCGCAGTTTATAGTGATTTACCATTCAGAAACCGACGGGTGTTAATGCATGTAAATTTCTGATCATGTAATAAGCAGGGAGGGTTGTATTAAAAGAAGTGTCATTGGTGTGAAAGGGTATTGGGGATGGTATCTTGCAAATTAAATTAGAGTGTGAACACAAATTAGCAATCGGAATCTTTCATTTTGTGCCAATTAGTACGTGCATGCCCACCAAAAACGAATCTTCTCCATCTCTTCTGCTATTTCACGTGCGACCGTTTTGGTTCAATTTTGCTCTCATGACTTCTTCTTCGATTCTTTTCTTTTTTTGGTCAATCACTTATTTCCTGAATGATCAGTTGAACTTTTAGAGGCTAGAGCGTGTATATATATATATATATATATATATATCATCACCAAATTATGATCATCTTAAACAATGCTACTTTATGGTGTTAATTAGTGAGATACCAAGATTGTTCCAAATATCTCTAACAACGTTATTTTATAATTATCGCAAAATCTCAACGAGAGTGACAATATTTATGTATTCCTCTTTAATAATCAAGTAGTTTTGTTTCTTTGTTTGTTTATTTTTTAGAAGATAAGTAGTTTTGTTTAAAACAACTCGTCTTCTTTAGAATTTATTTTCAGGTTGCTCGTATAAACATTTCTACACTTATACTAGTACTTGATCATCACGGTGAAGCTCAATTTGATGCTATAACCGGCTTCGGTTAACTAATACGTCATTACGGACTGATAAAAAAAAAGACTAAAGAAGGGCAGTCTTCTGAACGAATTTGAAAACCTATAGATATAGACAATATATATATATATATATATATATATATATATATATATAGGAACTAACCTGTTAGAGAAAGTTCAAATTCAAGTTATACTCATCACCTGTGTATATACTATATAGATATATATATGCATGGCTAGCTAGCTTAATTCACTGGGATATTGCAAGGTTGGTGTTGGTAGGTGAGTCTAATGGGGCTTCCTGGCCGGTCCTCTAGCTTAATTTCAACCTTGACGTTCGAAATCGATCGTGGTTTCCATGCGAGCAGCTAGCTGCTAGGTTGTTAATTTGCTGCAGCCTAGCTTGTTCCAGAAACCCTAACGTACAGATGATTCAATCACGAAAATAATGGCATAGATGATCATGTACATGATTCTTGCCCTAGCTAGGCTGCTTGATTGAGCAACAGCATCCGCTGCTCTACACGTGGCAGCAGCTGGTAAAATGGCTGACAGGGTTTTATATGGAGATGGTATACGTCAGTATGAATATTTATATAAATAAGGAGATCGAGTGTGCCTAGCTAATGGTAATCTCGATTGTGTCTAGCTAGCTAATTCTGTTCTAACGTCACTGCTAATCCCAGGCTAGCTTGTTGTTGACATTATTATTGGTATTTCGGTGATGTATCTAACATACATATATCATTCATTTCTAATGACTAAGTATTAATTTCTTGGTCATAGTACGCATAATTCGAATCTCATGCATATCACAGTCACTACATATAAGCATATCATCAAAAAGAATAAGAACTATATATATAACTTATGAAAGTTATCAACCCTATTCGAAAGTCATTTGATCGATACTTGTAAAAATCATTTTGATTATTTGAATTGACTGGATAGATAAACCATGCATTAAGCAAAATCAAAATAGTGACATATCATCCCTTCAATCAGACTACACAGTAAGAAGCTATAGCTAGCTGGTGACAGATCGAGCTCGTTGCCATAGAAAAGAGTTTAGGATTTTCCATTGATTGGGAGGTTGGCGAATAAAACAGAAGGAAGATCGATACTGTTGGTTCGGCAAATATAGTATCAAAGATGCCCAACTCGAAAGGTTGTGCAGCACATGGGATTCCCCCCTTAATCGTTGCCAACAATCCTAAAAAACAGACACAGATGTTGAGTTTAATCAAATCTAACAACTTCGGGCCTCGCCTGGTGAATGATGTTAACACCTCAAACAACTCCTGGGGACCTATTTTGAAATCACAAAATATCAGATATAGTTGTTGGTTATTTTTTTTAATTACAATTGCGTTGTTGGTTTATAGGTAGTTTGAAGAATAGTTTAAGCAAATTGTGATATATATATATATATATATATATATATATATGTCAGCATGCATGTGGTATGATAAAATTCGAAATATCGATCTCATATATATATATAGTTAGTAGAAGGGCTCTATATATTAAGCTCCTTTTACTAAGGGATCTCTTATTTTGCCAATTTTAAGGGATTGATTATTTAACATACTTTTCGATCACATATTAACATCTCTACCGTTCAACTTTCATGTTCATATTAGTAGATCATATCTGAAAATTTGCATTCAATTTGATAATCATTAGAGCATTCAAAACTGAAATTTACAAATAAAAACATGCACGGTTCAGTTTTGACAGATTTTATACGTGCATTGATTTCATCTACTTAGATGCCTTCACGATTACCATTTTGGCTAAAAATTTACAAGAATGATCTACACATACAAACCTAGTAATTCAACGGTGGAGATGAAAATATAATTAAAAAAAAAGTTGGTCTAATCACCGATCTCTTAAAATGGACAAAATAAAGGACTCATTAGTGTGTGTGTGTGTCTATATATATATATTCTCAGGTGCGGACGTCCGCACCGTGCGGATTCACTGCAAACGGCTGCCGCCGCAAGCTGACGAAGGTGCGAATGCTACCGGTCGCACTTCTCCCCTCTCGGCGCTCCTGTCTGTGTCGGCCGGAGCGGCCCACGTCGGCCGAAATCTGGAAAATTTAAAGAATTTTCAAGGTACTGCCCAGAAATTTGAATTTAAATTTCGGCCGACGTGGGCCGGCTCTGAAGCTCCGGCCGACACAGACAGGATCGCCGGGAGGGGAGAAGCGCGACCGGCAGCATCCCCGCCGTCGTCGGTTTGCAGCGGCGGCCGTTTGCGGCGAATCCACACTGTGCAGACGTCCACAACTAAGACAGACTATATATATATATTGCATCAATATCATGCCGGTTTCAATGGTTTGGGTGTCGTCTACAGTACATTGATGTATAATATATTCTTAATTTACAATTAATAAAACAAAATTTACTATTTTGTTATACTCAATTTACAACATTGACAACAAATTTATAACATATGTTTTATATATTTGCATAGTATTAAACAAATTTACCACATTGACAACCATTTATTCATAAACTTGTAAATATGTCGTAGGTGAAATAATTACAACTAACAGAACTACGAATATCCAAACAATTACTCTATTTACCACAATGACAAAAAAGTTAATCGTCAAATTTATAAATGAGGGTATCATATACAAGAAAATTCCCAATGGTTTGAAGTCCATATATAATTGAATTAGTATATATCAGATAGACTGTATAGAAGGAATAACGACGTGATCAATACTTATCAAAAGCTTCAACTTTAAAGTTAATCATGATACTGGTACGTAAGACTTTCAATTAAGTTTCCTTCATGGTTTAATTTCTTCATTTCGTCAGCTGTTTGATCTAATATACTTGAAGAACCGATCAAATAAACACAGAATTGATATTGATAGCTTCCAGAAAAACACAGAAAATCAAATTGCGTTCTGTATATATATATATCATGCTTAATTGGTAACACGACGTTAAATTAATAAAATATGACCTCCAGAGTTTCACAAATCTAGCTATATCTAGAGTTGGGCTCAACACTCGGATCGTATGATATACAATTCGAAACTTCTATATAGTATAGCCTTGGGTCTCAATTGAGCCCTTTCATATAATTAATGGGCAGGTCCCCTGGGAAATCTCATTGTTCAGTAATTCTGATATGATAAACCCTAAACAAAGGAACATTTATCTGTAAGGCTTAAGGTTTAGTCTACATCTCAACTATCATACCCGGACGTACTGAGCAATTATCTGTGTAATCTTAGTCCTTATCTAACTTTTCAAAACAAAAGAACGTGTCTTTGATAGGTTATTAGAAAATATAGAACAAACTGCAACATGAAAATTGCTGCTCTCGTCTAATCCTTTGATCAAAACATTCATTTCCATCAATTTGTAATGATTGACACAATTGCAGCCATCTCGATCACCTTGAAATTATATGTAAATATATAAAACACATGTTGTAAATTTATCTTTAATGTTATAAATTTAATGATGAAAAATATTAAATTTTATTCAGTTAATTGTAAATTAAAGATATAGTATATATGAAAGTATTGTAGACGACCCGATATATAATCTGGCTTCAAGAAAAATTTTACAAGTATGGAAAAAAAAAACGTTGGTGAAGAAGAGCCCCAGGAATCGATTTGTGATGATACTCTGGCATGAAATGTTTTCAACTCATTGAAGTGTCCAAAAACGAAGGGTCTACACACGCATAAGGACAAAGGAACATATGAAAATAAGTTTTATCATCGGGAATATATGGCCGGCCTGGACGTTACTGTTAACTACCAAGAGCCCTCTGTATATATAATCATGTACCGATGAGTGCATACGTATATTCAGAATTTCGAAGCCAGTTGTCGGTGGACTCAAAACTTTGCGGCAATGTTTGAACAGAAAAATTGACGTGGTACTAGTATTTTTTTAGGGCATCTCCAATTATGGGTTCTAAACCCTATATTATAAGGGTCCTAAAATTTCAGCCTCTCCAATGGTGAAAAAGAGGGGTTCTATACCCTATAAATTTAGGTTTGGGTCTCATCTCCCGTCTCATTTTGAGACTTCATTTGAGACTGGGCTGGGCCAGTGTGGCCGACACAAAGTAGAAGAGAGAGAGGCGGGAAAGAAGAGACGACGCTTCGGGCGAGTGAGGAGACAGCGACCTGCAACGTGGCCCGCAGCACGTGGCTCGGCAGAGAGAGCAACGGCACTCTGCAACCCCAACGGTCAAGATATCCAACGGCCATAATTCAATCTGCTTCCAATCCAACGACCTCAATTCAATCTCAGATATAATTTTGTTATTTATTTTTCTAAATGAATTTTTTATCTGACTGTTCAAGATATAGATTTGAAATTATTCGACGGTTCGCATTTAAACTAACTTTAATTTTATATAAAACGGTAATAAAAGTGACGACAAAAATAATTAAAATTTTATTTAAAATTTTCTGCCCGTTGGAACAGTACATCTACATTTCCTCTATAAATACCAACCCAAAATTTCATTCATTCCACACCATTTCTTACATCATTTCAAGCATTCTTTCCTCTCCATCATTTTTATTCATCTAGTAAAATTTTATTTTTCTTTTTTACATCACGTGTCTACTAAAATCTTGTCTGATTTGTGATAAGCTATAATATCTAAGTTTAATTTAATTTCAAATCCTATCCACCGACACATGTCGAACGTACACGTGTCCGATTGTGGATAATGCATATGGAGTCCAAAATTCAATTTTTTTAAATGAATATTATATTTATTTATCATATACAATAATAGTTTATAAATCTAAATTATTATTAATTATAACATAAAATAAAGAAAAATCAAATTTATAAATATGAGACCTCATTATAAGACCTTACTATTGGAGATGGTTAAAGTCCTATAATGAATAGTGTCCAAATGAAGTCCTATAATAGGTATAGGACCCCTGTTATAGGACTTTATGGTTGGAGATGCCCTTAGTAGCCTATCTAAATCTATGATGGTTTCGGACGGTCATAAGAGAGAGAGAGAGTTTTTACATTTAGTCACCTAGCTTCTAGGAAGTTAGCTCTCATGGCTTGCCTGAGATCTAGAGGCCATACTTCTTTTAATACTTTGAGCTATACTTCTTTTAATACTTTGAGCTTCAGTCCACGGGCACATTACTACATCCAATTTCTGAATTTCTTGTTCCAAATTCCGTTTCTTTTGTTTACTTTTGCTTCAATAATGGATCTAATCATGGGGTACACCACTAAAGAACTATTCTGCGAGGATCTATCTTTTTTTTTTTAATCACCAAAATTAAAATAGATTGATAATTCTTCTATCCACAAGTATTGAATTGAATTATATGGCTATCACTCAATCAGGCTACGATTCCAGGGTTTGGCAGTTCATTGTTTCTAGTTTGGAACTGTACGTACTTGATACAGTATATTTATCCGTGACCATGTCATGCTTGAAATAGTTAAATTTCAACATCATGAATTAAAATGGTAAGTTCAAAAGTATTCCTGTTCATGTCCAGAGCTATGAAAGCTCTGTGTATCTGATTTTAGCTTCAATTCTTACTGTCTCCAGCTACAAAGAACGAGTTCCACCATATTGTCGACTTATCCATCGCTTATGTTGGCTGCCCGCCTACTTTACTTAACGAGTATGGCACGTGTAGTTATTTGAAATGGAATTCATCAAGATTAAGAGATAGAATGAATGAGAGACGGAATTGAATTGTATGTGGAGATTTCAATTTCATTGAATTGTTTGCTTACCACATTAAATTTGACAATGAATGGAATTGATATTGTTTATTTACCATATGAAATCATATTTAAATTAGTTTGATTACTAAAATACTAAAATTAAAATTCCCTTATTAATTGCAATAATTTGGAGTTACTAAAATTAGGTGAGGATAGTTTTGGTAACAAAAATTGATACTTCAACTTCATTGTGATACCTAGCTCCCCCTTTAAGTATCAAGTTAGGGGGTTTGTCTAGCAGTCTCCTCTCCCACATTGGCTAAAAGTCAATACGGATGGTTCTTTTGTAGACCCAAACAATACTGGTTTTGGTGGTGTTTTTAGGAATGACAATGGGTAGTTTATCGGTGCTTTTGCTTTAAAGGTTAGGGATTCTAGTGCTATTGATGCAGAAGTTCTAGCAATAAATGAAGCTATTCCTGTGGCTTTGGGTTGGGTGGTGGACTCATGCTTGGCTTGAGACAGATTCATGCTTAGCGGTACGTTATTTCCATTCTCCTAATTTAATTCCTTGGCATCTTTGGTTTAACTGTCTGCATCAAGCTAAAGACTTGTATACGCTTGTTACTCACACTTATAGATAGAGTAATGGAGTAGCTTATTGGCTTGTTAAATATGGTGCTTCTATGAAGGGCTCTATCTGGTGGGTGTCCCGTGTCCCCTCCCTCTTTCTTATGGTATCAACTTGGTCAAGATGCTTCATTGCGTACTACATACCTGTCATCTTAAAACATGTTTCTTATTTTTTGTTTTGATGCTTTAGGTTTCATAGTTTCGTCTTCGCTTGTCTGTAATGAAAAAAAAAATTCTTGTTTGCTATACAAGCTATGGGTATTCACTGCTTGTTGAGTGGTGTCATGTAAGTGGTTTTGGCCTAATCTCCCCTTCCTTTTGTACTTTGTTTTTTTATCAATAAACTTTCAATCAAGGGCGTAGATTTAGGCCTTAAGTCGCTTACCCAAAAATAAATGTTACGGGGATTTGTCAGAAATCGATTCCTGAAGTCGAGATGAGACCTACATCCATTCTAATTATTTGATGTGTTAGTAAACGTGCCAATAATTTCTAAGTGATTATTCAAAATTTTATATTTATGATCAAAACAACCCACAAGTATTCCACCCGAACAACGTTGCTCTAAACCCGCAACAAAACCATGCCATCACAATCTATTATACCTTTAACACAACTAAACGCGATACTAATATTTATCTTACATGTACAGATATGGTATGTTATAAGAAAAAAATATTTGTTACACCCTAAATTTTACTTTTTAAAATATTTTTGTCCATCAGTTTTTAAATTAAACTGAATAGTCCTTAATGTTTTATTTCTCGATAATTTAGTTCATTCTGTATGATGAATCTGCTATTTAACTGACATGGACAAACGTTTAGACACATCATCTTATTCACATAAACTATTAAACATTAAAATTACAAAAATACCCATATTCTATTCTATTTTCTTTAAACTATTGTTTTTTCTTTTCTCTCCCATTTGTTTTTCTCCCCCATTCTTCCTCAGCCGCACAACCTCTCTCTCTATCAGAAAGCCAGAGCACAATTTCATCCCGAAGACCCCTTCTTTTCTTGTGTCCGATTCACCAAAGACGCTTGAGCATCACCCTAAGCCTCTCAGACTTCTGGGTTTCAAGATTTTGAGGAATGTTCTGTGAGTAAATCAAGACCAAGCAAGGCCCCCGCTTCCGGGGGGAGGAAGCTGGTCCATCCAATCGAGTCCCCCTAACAAACAATCAAGTCAGCCAGGTCGGGTTCGCCTTCTCCCTTTGCCGAGAACGAAGCATTGGTGAAATTTTCTATTTTCCATCAGTCCTATGTCCTTCACGAAAAAGTTCAATCTCTAAACAAAAGAAGAATGAGATTCATTTTTGAGTTTTTATAGGAAAGAGCGGATTCCCCTTGTACTCCTTTCCAGCCCAGTACCTGCGAAGGAATTCTGTATGGCTCAGAGGGGCCGACACGCCGGAGTTTCTTTGCTTCCCCCGACCCGAGTCCCCACGTCTGCTCTTCTCCGCCATGAACGATTGCTTTCAATTCTTCGAATCCAACCTATTCTCAGTGGGTGGGATTCCAGAGAAGCCCACTTCAATTCCCATCAATCATGGACTGGCTTCAGAAGTCTTTGATTATGAGGTGTAGAATGGTGTGTTGTGGGTCTCAGTAGAATGATTAGAATATAGAGCTAGTTGGTTAGAGTGTATGAGACAGAGAGAGAGAGAGAGAGGGAGAGAACGGGCCGAGAAATAACGTCGACGTGGATCAGATGACATATCGAAACGTGTGACGTCATGAACTAAACTGTCGAGAATTAAAATATTAAAAACTATTCAATTTAATTTGAAAATCGAAAGACAAATGTGTTTTTAGAGCTAAATTTTAGGGTGTAATAAATATTTTGTCTATATTATTATTAGCTATTAGCTATCCATGCGACTGGGCGACGACGTAAAAATCCAGTGATCAGCTGCGCGCGAGGAGGAGCTAATCCCACCGGCATGGATCAAATGCCTTCAAGAAACCCTAGAAGAGCCTACTTGATCGAGAAGACATGTCTGCGACATAAATTAGGTAAAGAAATAGCCTTTACATATCGACTATATCTCCCCGTTAAACTATTGTAGTAGTCAATTTGACAAAGACACCCATTGATTAAGCTTAATATTCTACATGATTACATGTGTTTTGGCTCAGAAACCGAGATTAGCAACTTGAAATTAATCCTCACTGCCGGCCGCCCTTTCCATGTGGCCTTCGTGCCTCCGTCGCCTAGCATAGGAAGCAAATTGCATGTATATTTGTCCACGGACGCCACGTGTGGTCGTATGATGTAGCCACGTGGTGAAGCCCTCGGATACCCTTCGCTGCATTAATAAAAAATGCAGACTGCAGATGAAAGACGGAAAAACTAGTTCCAATTATTTCAGATCTAACAGTAGTGTCTCTCATGAAAGCCACAATATCCAACTCTGCTCTCTTTAGATGCAGGGAGGGGAATCCTACGCTTATGACCTTATGATAAAAATAAAAAAAAGTCAACATAACGACTCATATTGATCAAGGTCCTCAGATTGAGTCATCACCTAAGTATTTCAATCTAAACCAAAAAGATTTTATTAAGCTAAAAACTTAATGGAGTGTCTAAAAAACTCTTATACTACTAGAAGTCCAAAAAGACGGACAGTACATATATAGCTTGTGACTAGGCATTATATTTTCAATGTTTATAATTAATAATTAGACAGTGAATTATACAGTTTTAGTTGGACATAAATTTCACATGGCTAGACACTAAATGTGTCTTATGATCGGTTTTTTCTGGTTTTCGTTTTCTCCCACTATAATCAACCATTCAAAACAATCTTAAATGCTAAACAGTAACATGAACGGTATCCTCCTAAATAGTTCAACTAGATTTTTCCTGGTCAATGAAATTGGGTTCCATAAAGGCTTCACGGTACCTATCGAAGCTGAAAGATGTAACATGGTGTATGCAATGGATCTAGGCGTCTACTTCCCTATGAACGTGATGAAGGATTTCATTATCACTATCTCCTACCTGATAAAAAAAAGAAGGTATATATATATATATGTGTGGTAGTCTGGGCATGGATCTACGAAGTAAACCTATACTAGAAAGGCACTGCATTAAATTAGAAGAAATGTCACCCGATGCTCGTGGACATCAACACCTTCTTCCTCTTCTTTTTGGTCTTTGTTTCCTTTTAATTTAATTATTTCATCCTATTTTTTATATTCTTTAGAGTCACCTTGATTTTTTTTATTGAAATAGAGTCGGACTCAGTTCATTAAGATACGATGTTATTGCGTTGAGTTAGTAAAAAGTATGTTAACTCTCTTAAAACACATTAATTTTACATATAATAATCTCACAATCAAGTAAAGCTCTTATCTGCATTGCTTTAGGCCCCCCAATCTAATCATTAGCCCTAGCGAGTTGTTAGCTTGTTAATTGTCCATGCTTGGCGTCTCCACCCAATTCTCATGCCGTTATTTTCTTCACTACTCTTTCGCATACAAGTAAACAATAAAAGTAAACAATAATACGTAAGAAACTATTTATCCAAGATCAAGCCAATTAAGTACTATTTTGTTTAGTATCATAGTCTGCGATGGTAGTAACAGGTAGGCTATCAGGATCCATGGACTCGCGCTAGGAGTCAGGACCGAAGGCTAGCCCACCCGACGATCGGTAGGGAGCGGGAAGCCAATGGAAGGAGCCCAGAAAAAGTGAACCAAAAGAGCACTTAGTTATGTAGAAGGAACCACAATCCCACATCGAATGATATATCTAGCTCCTTACGCTTGAAGCTTACATATTTGTCCGACCACTTTCTTAAATGGTAATGAATCAATCCCAAGGTTAAGTACTTTATGCTATTATCTATAATTTTTTTTCTTCATTATACTGATTTAAGCATTGGAGTGGAATCGACCGGCCCAACCCGATCATTTCTAGTTAGCAGGGGAGAAGATTGACCCAAGGTTCACTGGTATCTATGAGTGTACGAATTCAGACAAAAACATAGTCTCTCATTCATAAATGAGAAATTGTGAGTCTTGACTTACAAAAGACTTGTTGCAGTATTTGAAATGTTTATGTAAACAAGAAAAAAAAAAAACTGTTAATATGGTAGACACACTTCTTACGGTTTTTGAACAAGTTTGAAGTTTGAACCCTATTTTGGTCCCCTAGAAAACTAACTGTGAACGTTCTAGCTACACTCCATATTTTAAATCAGAACCCCATCACAACCACCTTAAAGGTACGTGGTAGACTTGATTTCAAGTCCAATATATCTTCAAACTCTTAACCAAAATGTGCCATCACACTTCATTCTCTATGACACTATTTGTTACATGTAATAATATACGCAATCATATCCCTCCTTTTGGTTTCAGATGCTATAAAGAAAGACACTATGTATGTAAGGGGAGTAAAACTGCGATGTGCCCAATTTACATAAAAAAAATTCATTCCAACACTGCTTGCTTGAGAGCAAAGCCGTTTGTGGTAAATTCAAGGCTTCCCAAACACATACGACACCGTATTGCACGAACTACCACGGAGTAAAACTTTACATCTTACAAGACACAAACAGTGTATTTGTATACCTCGGCCTGTCTCTGTTCCTCATTTTCTCTCTCTCGCTCTGAAACTTGACCCAACCCTCACTCCCTCTCTCTCTCTCACAGCTCTGCTGAGTTCGCTCTTCCTTCCCATTTCACACACACACACTCCCAAAACCCCCTCTGTTTCTTCAATGGCAAAATCATGAAGCGGAGTTCGATGAAGAAGCCCGGCAGCAAACCAACATTCCCACTTCCGGACTCGGATCTTCAACCGGAGCGGCCCCCCAGCGCGCGGAGAAAAACCCGGGGGTCGGGTATGCCCCGGCTCAAGCGGGCCGGGCTTCCCTCGGGCAAACGGAGCCGCCCCGAGACGCCTTTACTAAAGTGGAAGATCGAGGAAAACGCGGACGACGGAAAGCAGAGGCGGACAAAAGACCAAAATGACCTCGAGGATGAGGATGAGGAGGAGAGAGAAGAGAGTGGAGCAGCCAGGAGGAAGGGCAGGAAGGGAAGAGAGGTCCCCATGTCGGCCAGGAAGCTCGCCGCCGGGCTCTGGAGGCTTCAGTTGCCGGAAACCGGAGCCGAGAGACGGAGTCCTCAGCAGCAGTTAGGGTTTCAGGTCAGGGCTCAAGCTTGCATTTGCACAACACCAAATGCCTCTTAGAGAAGATCTGGTTTTTTTTTTTCTTCTTCTTTTTTTTGAGTTAGAGTTTGACCTTTTTTTTGTTGTTGTAATTTTATTGATTTTTTTTTGTTTAGTTTTATTTCTAATTGATAGTGATAAAATTGGGGTTTAAGATTTGTGCATTGTTTTCGATAGTGGTGAAATGTGCTAGGTTTAGTACTCAGAAGGAAGATTATATGAATTGATGTTGAAGAGAACACTTTTTTTTTTTTAAATTTTTTTTGAGATTTTTATTGAAATGATTCTCTTCTTATTTTGAACTGATCATCATCATCATTATTGTGTCTCTAGGGTTAGGTTTGAAATCTTGATTAAAGTGGTAATGTTTTTAAGTTTGTGTTACTTTTTTGCTTAGTAGCTCTTATTATGGTAATTGGTTGGTGAGATTTTCTTAGTGTTTTTACTGTGATAAGAATAGTGATGTTTACTTCAAGCTTATTCTAGATGTTTTAAGCTGGAACTGTGACCTACAAGTTATCATGTAAGACAATTTTGCATTTAGTTAAATGTGTTCCAGAAGTCCCGGGTGCTTACGTACTATTTCTTTTTGTACATATTGCGGACTTGAGATCGGCGGGTGGTTATGGGGTCTGTCGTATGGAGTGGATGTTGAGATTCATTATTCTTCTCTTTCTTTGCAGCCTGATGCCGGCCATATTGGGGCACCATTTCTTCGCCAACATAATGGCAAGGGATTTGCTTCTGAAGCCAAGGATAATTTACAAAGCCCCGGTTCTACCTCAAGGAGTGGATTCTTGCGCAAGGTATAATTCTTCCAATGATCTCTAAATTCTGAGCACATATCATACTTTTTAAACTGTAGTACTATAACAATTCTCTGTTGTTGGGTGCACATGGCAGAAGTGCTGAGCTCCATCTAAGTCCAGCGATCTGGCATAAACATACCATTTCAGATGATTTACTTTCCAATAGTCTGTTACATTACACACTCGTTAAAACTGTTTTTTTATTTTTTTATTATTTTTTTTTTCCTTTTCGTCTTCTCTTAAGATGATCCTTGTATCTTTAATCAACTATTTCTTGGATGCAAATGTAAAACATTTTTAATCAGCAGAAAGAATTACTTGTAGAGATGTGATATGGATTGACTTGTACCACATCTTTTTCACTTAATCAAATCATACAACCTCTACAGAGGAACTTTGTTATTTAAGGAATGCTATAGGAAAAGTATGGAACTTTTTGATTGGGAGAAGCACAAATGAGGTAAATTCAGATTTTGCATAGCTAGATTTGCCAAATATAGAGAAAAGGGGAAAATATGGGAGATTATGTGGAATACATATAGTCATATTACTCATATATATACACATATGACTAGATTGATCATATGAATTATTTTCTTTTTGAGGTCGATTTCATTTTTCTGAATTGCTAGAACAAGTATGAACAATTTTATTAATGATATAAAACATATCCTCATATAAACCTTATCAGGAATAACACATTCATCTTCCTAATGCATTTGTTTATGTCAACCTCTCTTATTTATGTCCGGATATCTCCTTTAAGCAATTAGAGATATATATTTTATTTGTATTGCACCTCTAAGATTTAGTTATAACCCTCATTTCAGTTATCCAACTCTGTCATGGAGGGTGCAACAAAATGGGATCCTGTCTGCTTAAAATCATCAGAAGAGGTACGCCAGATTTACAGCCAAATGAAGCTACTCGACCAACAAGTGAGTGCTGCATCAGTGGTAAACGTACTTGAATCTGAATTAGAGCAGGCTCGATCTCGCATTCAGGAGCTTGAGTTGGAGCGACGCTCCTCAAAAAAGAAACTTGAACACTTCATGAGGAACATGAATGAGGAAAAGGTTTCATGGCGGAGCAGAGAGCATGAGAAAATTCGTGCATTTATTGATGACATCAAGGTTGAATTGAATCGGGAAAGGAAGAGTCGTCAGAGAACTGAAATACTCAATTCAAAATTGGTGAATGAGCTTGCTGATGCCAAGTTATCTGCAAAGCGATACATGCAGGACTATGAAAAAGAAAGAAAGGCAAGAGAATTAATTGAGGAAGTATGTGATGAGCTTGCTAAGGAAATTGGAGAAGACAAGGCTGAAGTTGAAGCATTAAAGAGAGAATCCATGAAACTCAGAGATGATGTGGAAGATGAAAGGAAGATGTTGCAGATGGCTGAGGTCTGGCGTGAGGAACGTGTTCAAATGAAGCTAGTTGATGCAAAGGTGGCAGTTGAAGAGAAGTATTCTCTGATGAACAAACTCGTGGCAGATCTTGATAATTTTTTGAAGTCAAGAAATTCAATCCCAGATGTGAAGGAAGTGAGAGAAGGAGAGTTTCTTCGACAGGCTGCTGCTGCTGTAAACATTCAAGACGTCAAGGACTTTTCTTATGAACCCCCCAATCCTGATGATATCTTTTCTGTGTTCGAAGAAGTTAACTTTGGTGAGCCAAATGAGAGGGAGATTGAGCAGTGTGTTTCATACAGTCCTGTTAGCCATGCTTCTAAAATTCGTACTGTGAGTCCTGAAGCTAATGGAATCATTAAAAACCGGATCCAGAGGCACGCAATCGCTTATGTTGGTGAGAATGGTGACATAGAGGAAGATGAGAGTGGATGGGAAACTGTGAGCCATCTTGAGGATCAGGACTCAAGCTATTCGCCTGATGGGAGTGCCCCATCGGTCAATAAGAATCATCGAGAGAGTAACGTCTCAGAGAGTGGAACTGAATGGGAAGAAGAAAATTATGGCGAAGAAACACCAATCACTGAAATCAGTGAGGTTTGCTCGGTGCCAACAAAGCAGCCAAAGAAGGTATCAAGTATAGCAAGGCTTTGGAGATCTGGCCCAAATAATGAAGATAACTACAAGATTATCTCGGTTGAGGGAATAAATGGTAGGCTCTCAAATGGAAGGATATCCAATGGGGGTATTTTGTCTCCTGATCGAGGGTCAGGTAAAGGTGGTTTTAGCCCCTCTGATTTAATGGGCCACTGGAGTTCTCCGGACTCCGGGAATCATCATATTCGGGGTATGAAAGGGTGCATCCCTCTTGGCGCGCAGAAGAACAGTTTGAAGGCAAGACTTATGGAGGCGAGGTTGGACAGTCAAAAAGTTCAACTGCGTCATGTGCTTAAACAGAAGATCTAGACATAGAAAAGCAGCTCATTAGAAACAGTGAGAGACCCAGAAGACTCAGGTATCAACTTTTTGCCACTTGAAACTGCTCAAAGGTGGTCATGAGGAGCCTATGAATAAAATGCACATGATAACGGTCTCCTTTTGCAAGTGATCCAGAAAGCAGGTCATTATGTTGTATCATTTTAAGTCTAGAATAGAATCAGATGGAAGTTGTAGACCAATGATAACATTTCCTCGTTTGTAATATGTAATCATTGTTATGAGAAATGTTTCATTCAGTTTATAGCAAGGAAATCTTCTCTTTTAGTTGTGGAAATTAATGAATTTTTGATTGCTATTGGGGAGGGGCATTTGACCTCTTGACATTTCACAACGCTGTGTTCGTTTGGTGAAATGTTTTGCCCAAGCTTTTCACTCCCATCACACAAACCGTCAACATTGATTTTGATAAAATTTGTAGGAGAGGTAGAGGCCAATTGGCACTCACGAGAAATGTTTTGCCCCAAGACTTTTGAAGTTTTGAGGCACGAGATGTGTGGGAGATATGGAGTGCAATGTTGACACAAGAAAAGATCAAAAGGAGCCAACCTGTAGTTGAACAAGTTACACAATGTTGGGATATAATAAGAGCAAACTCTGCAAAAGTGCTTATTGTGGAACTCCACAACAATTTCTATTAATGTTGAAATACCTGATGAGATGATACCGCTGGCTATATATAACTCCCAGTTCCCATGGATTAGGCTTCTGAAAGAAATCTCTGTCGGAATTCTTCCTCCATTTCACAAGACCCCCAAATAATAATCAGAAACAAAAAAAAAATAAAAAAAATTGGTGCTTTAAACGCCTATCCATCTATACAATACTTTCAGGTAGCAGAGACAAACTGAAGCACATAGACAAAGAAATCTTGCAAATATATTTGGTCATTGTAAGACAGCTTCAGGCCAAAGCATTTTAGTTTATCAGGTAACATTATCCCTCAAAATGATGGGTACAACACATACAACACTCCTTTTTCTTTGTTTTTATTTTTGGTATCATGGTATGGTACAACATACGTTCCCATTTCCATTTCCCACACCCAGAATATATTTTTCACAGTACATTACAACTTGTTTGTCATTGATACAACAAAAATCAATAATTGAATTCAAAGGAAACGAGAATTCTCACTTCAATGAAATGGGACATCTTGGTTCTTTTTGGTTTACACAGCTTCTGTCATCTGTATTCTTGAAAGTTGACATGGCCTGTCGCCTTTGCATGCTCTACAGCCTCCTGAATATTTATAGAAACTTTTCAGTATATAAGAAAGTAGGCTATACCATGCACAGAACCACAACACACTTGGAGAAACAAACAAGGCAAGGTTAATGCATTGTGGCGAGACATGACCTTCTGGCCGATGAGTCCAACTTGGCACACCCCACAACGCAAAGTGAAGTTGGCAGTGTCTGTGTAGCTCCTTTTACTGAGAAGCAGCATTAAGGAATTAAAGCAAGATCAAGCATTATAAAGTTGTGTATACACACCTGAACAATATGAATACTAAAAGCAGTAAATGGAGACCTGGATAAACCTAAACAAAGAGGTGTTAAAGAATGCAACTGAAATAATTATAGGAAGCGCACTTTGACAAATTACTTGACAAAACAATGGGGCAAAAGATCAAAACAAATGTCTTTAACAGCTTTCCTATCTGATGGTAATTGTTGAAATTCTACATGTGGGTTAAGCTCATGTGACAATTGTTCTATAGTTCTCAATGTACTCGGTAGTCAGAACATAGACATTTGGAAATTTATTGAGGAATGTATATGAAATAAAAGTTGAAAACTATTGCTGCTGCTGCTTCTGCTATTTGTATAGGTTTATAAACTTCGCATCGGTTTGATAGAAACTTTGAAATAGAAAACTATCTTAACACTGCTATACAAGTTCAAAATCAAAAGTGCGAAAAATTCAATTCCCTTAACAAGATGATCTATATTCTTTAATCATTTGAGCATGCATTCCAGACCTAATTGTTTCTGACCCTCAGCTGCGATTAATGTTATACATATGACTGATATGAGGAGTCATGCACTGATAGTAAATCAATATGTACCACCATTGGATTTAAATCCAGAATGGGAGATAATGAGCCCAGCTGCCTTATTATATATCACCCTTGATCTAAATTCAAGGGCAATTAAGCACATCTGAGTACACAATCAATTTTACCACCTGAGTGGGACTGTGTACCCTAGATAGAAAAATTGGATATCTGGCATGTTTCAATTTACTGAACAAACACCCATTAAATCATCAGTTCTACCTTTGCTGGTCTTTCACAAGTTTAAGAGTGTGCCCCTCCACTGGACCAATGCTTTTGTTCCTAACAGCAAATATAGTCTGATCAAACTCCTCTGGGGCTTCCTCAAATGGAGACATCTAATTAAACAAAATATAGAAACTAACCATCATTAAACTGAAAAGTCAAATACTCATATCAGTCAAATATAAACCTCTTTAAAAAACAGTGGAAAGTAGATAAAGTTAACCCAAAATAGAAACATACCCAGGGATAAACCGATTATAACTACCAAAATTACCATAAACATGACTTATTACTACATTAACATTATTTATTTAGCACAAATATCAAAATAGCTTAACTCGTTGTTGTTTATGTGCAAACACAAGAGATGAGTAAGACCATCTGGTTTGTGTAGTTGGCAAGAAGATGCCTCATAAGGGCAGAACACTATTGATAGCAAAGCATTCTTGGTTAGCCTCCACACTGGCAACCAGAAAACTTATCAGATAGAGAAATAACAAGAAAGCATAGATCCACATACAGCTAAAGCATCGTAGTGAAGCCCATCATATATCAGCATAACCCTTTCAGAATAGTTCTTCTCCTGTAAACAGATTAAAAAAAGCGTAAACACTTGGTAGTCAAGAGCTGACAAGATTGATATGCACAAGAACTCACTACTAATGCTTACCTGACCATACAAATCGCATCTTGTAGTCTGGATATCATATGCTGCAATTTCACGTCCATAATAATCTGCTAATATGGAAAGCTCTATAGCACCTGTGAGACAGATTACAAAGTAACAGTCACAGAGCAAAATGAACAAAAAATTGAAAAAATAAATAAAATACATTACTAATTTGAAACAGATCTAAACCAAAGAAAGAAAGATGTGAAATCCAAACTATTCCTTGAACAGTCAGAGTGATGTCTTAAATTAAATAAAAAATGTTCAATGCCATAGAGAATTAGCCATTCTGCATAATTACTGTTTAATTATCCTTAAAATTTAAAAGTGACCAAAACTCCAAGAAGAACAGCTTTTTATTGTAATGCTTGTTGGATGACCAACATCAAGATGCACAGGAACAGGAAATGTACCTCCCCACTTCTCTGGGTTGAGAATCCAAGCACAATACTCTTCATTTGGTTTACCAAGAAATGCTTCAGAATATTTAGTTGGATCACTTGCTACTGCTGCAGCTATAACCTTCAAGGAAGACCATAAAGTTTCTAAGTATAAAGAATAATTAGGCAGCTTAATGAAAACAGCTGGTACATATCCACGAAGGCTATACCTGTCTCAGTTCTGGTGCTTTTTGCTTTTCATGATCCATAGCGTACCTGCAAATGAAGGATAACAATAAATTGAAACTATTGCCCTTCTGCAAACATAAATATTGGATAAAATAGGGATTCTAAACTGGAGCTTACCCAACTGCATTGAAGAGGCAACTATTGTCTGAGGGAATAACTCTTCTAACTACTATACCTTCCATATTACAAAATTTTGTATACCTGAAAGATATTTACAAAATGAAAATTTTAGGTGGTTCAATCTAACCGTGTGAATCTAAATTAGATACAACCTTCTACACGAAATAAGTACACAAAAAGCATGATCTTTTAATAATTAAATGGCAAAAAGAACAAAAAAGAAAGAAGTAAGAACTCCAATGTACACAAACATATGCAATTACCTAAAACGAAGTTAATACTGAATCATGAATTTGGATTGGTAGAAGTTTGATTTTTAAAAAGTCCAAGATTTTGGCATGCTCATTCAAGATTCACCAATTTCAATTACAGAGGCAACTACACTTCATAAAGGTAAGCAACAATTAAAACTGAGACGTATAAAAGGAAAACTTTGAAGAATCCATACTCATCCCAATTGTTATTTTCTATAACAATCAGAATAAAACGACCTAAATTCTCCAAACCCAGAATCACAACAGCTACGCTGACACTTCTGCAAAAATCCCCAGTAGAATTTTGCAACGCAAAACCAACCTTGAGATTCAGAGACCCAATAGGCCAATGTCAAAGTGATAAAACGAAGCAAAAGCTGAACTTGGAATGACCCAGAAGCATAAAATTGGAGCACAATGGATAGCAAACGGAGCAATAATGAAATATACAGATCTAAAAGTAAAGGGTCCTAGAAGATATGCATCAGCAAAAGAGCATTCATATGCATAATGTTCAAGAAAGGAATAAAATTTGCACAAAGAAAAAAGGAAAAAACTTACCTTTGATGGTGGGTGGGTGTGTGTGTTGTTGTAGTCTGCTTATTTTGGGTGATGAATGGAATGAGAGCCTGGTTTTGGGGATTGCATGTATGCGTTGTTATGTTGCTTAACTAAAGGCAGACCAGGAGATATGTTTTTGGAATTTGATCTGGGATGAATCGTGTACAAAATTGTAACGTAATGACGAAGAGATATTTGTTTGATAAAAAAAGGAGAATTTTTGTAACTTTTTAAGATTGAAAAAAAAAAATGTTTGCTGGTGGTCAATAATTTATAATAATTGGGTCAGTAAGATGTAAACGGGATGACAATAAATCTTAAATACAGTTTATTGGTTTCCAATAAACCCTCATGCGAAGGTCCAATGACATTGAAAAAAGTCCGGCGAAAGAGTTCCGGTGACATTAGAAAAAGTCAGGTGAGATTGTTTTGACTAGAGTCCAGCTGTTGGCACCGAAGTAAAGTCTTCACTCTCTTCCACTTTATCTCTCGATGAATATTTTTGAGATCGATGTATGAGGGTAAAAAGTATAACAAACTACACAAAATTACATAACAACAATTTAATTAACAAATAAGTCACCTGCCACATTTTTTATATAAATTAGGACTAAATTTTATAAATCAGAACAGTACAACTGCCACTTGTCACTAAAAATTTACTCTTTTGCCATTTCTAATATTCACACTTGCATTTAGTCTTAATTGATGTTATTGTCAACGTAAATGCTGATAATGTGGATAGGGAAGCTAACTGCTACTATAGATAGAGAAACTAGCTGCTATTGTCGACTATGAAGTTAGGATGTCGCTGCCAACCTTAAAGATTGCTGCTACTGTCAACCCTGAGCCAAGTTGCTACTGTCAACCCTATTATCCTGCTGTGGTGGCTAGTTGTGGTTGAAATTCAAAATTTCAAAATTTCTCAAAATATATGCAATACTATACTCAAATGAAAGCCCATAAGATAAAAATTAATTTTGTACTTTGAATCTTCTTTAAATTGTCCACGGTTTGGCTGAAAAACTTGAATTTGCCAGAAATAACTCAAAAACGAGGAGAGAGAAACTTGTCAGTTAATAGAGTGGCAGTATGATAATTTTGGCGAAATCAGTAGCATTTTAGGCATTTCAGCCTCAATTATTCTATCAGTTTTTGGTCCACTCGATTTTGGGCTGGACTTATGTCTTTTTTTGTTTAAAAATTATTGGAAATGAGTTATTTGTGTTTATAAATTTGGTCGGGTGTTATTGTATAATTTATTAAACATGGATTAAATTATGTTGAGTACCTGTAAAAAAAAAAAAACACAAAAACTTAATCCATAGTCTCTGATCTCATAATTTCCTTCCAATACGTCATTTTCCCCCTTCTTTTGTACATATAGGTCCTCCCCTCCTTGCTAGGCTGGGTTTCAAATTTTTTATTTTTTTTAAAAAGCTTATACTCTGTTTGATACATCAATAAAAAATTATTGTGATCTAATCTGCACTAGTTGGCTCAAGTGGTAAGGTACTTGTGTTCCTTAAACAAGATCTCGAGTTCGAGTTTTGTGTATGGAAAAGACTGTGCTGAGGAGAGCTAACCCTCCTATACGAAGTTATCCAGGCTTGAGGGATTAATCTTCACCCACCCCAATCGGGATGGGAGATACCCTGGTCACAACCGAAAAAAAAAAAAAAAAATTATTGTGATCTAGTTGAGATTTTATGTCGTCAGCAAATTGAATGGTTTTTTTAGTGTCTTTTTTTGTAGTTTAGTCAACAAAATAAAGAGCATACTAACATTAATTGGAGCTTAAATTATTCTTACTTGATCCACTTACTCGTATTGTAATTTACCACTTATATTAATAAATTTAGGAAAGATCAATTATACTGTATGATTGGATTCAATAATAGATATATTAAATGATGCTATTCTCACTTAATCCACTTACTTGTACTTTAATTTACCACTTGTATTAGTAAATTTAGGAAAGATCAACTACAATATACTCATTTATTAGATTCAATAATAGATATATTAGATGATGATATTCTCACTTAAATGACTTAATCCACTTGTACTTTAATTTACACTACCAGAAAAAAGGCTTTTCTCGACGAAATTAAAAAAAAACGGCCGATGAATTATAATTTTCGTCGGTAATTCCAACGAATAGTCGACGATTTTATTTTTCGTCGGTGGAAAAACAAAATCGTCGGCCATAGTTTAACCATAGCCGACGATACTGTTTTTTCGTTGGTATAAACAAAAAACGTCGGCTATATTCATATTTCAGTCGACGATTTGTATTTTCGTCGGCTTTTCTCTGAAACATTAGCCGACGAAAACTTTTGAAATTTTGGCCGACGAAATTGACATTTTCTCGTCGGCCATAACTATATTGAAAAATACATATTTTATTTTAGACAGAAAACGACAAAAGAATAGCCGACGAGTATGTCTCTCGTCGTCTATGATTTAAAACAAAAAAAAATAAAAAATGACCAGATTCCATTTTCTATCACTAACGATAAACCATTGCTTCATCCTTCAAACAGAAAAAAGTCGTGAAATAAGATATGACCAAAATGATAAAATATGTTTACGGTTGAAAAATGACAAGATTCCGATAAAATCTGAGTGTCGAAAGATGCGGTCAAAGGTTTTATTCCTTCGTTTCCCTAATGGTAGCGTTACCTTCGGTAAATATTTTGAGGAAAATTTTTATACGATTAGTTGCATCTCATCGATTTGAAACTATTATTTGTTGAAGGTCAGGCCAAAAAACGACATTTAGACAGTCCAATTACCATTTCTAAGCGTTTAGAGGTTTGACTTACCCGGTTGACCGTCACTACCAGCTTTGACAGAATAGCCGACGAAATTTTTTTCGTCGGCTATTCTAAATTTTTGTCGGCTATTCCTTCTACCGACGGAAATTTTGTCGGCTATAATTCGTCGGTAAAAGCCCGTCGGTAAAAGTAATGGCCGACGAAAAAAACGACATCGTCGGCCATTCCAACCTTGGCCGACGAATTATGGCCGACGAAAATGATTTCGTCGACCAAAGCTTGGTCAAATATCCGACGAAATTCGTCGGCTATTTTCTAGTATGGCCGACGATTTCGTCATAATATATTAATATTTTAAAGTTATAGCCGACGGAATTTGGTTTCGTCGGCTATTTGTTCTGAAGTATAGCCGACGATTTGGGCTATTTCGTCGGCTATTTCGTCGAAATATATTAATATTTTAAAGTTATAGCCGACGAAATAATGTCAATTTCGTCGGCTATAACTGCATTTTGGGTAAAAAAAAATACCGGATTGGAGGAGGAGACCGGAGGAGGAGGAGGAGGAGAAGGAGGCCGGAGGCCGGAGGCCGGAGGAGGAGGAGGAGGAGGATGAGGAGGAGGAGAAGGAGGAGGAGGCCGGAGGAGGGGAAGGAGGAGGAGGAGGCCGGAGGAGGAGGAGGAGGAGGAGAAGGAGGAGGCCGGAGGAGGAGGAGGAGGAGGAGAAGGAGGAGGCCGGAGGAGGAGGGGAAGGAGGAGGAGGAGGAGGGGAAGGAGGAGGAGGAGGAGGGAGAAGGAGGAGGCCGGAGGAGGAGGGGAAGGAGGAGGAGGAGGAGGGGAAGGAGGAGGAGGAGGAGGGAGAAGGAGGAGGCCGGAGGAGGAGGGGAAGGAGGAGGAGGAGGAGGAGGAGGAGGCCGGAGGAGGAGGGGAAGGAGGAGGAGGAGGAGGAGAAGGAGGGGAAGGAGGAGGAGGCCGGAGGAGGAGGGGAAGGAGGAGGAGGGGAAGGAGGAGGAGGAGGAGGGAGAAGGAGGAGGCCGGAGGAGGAGGGGAAGGAGGAGGAGGAGGAGGAGGAGGAGGAGGAGGCCGGAGGAGGAGGGGAAGGAGGAGGAGGAGGAGGAGAAGGAGGGAGAAGGAGGAGGCCGGAGGCTGGAGGAGGAGGAGGAGGAGAAGGAGGAGGCCGGAGGAGGGGGGGAAGGAGGAGAGAAAAAAGGCGGGAGGAAGCGATTTAAAAGATATAGAAGGAGAATACCAGACGATTTAATATATTTCGTCGGCTATACTTTGGAAAATCAACAGCCGTTGGATCTGAGCCATCCAACGGCGGACAATAAAAAGGCGCGGATAGCAAGAGTTTAGCCGACGAAATATAATTTTCGTCGGCTAAACTTAGAGAATAGCCGACGATTTACAATATTTCGTCGGCTATTCTATGAACATCGTCGGATCTGAGCCATCCAACGGCGGACAATAAAAAGGCGCGGATCACAAGAGTTTAGCCGACGAAATTAGATTTCGTCGGCTAAACTTAGAGAATAGCCGACGATTTACAATGTTTCGTCGGCTATTCTATGAAAACATACTAAACTGCCGTTTTGAGGCCCTAAACGAACTCGAAAGCCCGAAAATGCCCACATGTCGTGGCAAAGCGACGAGTTTGATTCCTGGCGTCGTTCCCTTTCCGGAATGGTATCACAATCGTCATTCGGACGCCGGACGCTAAATCTGCAGTAAACCGGGTTTTGATATGAAAATATATAAACTTATAGCCGACGAAAATGACAATTTCGTCGGCCAAACTTACTAAAGTTTTCGTCGGCTATACTTTCAGAGAATAGGCGACGAAATTTTTAAATCGTCGGCCATTCTAGGGGGTATAGGCGACGAAATAATTTTTTTAGCGACGAAATAAAAAATCGTCGGCCATTCAGTGGGAATAGCCGACGACTTTTTTTTTTAGGGACGAAAAAAAAAATCGTCGGCCATTCTAGGGGAATAGCCGACGATTTTTTTCTTTTTAGTGACGAAAACAATTTTCGTTGGCCATTATTGAGAATAGCCGACGAAAATTGGTTTCGTCGGCCGTTTTTTTTTTTCGTCGGTAAAAGCCTTTTTTATGGTAGTGCGTTCCGATCGAGCCTTTAACGTTGTCAGTTGAAGTTGGATTTTTTTTCATACATGTATTTAATCTTAACGGTGATATCTGACAGTTGGAATAGATTTTCTAAAGTTTTAGATTCAAAATCAGAACATATGCACTAATGTTCCTTAACTTGTTTACTAAGTGTTTAAGTGAATGTATAGTTTCAAATAGTTACTATACGTAGACTCTTCAAATGGAAAAATGTTGTGAAATAAGATATGACCGAAATAATGAAATACGTCTACGGTTGAAAAATGACAAGGTTCTGATAAAATTTGTGTGCCGAATGTTGCGGTTAACTGTTTTTTACTTTCGTTTTCCTATGGGTAGCCTGACGTTCGTTAAATCAATTTTTTAAAATTTTTATATGTTTAGCTGCGTCTCATTGATTTGAAACTATTATCTGTTGAAGGTGAGGTAAAAAAATGTCATTTAGACAGTCCAATTACCATTTCTAAGCGTTTAGAGGTTTGACTTACCCGGTTGACGTTCCGATCGAGCCTTTAACGTTGTCAGCTGAAGTTGGATTTTTTTCCATACATGTATTTAATCTTAAAGGTGATATCTGACGGTTGGAATAGATTTTCTAAAGTTTTAGATTCAAAATCAGAACATATGCACTAATGTTCCTTAACTTTTTTACTAAGTGTTTAAGTGAATGTATAATTTCAAATAGTTACTATACGTAGACTCTTCAAATGCAAAAATGTTGTGAAATAAGATATGACCGAAATAATGAAATACGTCTACGGTTGAAAAATGACAAGGTTCTGATAAAATCTGTGTGCCGAATGTTGCGGTTAACTGTTTTTTACTTTCGTTTTCCTATGGGTAGCCTGACGTTCGTTAAATCAATTTTATAAAATTTTTATATGATTAGTTGCGTCTCATTGATTTGAAACTATTATCTGTTGAAGGTGAGGCCAGAAACCGTCGTTTAACTATACTAATTTCCGTTTTTAAACGTTTAGAGGTTTGACTTAGTGGTTTAACCTATAGTTTAGCTGACGAAAATTATATTTCGTCTGCTAAACTCTTACGATCCGCGCCTTTTTATTGTCCGCCGTTGGATGGCTCAGATCCGACGGCTGTTGATTTTCCAAAGTATAGCCGACGACATTCAAAGAATAGCCGACGAAATATTTTAAATCGTTGGCTAAACTCTTGCGATCCGCGCCTTTTTATTGTCCGCCGTTGGATGTCTCAGATCCGACGGCTGTTGATCTTCCAAAGTATAGCCGACGACATTCAAAGAATAGCCGACGAAATCTTTTAAATCGTCGGCTATTCTCTCTGCTATAAAAGCTGAAAGTCGCGTTCTCCTCCTTCCCCTCCTCCTCCGGCCTCCTCCTCTTCCTTTCCCTCCTCCTCCGGCCTCCTCCTCCTCATTCTCCTCCTCCGCTAGGTAATTTTTTTTTTTTTACAATTTATTTTAATTGTATAATTTAGGTATATAATTTAGATATTTAAGTGTGTGTTAAATTGTTATATATATTGGTTATATATATAAATTGTTAGATTAATTATATATATAAATTTGTAGATTAATTATATAAATTGTTATATATTTGTTAATATATACACATATTTGTATATATATATATATATGTTAATGTATATTTTAATTATTATATATAAATTGTTAAATTAATTATATATATAAATTGGTAGCCTAATTATATAAATGGTTATATTTATGTTAATATATAAATGGTTATTTGTATGTATATATATGTTAATGATGAAATATAGTTATATTTGTATATAAATGGTTATATTTATGTTAATGGTTAGTATTATTTAAAATTAGTTAAATTATAAATATTAATTTGTTAGTATGTTTTAAAATATGTTAGTATTATTAGTTATTATATTAATTAGAATTTGTTATTTAATGTAATATAATTTAATATTAATTAATGTATTAATTTATTTGTTTCCAGATGGCCGATGCATTTAGACAGCTATTCAGAGGCCGTCGTTCCAGATCTAGGGGTTCTGGAAGTTCTGGCGGATCCGGAGACTCTGAGAGGACCCCTAACCAGCCTGAGAGGACCACCAGCCAGCCTCAGAGGATCGATTCATCCCAGCCGCGGAGGAGTGTGAGCAACCGGCACCAGACCCTTTTATCGGCGGGGCGATTCATTAATGAAAAACGATTCACTCCAGGACCGACACCTGTTATATTAATTTGAATTTGTTATTTAATGTAATATAATTTGGATGGAACAAATTAAATAATTAATGAAAAACGTGTTTCTTGTTGGATTGTCATTGTGAATTGCAGGTTGCTTGGAATGGTAATTTAGAAATTAATTTAATTTTTTTTTCCCAAAATGTAAGAACAGCCGACGATATTGACATTATTTCGTCGGCTATCACTGCTATAGCCGACGATTTTTACCAAATTTCGTCGGCTATAACTGTTATAACCGACAAAAATGACATTATTTCGTCGGTGGTCTATGTTAAATAGTGACGGTTTCGTCGGCTATAACTAATTAATATTATATATTTCAGAACAAATAACCGACGAAACAGAAGAGATCGTCGGCTATATTTTACGATATCGTCGGCTATATTTTACGATATCGTCGGCCATATGTGAAAATATCCGACGAATTTCGTCGGGCATTATGCCAAGGTTTGGTCGACCAATGTATTTTCGTCGGTGATAGCTTTGGAATGGCCGACGATGTCGTTATTGTCGTCAGGTATATTTTTACCGACGCCGTTTTATCGATGAATAATAGCCGACGAAATTTTCGTCGGTAGAAGGAATACCCGACGAAAATTTTGAATAGTAGACGAAATTTTTTTCGTCGGCTATTCTGTCCGATCTGGTAGTGTTACCACTTGTATTAGTAAATTTAGGAAAGATCAATTACTGTATAATTAAGCGAATTCCTCTTATAGAACTGCTCTTGGTTAAATTTTTATAGTAAATTATATAGTAACACCTGACCAAATTTACAAATACAAATAACTCACTTCTAATAATTTTTAAACAAAAAATGACATAAAAATTGAGTGGGCACAAAACTGATTAAATAATTGAGGTTGAAATGCCTAAAATGTCACTGATTTCGCTAAAATTACTATGTTGCCACTCCACTAACTGACAAATTTTTCTCTCTTTTTTTTGAGTTATTTCTGGCAATTTCAAGTTTTTCGACCAAAATGTCGACAATTTGGAGTTGATTCAAATTACAGAATTGTTCTTTATCTCATGAGCTTTTCATTTGAGTTTAATGTATATATTTTGAGAAACTTTAAAATTTCAAATTTCAATCACCACAAGCCACATTAGCAGGATAGCAGGGTTGACAGTAGCAACTTACCTCAAGGTTGACAGTAGCAGCTTGGCTTAGGGTTGACAGTAGCAACAATTTTTAAGGTCGGCAACAACATCTAACTTCACGGTCGAGAGTAGCAGCTAGTTTCTCTATTAACAGTAGCATCTAGTTTCTTTATTGACAGTAGCAACTAGTTTCTCTATCTACAGTAGCAGTTAACTATATCTACAATAACAACATTTAAGTCGACAGTAGCAGCTTTCTAATTCAGCAATAACAGCAATTAAGACTGAATGCAACTGTGAATATTAAGAATGACAAAAGAGTAAAACTTTTAGTGACAACAGGCAGCTTGACAACACATTATCCTGATTTGTAAAATTTAGTCCTAATTTGTAAAAAAATATAGTATGTGAACTATTTGTTAATTAAATTGTTGTCAGATACTTTTGTGTAGTTTGTTAAAATTAAAAAAGTACCCGTAATATCCATGGTTGAATAAAACTCCAAAATATATTTCTCTACAGTCTAGAGGTTGTGATGGTAATTAAAAAATATCAAAACAAAAACCAATCTGCACATGCAGTCTGCACATGATCTTCAGATGTGAGGAGAATTATCATGGCGCGAGCAGTTCCATTCAAGCTTTCAACTGTCGTTGGCAGAACGCACGATATAAGTAACTTGAGGCTGATTGAGGACAAAAGAAAAATAGGTATATGTGACTTCAACCTTTTTTTTACTCCCATTTTCCAGCTTTAGTCTTTACTCCCATTTTCTTGTTGGTGTTATTGTTTGATTGGGTTTTAATTGTGGAATAAAATTGGATTAATGTTTTTGTGTTCCTTAATGTTTTAGTTTCCATATGGAGAAGTCGATCTCCTGAAGCAAATCTCCATCAATAGAATTTTGATGAGGGTTTAATTTAACTTTTCTTATGCGTCTTCGTTTAGTTACTTCTTCATAAACCCTAAAGTGATGGAAGGATGGAACGCTACACACTATAACTTTAGATAACTAATTAATTAAGTATGTTCCCTGTACTTTTAGTAAGATTTCTATCCAATTCTTCATTCTTATGTACAAGTTTCAGGATATATAGTAGTTTTCATGTTTGTTTATATATATGCAATGTGGTTGATGAATGAGGGGGCAGAGATGCTCAGTAACACATAAAGTAATCCACCCATCGAAAAACGTTGCAGTAACTTCATTTTATGAAGGGATTTTGTATCTTTTGGAGAAGAAACAAAACAAAATATTCTTTTTTGATGGGTACAAAATATTTTACTGCAGAATCAAAGCTTAAGAAAGTGTATAGATGATAACTCAGGTAGGACTAATCTTCTCTTAGTTTTTTTTTGGTCTGAATAATCTTCTCTTTGTTGATTGCTACTTATTAGGTTTTATTTTATGTCAAATTTTTAAACAATCACTACTGGAAAACAGGTCTGAAGCGACGAAGATTGAAACGGGAAAATCAAACTTCGTCGCCTCAACACATTGAAGCGACCGATATTGGACTTGTCGCTTCAGAAAACGAGAGCGACGACTTTTGATAAATAGTCGTCGCTCACAAATTATTGAAGCGACGAATATTGGTATGTTGTCGCCTACGAACAATGTTTTGTAAACTGTAGCGACGAAAATTCAATCTTCGTCGCCGACACAAAATTCAAGCGACGAATTTGATAACCTTCGTCAATATTCGTCGCTGAGATATGAAAATAAGCGACGAATTTTGATCAATAGTCGTCGCTTCATGTTTTAAAATCTGGTCAGCCATATTTTCATAAAACTTATCAGACGAAAACGCTATTACGTACCTTTAGATGACCTTGTTTCGTCGACTCTTCTAAACATTAAACTCTCAAATAAATGAGACGTAATCAGCCATGTAAAAATTTGGTAACTTTTACCTCCCGATACTATGGTTCCCCATAGAGAGAAATAAGTTTAAATAAGGTTGACCGCATCGATCGGGGCTCTAACTTTGTCAGAATTAAGTGATTTTTTTACCATAACCGTATTTCATCATAACGATCAAATGTTATTTCACAGTGTTTTTCAAAATTTTACTTCTTTTAGATAGTTGCTTCGAAAAGTTGTACACTTGAGTATAATCTTATAATTGTTGTAGGAGAAATAGATTGATAAATCTCTCTCTCTTTATTCATTGATAAGGAGACCTTTATATAGGCATTACATCAAGTATCCCTGGCGAACAGGGATTCCCTATCTAATAGAGTATCTAGACTTCTAATCTTATTAGGGCAAGACACACCACGGAAGTTACGGAGTTAACCTTCCTTGAACACTCCCCCTTGTGTCGCGTCCTCAATGGTGCATGAGCTGTTGCCTCGTTAAAACCTTTGCCAGCAAACAAAAAACCTCTTGGGCAAAAATAAAAGCATGGTCTAAGGAAAAAGAGTACAACGCACCAACTACAAGTATGTGAGACATGCATAACTAGGCTCCCCCTGAAGTCTAGATGAGAACTCCCCCTGATAGTCATTCAGTCTTTGAGTTCGGATAAGCGACACATTCCAATGCGCTTTACATGCTTCATAAATGTAGATTTGGGTAGAGACTTGGTGAACAGATCCGCTGCATTTTCTTCTGAGCTGACTTGCTTCACCTGGATATTCAAAGTCTCTTGCTGCTGCTGATTGTAGAAGAACTTAGGCGAAATGTGTTTAGTATTGTCACCCTTAATGTATCCCAACTTCATCTGCTCAATGCATGCTGCATTATCTTCAAATATGCAAGTTGGTCCCATCGTAGTAGACTCAAGTCCACTAGACTCTCGAATGTGAGATATAACTGAGCGAAGCCAAATACATTCTTTGACTGCTTCATGTAGTGCAATAATCTCAGCATGGTTCGAGGAGGTAGCAACAAGGGTTTGCTTGGTTGATCTCCAAGATATCGCCGTATTCCCAATGGTAAAAACATAACCTGTTTGGGAACGTCCTTTGTGTGGATCTGACAAATATCCAGCATCAGCAAATCCTACCATCACATCATTTGGTGTATCTGAGTAGGAGGGGGTATCGCCAAAGCCGTATCGGGACCACGACTTAGCATCCGCGGGTCCGGATAAGTTGGCGGATATGGCTGCAAGATGGCGGATGGATGAACCAAAGCCAGTCCTGGCGGATATGGCTGGCGGATGGCAATCCGAGCCATGGTTTGTGCTGTTAGATGCAAGAGATCGACTAGGTGTCGAATCCTGATGAGTGTATCGATAGTACAAGCCCATGTCAAGGGTTCCTTTAAGGTATCGGAAGATGTTCTTGATTCCAACCCAATGACGTTGTGTTGGCGCAGAGCTAAATCTAGCTAACAAGTTCACAGAGAAAGCGATGTCTGGTCTAGTACACTGAGCTAAGTATAACAAAGCTCCAATCGCACTAAGATATGGATATTCGGCTCCTAAGACCTCTTCGTCATCTTCTTTCTGACGAAAGGGATCTTTGTTGATATCCAGACTTCTAACGACCATGGGAGTGCCTGTAGGATGCATAACTTTGTCCATGTTAAATCGCCTGAGCATCTTTCGGACATATGCAGACTGGTGTATAAAGATTCCACCACTTCGGTGCTCTAGTTCTAAGCCTAGGCAAAACCGAGTCCTTCCCAGATCTTTCATCTCGAATTCGGATTTCAAATAGCTAGCGGTCTCATTGATCTCATTCAGAGTTCCAATGATGTTCATATCATCGACATAGACGGCTATAATGGCAAATCCTGAACTTGTTCTCTTTATGAACACACAAGGGCACAACTCATCATTCTTGTATCCTTTCCCAATCAAGTAATCACTTAACCGTGTGTACCACATCCTACCAGATTGTCGGAGTCCATATAGAGATCGTCTCAACCTGATAGCAAATGAACTTCGTGGTTTTTGCTCACTTGACTTGGGTAACGAAAGTCCTTCTGGCACTTTCATGTACATCTCCGTATCTAGGTCCCCATAAAGATACGCAGTTACAACATCCATAAGCTGCATATTGAGTCTCTCTGAGACTACCAAACTTATTAAGTATCGGAAGGTAATAGTATCCATGACAGGAGAATACGTCTCCTCATAATCAATTCCAGGGCGTTGAGAAAAACCTTGCGCCTCGAGTCGAGCTTTATATCGCTGGACTTCGCCATTCTCATTGCGCTTTCTGACAAAGACCCATTTATGTCCAACAGGCTTCACGTTCGGCGGTGTAGGCACAACCGGTCCGAATACTTGCCTTTTCTTTAGAGAGTCTAGTTCAGCCTGGATTGCTTCTTCCCACTTCGGCCAATCCGCCCTACGTTGACATTCATCAACAGTGCGGGGTTCTATATCGTCGTCGTCAATAACTTCTTGAGCAACGGCGTAAGCGAATGCATCATCGATATACATGGAATTTCTTTCCATCAGATTGTGCATGCATAAGTAGTTTAGTGAGATTTCCTTGTTCTCCAACATCAACAGTGAGTCTGAGGCGTCCCCCAGATGATTCAGAGTTGATTCTTGGACATAGGTATAGTCGGAGACAATCTCGTGTGACGGCGTCACAGTATCAATGATGAACGGATCGCTTTGTGCCTGGACACATGCCCTCTTTCTAGGTACATTGTCTTTGGAACCGATTGGTCTCCCCCTCTTTCTAGGAGGATCCGAAGTCGACGCCGGCTCTCCACTTGGAGGTGCCGAGCCTAGGCTGCCGATGGCACCTAGGGCTGCGGGTCCGAGACCGGCGGCGCGTGCTCGCGCATGGCGAGGAATGTTAAGCCTTGCAGGTACATTCGCAGCAGGTATGGTTGATCTTGTCACTTTTGCAATATCAGTAAAGGAGTCGGGCATCGTATCCGCCACCTTTTGTAGTTCTAATATGCGTTGTATTTCAGTCTCACACTGAGGCGTACGGGGATCATAATGAGACATAGTGGGAGAGAACCACGTCAATTCCTGACGTTCATTTGGGACGGATGCGGCCCCATCTCCCCCTAACGGCGGGAAGGATGTCTCATCAAAGTGACAATCTGCAAATCTTGCAGTAAACAGATCACCTGTCATAGGCTCTATATAGCGGACAATAGTTGGTGCTTCATATCCAACATAAATAGCTGATCGTCGTTGTGGACCCATCTTGGTACGCAGTGGAGGCGTGATAGGCACATATACGGCACAACCAAAAGTACGCAGATGCGAAATATCAGGCTCGTAACCAGTTACCAACTGGTACGCACTAAATGGTTGGCTATCTGTGGGTCGTAGACGAATAAGCATAGCTGCATGTAATATTGCATATCCCCATGCCGAAACTGGCAAGTTTGTGGCCATGACAAGAGACCTAGCTACAAGCTGTAGTCTTTTGATAGCGGCTTCTGCAAGACCGTTCTGAGAATGAACGTGGGGTACGGGGTGTTCAACTTCAATCCCAACTGACATGCAATAGTCATCAAAACACTTTGAGGTAAACTCTCCAGCATTATCCATTCTGATAGACTTAATCGGATTGTCCGGGTGGTGAGCCCGAAGCTTAATAATCTGAGCTAGGAGTTTAGCGAATGCAGCATTCCTCGTGGACAACAACGCTACGTGTGACCAACGCGTTGATGCATCAACCAGAACCATGAAATATCTAAATGGTCCGCATTCTGGTGTTATCGGTCCACAAATATCACCTTGTATTCGTTGTAGAAACGGAATATTCTGTTTATTATCAATAGCAAAAGATGGTCTTGCTTGAAGTTTTGCTAGTGAACAAGCTTTGCAAAACGAACGATGAGCATTAGACATCGCTACAGAAGCATGAGAAGCAGGAGGGGGCCGAACCTCTCCTTGGAGCTGAGAGGCGGCTATCGACGGCACGGCCGAACCGAGGCCGAGGCGCCCTCTGTGCTTTTGTGATCGGAAAAATGGATGACCGTGGGAGCATTTCAAAATACGGATCATCAGATCACGACCCGGATGACCGAGTCTATCATGCCAAAGCTTATAAGCATCAGAATCACATAATATAACAACATGAGATTCGTTGGCTCGAATGGTTGTGAAATACATGCCATTGCGAACTCGCTTACACTTCTCCACAATGCGAGTGCGCATAGATTGAGTGGAGGTGATCAACAGATATTCAGTTCCATCTTCAACATAAGTGCTGAGGTGATAGTTATTGTCACGCACATCCTTGAAAGCTAGCAAGGTTCTTGGCGCCTTAGGCGCATATAGGGCGTCCTCTACCCGAATCTCAGTGCCATTTGGCAGTAAGAATTGAGCAGTGCCACGACCCTTAATTACGGGCCCAGTTCCTGTCATCGTAGATAACGACGATTCTCTTGGCGTAAAATCCGAAAACAATTGCCGATTTCTCAGAATCGTGTGAGTTGTTGCACAATCCAACAAACACTCAATCTCGCCTTGATACATCTACAAAAAACAATGTAAATTGAATCAATAGTCTACTTTAGACTTTGGCGAACACTTTAAAGTAAGTGTACTGAAACAATATATCATCACAAAATGAAGTGCATTAAGGCCAATAACATAGCCATGGCAACGACAAAACTTGAGAGAAAGAGATAAGCCGCATTTTAATCACCAAGTATCACCATTGATAATCATAGCCTAGGTCAGAGATTGAGACCGGACACCGTCGTAGGTGGCGTGGCCGAGCCAAGACCGAGGCCAAGGCAAAGGCCGGAGCCAAGCCAAAGCCGAAGCTGTGGTAAGGCCAAAGCGACCCAGAGGCCGAGCCGAAGCAAGGCGAGTGGTGAGAATCGGTCAGGCATTGAGGCAATGCGATGCGACGGTTGAGCTAAATCCGAAGCATGGCGAGTCCGAAGACATTTCGTTGCCGAGCCATTGATGCAAAAGTTGCATTTGTTCGATAGGCTATCGATTGTTGGTTTCAAAAACCGGATTCGGTGCTGAGCCAAGCTGGCGAATGGCCATGGCGAGTGAGGCCTAGCGAGTCGCGGCCAAGCGCTTATGGGCTTTGGCGAGCGAGGCATGGCGGATCGCAGCCAAGTTGGCGGATCGCTGATCGCGGATCGCGGATTAGTTAGCGAATAGCCATGGCGAGCGAGTCCTGGCGGATCGCGACCAAGTTGGCGGATAGCGGATCGCGGATCGTGCATCGCGGCTTGCGGATGGCGTATCGCGGATGGCGTGTCGCGGATCTCTCCTTTTGTCTTTGTGATTTTTCGGATATGAGTTAACATCACCAGAATTTTGGTGAACTCAAAATGATTATGCCATTGAGAATTGGACGCATTGAACCAATTTTGCTTTCAGGGATGTAAAAATCTCAAATCATTCGTAGAATAAGATAGATTTTATTGATGACAACTCAAAAATACATCATGGTTGTTCTAAATAGAACGACTTATCGAACAAAGTCGTGATTTATTGACTATTTTGTCAAGATAACAATCAAAATCAAACTTGAACACGTATCTCATGACCTAAGTCAAATACTTATTCATAATCTGGAGTATCATACTCCTGAGTCCTACGTTTCTTGGTAGGTTGGAAGTCATCGATGGCGAAGTTCGTATCTTCCTCATCGTATACTTCTTCCTCAAAGTCTCCTACATAGTGTGCTTCTTGTTCTATGTATTGTTTGTGTTTCTTGTAAGCGGCTTGAATATCTCTGCTTGCTATGCAATCGCGTTGGAGATGATTCTTAGAACCACATTTGAAGCAAGGAGCCGAAGCATTGTTCGGCGTATGGCCACCACGCCTGGGACCGGAACCAAAACTGTTCCTCCCTCTGGGAGCGGCGGCTCTGCCATCATCCCTTGTCCAAGAAAGCTGTCGACCACGGCCGACGCCTCTTCTCCCTCCTCGTCCGCCACGTATTGCTCTTGGCGTACGTGGTGGCGGTGCTTGACGTTCATGAGGTTGATGCTTCTGCTTAAAAGCTTTACCACGGGCTTGATGAGATTCCGCAATGAATTTCGGTCCTCGAGGCCTCTTATTGGTGGTAAGAATCAACTCATGGTACCTCTCCTTTCTCTGAAGGACATTCATCAAATCGCTGAAGGTTTTGATAGTGCCTTTCTCGCGGAGATCGCGGTACTGATGCGACAACATGGACGCAGATTCTGGGAACGTTGTGAAAGTCTTCTCCATCATATCATCATCGGTCTTTTCGACCCCACAAAAGCTCAAATCAGATTGCAAGTTTAGCATGGTCTGATGATATTCCTGGACGGAATCAAAATCCAGTAAGCGGATTTGCTCCCAATCAGACATGAGGTCTGGGAGTTGTGCGTCATGCACATTGTCGAAGCGGTCCTTGAGGATATCCCATAGCTCTTTGGGATCAGTTTTCCTCAGGTATTGCTTCTTGAGCGTCGGATGGATATGCCTGAGAAACATCAGGGCTTGTGCTTTCTGTTCAGGAGAAGCGTGTAAGCTTTCATCCTCAGGAGGGTTGATGGTGGCAGTAAATCTTTTACCAATGAAAGTGTTCTCAACATCTGAGACCCACCTCTTGTATTCCTTGCCTTGGACATCCAAGATGTCAAATTCTGGACGCTGAGTGTCAGCCATCTACAGAACACAAACAGGGAGACGTTAGTATGTTTGAATACTAATCAAGTTTGATTGTTCTTTTAGAACAGTGCCAAGATATATCATGGTCACATAAATCGATGCTTAACGTGACTTCAAGTCACAATCGATATCTTCCCTTTGTTTTCTTTCCAAAAAAGAATAATACGTTATGGTTCACAGTGACATCACAGTCACAAGCATAACGGTGGCCGGTAACATCACAGTTACCCCAATAAACGTTGGCACCGGGGTGACTAAATCCCCGTATGCCGTCCCGAGAAGCGATAGAATCGGGATGAAGAAGCAGGGACACGGAAAGGTCCCGGAAGAAAACAAAACCCAACTATTGAAATTTTCATAAGCGGGAACGTTTATAAAAATATTTACCTCTTCAAGAGAAGCGTGATCAAACGAAACTTGACTCTTGGGGAAGCTTGTTTTCTTCGATTTTTCTTGATTTCTTCTCAACCACGAATAAGGGTTCGCGGATCGCTTGCTTGGCTTGCGAGCAATTTTGATCTTCTGGCAGATGCGTGCAAAAAGTAGCACGCAAGGGATAGCTGCTGGCGAGCGGGTTGTCTGCCTAGAGGCAGAGGAGGAGCAGTACTCGAGGGTACAGTGCGGCAGGCGAACAGCGCAGATGCTGCTGAGAAGAGGCCGACGGTGCCGAAGAGAAGAATCGGCGGCCGACGGTAGGTTAGGGTTTCGAAAAAAAATTCGGAATTAGGGTTTCTAGGGCTTATTAGACGGGAGGCTAGAGCAATGTGCTGATAACGTGTTGTAGGAGAAATAGATTGATAAATCTCTCTCTCTTTATTCATTGATAAGGAGGCCTTTATATAGGCATTACATCAAGTATCCCTGGCGAACAGGGATTCCCTATCTAATAGAGTATCTAGACTTCTAGTCTTATTAGGGCAAGACACACCACGGAAGTTACGGAGTTAACCTTCCTTGAACAATAATCAAGTTATACCGTATTAGTAAGCATGTTGTCATTATAATGGCTAAATTCACAAAATGAAAATTTTGACCGTCTGATGTGATCGTTATAGTTAAATATGAGTAGAGTAGAAAAATCAACTCATTTCGTGAAATCTCGATGCTCGATCGAAACGGTCAACCATATTTTCATAAAACTTATCAGACGAAAACGCTATTCACTACCAGATCTGAGTGAATAGCCGACGAAAAAAATTTCGTCGGCTATGCCAATTTTTCGTCGGCTATACCATCTACCGACGAAATTTTCGTCGGCTATACTTCGTCGGAAAAACCCCGTTGGCTATACCAATGGCCGACGAAAAAAACCAATTCGTCGGCTATAGTAGAGTATGGCCGACGAACTTACCGACGAAAATATTTTTTGTCGGCCAAACCTGGGAGAAATTGCCGACGAATTTCGTCGGATATTTTCGAGTATGGCCGACGAAATTCATTAATTATAGCCGACGAAATTCGTCGGCTATTGGGTGTTAACAATAGCCGACGATTCTATAAATTTTCGTCGGCTATTTTCTCGAAATATATTAATATTTAATAGGCATTAATTAGTGATAGCCGACGATTCTATAAATTTTCGTCGGCTATTTCCTCGAAATATATTAATATTTAATAGGCATTAATTAGTGATAGCCGACGAAATAATGTAATTTTCGTCGGCTATAAGTTGTATAGCCGACGAAAATTGGTAACATTCGTCGGCTATAGTTGTTATAGCCGACAAAATAATGCCAAAATCGTCGGCTTTTCTTACATTTGGGGAAAAAAAAATTAAATTATTTTCTAAATTACCATTCCAAGCAACCTGCAAATCACAAAAACAGTCCATGCATTTGCACCAACAAGAAACACGTCTAAATACCTTTTTTATTAAATTTGTTCCAATATACATAAAATATCACCCTAATCATCACCTAAACCACTAAAGTCCACCAGGTCATCCCCAGCATCCTGCTCTCCATCAGAGTCGTCATCCTGCTGACCGAACTCGGGAGGTTGAGGTATTGGAGGTTCCACTAACTGCTGAAACGGGGGCGGGGGTTCAAGGCCTTGTTGTTGTGCCGCGAACATCTCATACCACCAGTTTTGTTGGCCGTCGTAGTTGTGTTGCCGAATTCTGTCGCATTCAGCATGCCAACGGGCCATATCCAAATGATACTGCTGTGTTCTGCGGCGCAGCTCCTGTACTGTCTGGGATGAGGTCGCCAATTCTGCGGCCAATTGCTGCACTTCCCCCCTCATTTGTTGGCTCTCCCCGCCTCCCTTCTTTTGACCTCCCTTAGCGGTCTTCAGAAGCCCTAGTCCAGAACTTCCCAAACCCCGGCAGTAGTAGTTGTTTGACCGATTTGGGAAGGCTGCGTCGAACATCCTCGCTTCCGTTTGGACATTGGACCGGTCGACATGGCGCATTGATTCTTCCAGATCTGCCTCTGAAATGTTCGGTTGTGTCTCCCGAACTACTTGCTAGAACACCTCTTCTTCGGCCCGGTTGACCATCTCCTAATTGGACGGGAAAAAAAAAATTAATATTATAACAAATATATAATTAAGTAAAATTAATAATTAAAATTTTAAAATTGTAATGAACGACTTACGAGCTGTTCTGTCGCTTGTAGATAAGCGATCTTGAACGTCTCCACATACGGGTTGCTATCAGGATGATCTCTAAGCGCCTCCTCCTGATATTGTGCAAACGGCCTAGAACCAGCATGATGGGGGGTTGTGTTCTGGCGGCGGTTCTCAGAGTTTATCCGAGAACGTTGCTTCAAACAAATAATAAAATGTTAGAAAAATGCATCAAAAAATATTAGTGTAATAATTATAAAATAATTAAACTAATAATTAAAATTTTAACAAAATAAACATTTTTACTGAAGTTTAGTATTTACCTGCATAACTGGGTTGTTGAAGTCTACTGTCTTCAACCAACGCCACTCGTACTCCCTGAACATAAACTCCCTGGGAGTACCCATACGACCAAGGTTGTCGTATTCGTTATATTGGGAACGCAGCTCGTTCTTCCACTCTTTGAACCTACGAAAAAAACAAAAGTGCATTAGAAATATTATTAATATCATAAAATATTAATAATTATAAGATAATTATAATATCATAAAAACAAACGTACCTCGAGTTCTGCTGGGTGTCCGCCCAATCCCGCCTGTGTTCGGCAATCTCGAAGAATGTCTGAAAAATAATATTTTATTAGTTTTACAATTGTAATAATACCGAAAATTATTAAATATTACGATAAATAAATTAAATTTTTTAAATTACTCACCGACGCGGCGTTGTTCACCTCCCTCTTTATCTCTTCGGGCACATCAGCCCACCGGGTCCACAACATAGGGACTCTGTCCCTAATCAGTGACTCCACGCAACCCGAGTAGTCGCGTTTTTTCTTCCCCTGAACCTCCTGATTAGGAGGTTCGTGATCTGAATCCTCCCGCTGCGCTCAACAGTTTTCCTGAGCGTGTCAAAACATATGACACCTCTCGTATTCCTCCGTGAACTGCTAGCAGCTGTCCCTATCACAAAAACGACGATTGGTTAATAAAATTAAATATTAGTGCGTTAATTTTAATAAAACATTTAATTAATAAAATCAAATGTTACCTGAACTGGATGACTCGTCTGTCGACTTTCCTTTTCTCCTCGCCGAAATAAGGTGGTCAGGGTTCTCAAATGGCTGCTGCTGGTATGCCTCCGCAGCACTCACGTACTGAGGCATATCAGGCCATAGGGGCAGACCACGATAGTCGACCTCCGGTATCGCCGGAATGTTGTACGGGAGGTAGAGCTGGTTTGGGAGAGTAGGAGCCTCAGTTGAGTCGGCAGCAGACGTCGTCGGACTCCTCATCGGCTCCCGATGAACCTCAGGCATACGAACCTGAGGAACATCTGCAGCTATGTCGTCCTGAAATAGCTGCCGACTGAACCTCGGAGCATCTGGCCTGACAGGCGGAAGTGAACTGCTCGACGGCCGCCTGGAGAAGGGTCTGGTGCTGAGAACTCACACTCATCCGCGGCTGGGATGAATCCACAGTCCTCCGCGGCTGGGAGGAATCCACACTACTCCGCGGCTGGCTGGTGGTCCTCTCAGGCTGGCTAAGGGTCCTGTCGGAGTCTGCGGAACCGGCGGAACTTCCAGAACCTCTCGATCTGGAACGACGGCCTCCGAAGAACTTTCTGACTGCATCGGCCATCTGCAGACGCGGCCATTTTAAATAATATTAACCATTAACCTAAATATAACTATTTATATACAAATATAACTATATTTCTTTATTAATATATATATATATATATATATATAATTAGACTACTAATTTATATATATAATTAATTTAACAATTTATATAACAATTTATATAATTAAAATTAAATATATAACAATTTATATACCTAAATTATAACAAATATATGACAATTAAATTCATTAACAAATATATAACAAATATATAAAAATTTATATAATTAAAATTAAATATATAACAAATTATTTACCTAAATTATAACAAATATAATTAATTTATTAACAAATATATAACAATTTATATAATTAAAATTAAATATAATTAAGCTATATATATAATTAAGCTAAATTATACAATTAAGTTACCAATTTATATAATTAAACAACCAATTTATACGTATAAATTATACAATTACATCTAAATTATATAATTAAAATAAATTTTAAAAAAAATACCTAAATTAACATAAATACCTAAAAATTACCTAAATTAACATAAATACCTAAATTATACCTAAATTAACATAAATACCTAAATTATACCTAAATTAACTTAAATACCTAAATTAACAATTACATCTAAATAAATAAATTTACATAAATAATTAAATAAATTATATCTAAATTATCATAAATAAATTAACCTAAATTAACATATTTAAATTAAAATAATTTATAAAAAAAAATAATAGTTACCGGATCGGATGGAGGAGGAGGAGAGTGGCCGGATCAGATGGAGGAGGAGGAGGAGGACAGTTGCCGGATCGGATGGAGGAGGAGGAGCAGAGCGGCGGTGCGCCGCAATTTGAATTGCTGCGGAGGTGTACGGAGGAGGAGATCGGAAGAAAAATGCAGAAAATGGAGGCTAGGGTTCGGCAGTTTCAGACTTATACCCGATAGAATAGCCGACGATTAAAAAAGATTTCGTCGGCTATTCTTTATTATAGCCGACGAAATCTTTAATTTCGTCGGCTATTCTTTGAATGTCGTCGGCTATTCTTTGAATGTTGTCGGCTATACTTTAGGCGCTCAGCAGCAGTCCGATCTCCCCCATCCAACGGCGGACAATGAAATTAAATATTTCGTCGGCTATACTTTGGAAAATCACAGCCGTTAGATCTGAGCCATCCAACGGCGGACAATAAGTGGATTGCAAGAGTTTAGCCGACGAAATAGACTTTTCGTCGGCTAAACCTTTGGTCAAACAGCGAAGTCAAACCTCTAAACGTTCTAAAACGGAAATTGGCCTGTCTAAATGACGTTTTTTGGCCTGATCTTCAACAGAGAATAGTTTCAAATCGATGAGACGCGACTAGTCGTATAAAAATTTTCCTTAAAATATTTACCGACCGTCAGGTTACCCATAGGAAAACGGAAGTAAAAAACAGTTAACCGCAACATTCGGCACACAGATTTTATCGGAATCTTCTCATTTTTCAACCGTAGACGTATTTCAATATTTCGGTCATATCTTATTTCACGACACATTTGCATTTGAAGAGTCTACGTATAGTAACTATTTGAAACTATACATTCACTTAAACACTTAGTAAACAAGTTAAGCAACATTAGTGCATATGTTCCGATTTTGAATCTAAAAGTTTGAAAAATCTATTCCAACCATCAGATATCACCGTTAAGATTAAATACATGTATGAAAAAAATCCAACTACATCTGACAACGTTAAAGGCTCGATCGGGACGGTCAAATAGCGAAGTCAAACCTCTAAACGCTTTAAAACGGAAATTGGCCTGTCTAAATGACGTTTTTTAGCCTGATCTTCAACAGAGAATAGTTGCAAATCGATGAGACGCGACTAATCGTATAAAAATTTGCCTAAAAATATTTACAGACCGTCAGGCTACCCATAGGAAAACGGAAGTTAAAAAACAGTTAACCGCAACATTCGGCACACAGATTTTGTCGGAATCTTCTCATTTTTCAACCGTAGACGTATTTCAATATTTCGGTCATATCTTATTTCACGACACATTTGCATTTGAAGGATGAAGCAATGGTTTGTCGATAGTGATAGAAAATGGAAGCTGCTGTTTTTTTGTTTTTTTTTTTAATCATAGCCGGCGAAATTAAACCTAGTACTCGTCGGCTATTCTTTTGTCGTTTTCTGTCAAAAATAAAATATTTATTTTTAATAAATTTATGGTCGACGAAATAATGAATTTTTCGTCGGCTATTATGAGATGGAGAATCTGTTGGAGGAGATTTAGAGCAAGTCCAACAGATTCCCTATAATAGGGATTTTACTTAAATTTGGGGATTTTGGGCTCTAAATCTCCTCCAACAGATTCTCCATCTCATTCTCTAAAATGGGAATTTGGATGAGAGAGAATATATGCATCCCTATATTTGTAGAGAGAGAAAGAAAAATTTGCAGAATGAAAAATTAATGATCAAATCAATTTGACACAGAAAACTAAAAAGTAATCATTAATTATAGAATTTTATATAGATTTTTATTTAAAATAAATAAATTTATTATTATAGAATAACTTAAAAGTAATCATTAATTACAATTTACAATAAATGTATTAGATATAGAGTATTTATTGTATGTTTGAAAATAAAAAAATAAAAAAATATTATATTGTTGAAATAAATATGAATGTAGTTGTAATAAATGTGAAAATCTCCAAAATGGGGAAGCTCTTGGAGTTGGAGCATAATTTTTTTAGAGATTCTGACTTTTGCTTCCCTATTTTACAAAAAAAATAGGGAAGCTGTTGGAAATGCCCTTAGAGCCCAAAATCCTCAAATTTAAGTAAAATCCCTATTATAGAGAATCTGTTGGAGTTGCTCTTAGTTTTTGAACTTGAAAAAGAAAGTTGCATATTGATTTCAAGTGATGCACCAAAAATCCAGTGGACATCTGACCTACATGCCTGAGGATTCTCTGCCCTTGGGAAGCAAACGCATACATCTGCAACATCAATTCACAAATACGTATATAGATGATACATGTTGTTCTGGCCTATATGCCGTCTTGCATAATAAGACCAAGTCATAAGTGGTGACTAGGAGAGTGACTGTTTTTTATTTTCTTGTAACTTAATCTGAAGACTCTAAGAAACTATAGCAAGACATCCAATTTCTGAATACATAATATACAGCAGGCCGGCAATGCAGCAGTTTGTGATCAGCTTATATACAGTGACCTCTTTCTAATATTCCTTCCCCTCCTTTGATTAATTTAAGGGACGAGTTTTAAATCTTAATCTTCTGGCCCTCCAGCTTTTGCTAATAATGCTTTGAATTTAGTTAGCATATGCATACCTTAGTTAAATTCTCATGTGTCTTTCTGTTTAATGCCTGTGTTTTTGGTTGTTCTAATATGGCAGAGCTTGTTGATATGACAACGGGTCAGAAGGTGAATGGACGGAACCAGGACAAGCCTGGCATCATAACCGGTACGAAGACCCTATATTTGGTGTCGCTGAATGGCGGGAAACCTCTGAAAGTTGACTACTCGGAACGGCACAGGGGTCCGAGCCTCTTGAAGTGGAGGACTTTGATATCCCGAGACATCGGGAGCGCCATCCGGAGCAAAGTGCCCATGCTTGCACCTTCATATGCTGAGCTGGCTGAGGAGCACCGAGATGCACTCACCACTTATATGGAGGTAAAACACAATTTCATAATAATTTCAAATTCTTATCTTTCAGTCATATATATTGAAATATGTTATTTCTAATGATTTCTTTGAAATTTTTTTTACTAGATGTTCTACGACCTCCCTCCCACCGAGATAAGCACGTGGAGATACATCGACGAGACCGCTGCCAAGATCTACAAGGACTGGAAGTACGACTGCCACACCCACTACGTCGAAGTGTCAAAGGCGACGCCTGCAGAGTTCATCCACCGACCCGAGCAGTGGGAGTACCTCAAAGTTCACTTTGAGGACGACGATTATAAGGTAACGGAAAGTAATTAGAGGTTTTTAAATTTCATATAATAGATTTTGATTCTAATAGATCGTGCATATTTTGCAGAGGATGTGTGCCCGGAACGCCGCAAACCGGAACAAAGCAAAGGAGAAGGGGTGTGCAGTCAACCACCACTCTGGCACGACTCCCTATAGCTACCGGGTCGTTGCGAATGAGGCGAAAGACAGTTTGGCGCCTATACTTCAGACAGTCTGCGATGTTTATGCGCGATCGCAGAATACGCAGGAGAAAGTGGTGAGTTTCCTGACGAGTTAGATGCAAGAATTCCTAGTTTTTAGCTTCTGATTTTATTTATTTACAATTTATAACTATACAAATACAAACTAACTTAATATGGTATTTTTTGCAGGCAGCGGTCAAGAGGAAGATGAATGAGCTCTGTGCTAGCTGAGCGGCTGATGTGGAGAGCGGCAGTCAAGTGACGGGCCCCGCTACCATTGAAGAATAAATAGCGGTAGTGGACGAGTGTCTGGGCGGGAAGCCGGGGACGAGAGTCCGAGGTATGTACAAATCATAAAATAACAGTTTCTATTTTAGATACGAAAGAGAATTTAATTTGAATAATTTTTTGTGTTTTACGATCTTTACAGGGCTAGGAGGTGCATTAAGACGCCCGGCAAAACCAAGAGGCGGTGCACGCGTGTCCAGCAACGATTCAGAGGTTGAGAAGTTGAGGGCAGAAGTAGCAGCTGCCAATGAACGTACCAGAATCAACGAAGAACGTAGAAGAATCGAAAAAGAAGAAAGCAGAATTGAAAAAGAAGAGATGCTGCAATGTATTGCAAGGATGGAGGCTGCCCTCGGCATGTCGACCAATCCGGATGCCGCCGCCGCCGCCGCAAACCCTCCGACGATTGCCGATAGATCATCATGTGCTGAAGGTATGGGGGCAATGGACGTAGACTTAGATTAGGACCCTTCGTTACTTTGTACTTGGAACATATGTACATCATTGTTAGAACACATTATAGTTTTGAATGAAATCTATGTATTTATAGTGTTTGTGTTATGTTGGATATGAGATTTGAATGAAATGTTGGTTGGATATGTGATTTGAATGAAATGCAGGTTTCAGAAATGAATGAAATGCAGGTTTCAGAATACCAGAATGCTGTTATTCTGCCCCTGTAACAAATTTTGAAGCGACGAACATTGATCATTGTTCGTCGCTTAGATTATAGTGATGCGACGAAGATTGCACAAAATACGTCGCTCCCTGCCTATTCAAAATGAAATAAAGAGATCAATTCTGTTATTCTGTCTCTGTAACAAATATTTAAGCGACGAACAATGATCAATGTTCGTCGCTAAGATTATAATGAGGCGACGAAGGTTGAACAAAATACGCCGCTCCATGCCTTTTAAAATGAATTTAAGAGACCAATTTTGATCCAAAATTTGTCGCCACAAGTAGTGCGCGACAAGCCAAACTGCGTCGTATGGATTTTGAAGAGACGAGTCAAACTTCATCGCTACGATATGCAAGCGACGCGTCTAAAGTGGTCGCTAGATATCTTAGCCGACGCGTCAAAAGTCGTCGCTCTTGTCTGAGCGACCACTTTTGGAGTCGACGCATGAATATATGATGCGACAACTTTTGAGTCATTATTGGTCGCTTGGAATTGAAACGACGAATGTGAAGCGACGACTTATTTCCGTCGGCAGGATGCTCAGGCGACGACTTCTGATGCGAAGTCGTCGCTTCGATGCTTACCTGCAGTAGTGAATGTTTTGTATTAAACTATAGTTTAATTCAAGTTTTAGTATATCACTTAGTTTAATCGTTTGTGAAGCAGTGCTGAAGAATGATAGAAAGGGTTTTAAGTAGATTGGATAGAAAAGATTGGTTGTAGGGTTGTAGGGTTGTCAGGCTGAAACAATGAGCCAAAAGAAAGATTGAGAAGATCAATTCTGAATTTCGACTCACAAAATATTTATTGTAGCATTAAAGTTATTTATTCAATAAAAAACGAACACGTTGTAGGTGTGTATTAGAGACAGCTAATAATGCCAGTGAAAAAAAAGGTCTGAATAATTGGCCTTCGCTATCCAAATTAGTTAAAATAGTGAGTATGACGGGTTTAATAACTCAACTTGCTCCCTGAGCATTTTCTAATTGCCAAAAATACAACTCTGTTGTAGGAGAAATAGATTGATTAATCTCTCTGTCTTTATTCATTGATAAGGAGGCCTTTATATAGGCATTACATCAAGTATCCCTGGCGAACAGGGATTCCCTATCTAATAGAGTATCTAGACTTCTAGTCTTATTAGGACAAGACACACCACGGAAGTTACTGAGTTAACCTTCCTTGAACACTCCCCCTTGTGTCGCGTCCTCAATGGTGCATGAGCTGTTGCCTCGTTAAAACCTTTGCCAGCAAACAAAAACCTCTTGGGCAAAAATAAAAGCATGGTCTAAGGAAAAAGAGTACAACGCACCAACTACAAGTATGTGAGACATGCATAACTAGGCTCCCCCTGAAGTCTAGATGAGAACTCCCCCTGATAGTCATTCAGTCTTTGAGTTCGGATAAGCGACACATTCCAATGCGCTTTACATGCTTCATAAATGTAGATTTGGGTAGAGACTTGGTGAACAGATCCGCTGCATTTTCTTCTGAGCTGACTTGCTTCACCTGGATATTCAAAGTCTCTTGCTGCTGCTGATTGTAGAAGAACTTAGGCGAAATGTGTTTAGTATTGTCACCCTTAATGTATCCCAACTTCATCTGCTCGATGCATGCTGCATTATCTTCAAATATGCAAGTTGGTCCCATCGTAGTAGACTCAAGTCCACTAGACTCTCGAATGTGAGATATAACTGAGCGAAGCCAAATACATTCTTTGACTGCTTCATGTAGTGCAATAATCTCAGCATGGTTCGAGGAGGTAGCAACAAGGGTTTGCTTGGTTGATCTCCAAGATATCGCCGTATTCCCAATGGTAAAAACATAACCTGTTTGGGAACATCCTTTGTGTGGATCTGACAAATATCCAGCATCAGCAAATCCTACCATTACATCATTTGGTGTATCTGAGTAGGAGGGGGTATCGCCAAAATCGTATCGGGACCACGACTTAGCATCCGCGGGTCCGGATAAGTTGGCGGATATGTCTGCAAGATGGCGGATGGATGAACCAAAGCCAGTCTTGGCGGATATGGCTGGCGGATGGCAATCCGAGCCATGGTTTGTGCTGTTAGATGCAAGAGATCGACTAGGTGTCGAATCCTGATGAGTGTATCGATAGTACAAGCCCATGTCAAGGGTTCCTTTAAGGTATCGGAAGATGTTCTTGATTCCAACCCAATGACGTTGTGTTGGCGCAGAGCTAAATCTAGCTAACAAGTTCACAGAGAAAGCGATGTCTGGTCTAGTACACTGAGCTAAGTATAACAAAGCTCCAATCGCACTAAGATATGGATATTCAGCTCCCAAGACCTCTTCGTCATCTTCTTTCGGACGAAAGGGATCTTTGTTGATATCCAGACTTCTAACGACCATGGGAGTGCCTGTAGGATGCATAACTTTGTCCATGTTAAATCGCCTGAGCATCTTTCGGACATATGCAGACTGGTGTATAAAAATTCCACCACTTCGGTGCTCTAGTTCTAAGCCTAGGCAAAACCGAGTCCTTCCCAGATCTTTCATCTCGAATTCGGATTTCAAATAGCTAGCGGTCTCATTGATCTCATTCAGAGTTCCAATGATGTTCATATCATCGACATAGACGGCTATAATGGCAAATCCTGAACTTGTTCTCTTTATGAACACACAAGGGCACAACTCATCATTCTTGTATCCTTTCCCAATCAAGTAATCACTTAACCGTGTGTACCACATCCTACCAGATTGTCGGAGTCCATATAGAGATCGTCTCAACCTGATAGCAAATGAACTTCGTGGTTTTTGCTCACTTGACTTGGGTAACGAAAGTCCTTCTGGCACTTTCATGTACATCTCCGTATCTAGGTCCCCATAAAGATACGCAGTTACAACATCCATAAGCTGCATATTGAGTCTCTCTGAGACTACCAAACTTATTAAGTATCGGAAGGTAATAGTATCCATGACAGGAGAATACGTCTCCTCATAATCAATTCCAGGGCGTTGAGAAAAACCTTGCGCCACGAGTCGAGCTTTATATCGCTGGACTTCGCCATTCTCATTGCGCTTTCTGACAAAGACCCATTTATGTCCAACAGGCTTCACGTTCGGCGGTGTAGGCACAACCGGTCCGAATACTTGCCTTTTCTTTAGAGAGTCTAGTTCAGCCTGGATTGCTTCTTCCCACTTCGGCCAATCCGCCCTACGTTGACATTCATCAACAGTGCGGGGTTCCATATCGTCGTCGTCAATAACTTCTTGAGCAACGGCGTAGGCGAATGCATCATCGATATACATGGAATTTCTTTCCATCAGATTGTGCATGCATAAGTAGTTTAGTGAAATTTCCTTGTTCTCCAACATCAACAGTGAGTCTGAGGCGTCCCCCAGATGATTCAGAGTTGATTCTTGGACATAGGTATAGTCGGAGACAATCTCGTGTGACGGCGTCACAGTATCAATGATGAACGGATCGCTTTGTGCCTGGACACATGCCCTCTTTCTAGGTACATTGTCTTTGGAACCGATTGGTCTCCCTCTCTTTCTAGGAGGATCCGAAGTCGACGCCGGCTCTCCACTTGGAGGTGCCGAGCCTAGGCTGCCGATGGCACCTAGGGCTGCGGGTCCGAGACCGGCGGCGCGTGCTCGCGCATGGCGAGGAATGTTAAGCCTTGCAGGTACATTCGCAGCAGGTATGGTTGATCTTGTCACTTTCGCAATATCAGTAAAGGAGTCGGGCATCGTATCCGCCACCTTTTGTAGTTCTAATATGCGTTGTATTTCAGTCTCACACTGAGACGTACGGGGATCATAATGAGACATAGTGGGAGAGAACCACGTCAATTCCTGACGTTCATTTGGGACGGATGCGGCCCCATCTCCCCCTAACGGCGGGAAGGATGTCTCATCAAAGTGACAATCTGCAAATCTTGCAGTAAACAGATCACCTGTCATAGTCTCTATATAGCGGACAATAGTTGGTGCTTCATATCCAACATAAATAGCTGATCGTCGTTGTGGACCCATCTTGGTACGCAGTGGAGGCGTGATAGGCACATATACGGCACAACCAAAAGTACGCAGATGCGAAATATCAGGCTCGTAACCAGTTACCAACTGGTACGCACTAAATGGTTGGCTATCTGTGGGTCGTAGACGAATAAGCATAGCTGCATGTAATATTGCATATCCCCATGCCGAAACTGGCAAGTTTGTGGCCATGACAAGAGACCTAGCTACAAGCTGTAGTCTCTTGATAGCGGCTTCTGCAAGACCGTTCTGAGAATGAACGTGGGGTACGGGATGTTCAACTTCAATCCCAACTGACATGCAATAGTCATCAAAACACTTTGAGGTAAACTCTCCAGCATTATCCAGTCTGATGGACTTAATCGGATTGTCCGGGTGGTGAGCCCGAAGCTTAATAATCTGAGCTAGGAGTTTAGCGAATGCAGCATTCCTCGTGGACAACAACGCTACGTGTGACCAACGCGTTGATGCATCAACCAGAACCATGAAATATCTAAATGGTCCGCATTCTGGTGTTATAGGTCCACAAATATCACCTTGTATTCGTTGTAGAAACGGAATATTCTGTTTATTATCAATAGCAAAAGATGGTCTTGCTTGAAGTTTTGCTAGTGAACAAGCTTTGCAAAACGAACGATGAGCATTAGACATCGCTACAGAAGCATGAGAAGCAGGAGGTGGCCGAACCTCTCCTTGGAGCTGAGAGGCGGCTATCGACGGCACGGCCGAGCCGAGGCCGAGGCGCCCTCTGTGCTTTTGTGATCGGAAAAATGGATGACCGTGGGAGCATTTCAAAATACGGATCATCAGATCACGACCCGGATGACCGAGTCTATCATGCCAAAGCTTATAAGCATCAGAATCACATAATATAACAACATGAGATTCGTTGGCTCGAATGGTTGTGAAATACATGCCATTGCGAACTCGCTTACACTTCTCCACAATGCGAGTGCGCATAGATTGAGTGGAGGTGATCAACAGATATTCAGTTCCATCTTCAACATAAGTGCTGAGGTGATAGTCATTGTCACGCACATCCTTGAAAGCTAGCAAGGTTCTTGGCGCCTTAGGCGCATATAGGGCGTCCTCTACCCGAATCTCAGTGCCATTTGGCAGTAAGAATTGAGCAGTGCCACGACCCTTAATTACGGGTCCAGTTCCTGTCATCGTAGATAACGACGATTCTCTTGGCGTAAAATCCGAAAACAATTGCCGATTTCTCAGAATCGTGTGAGTTGTTGCACAATCCAACAAACACTCAATCTCGCCTTGATACATCTACAAAAACAATGTAAATTGAATCAATAGTCTACTTTAGACTTTGGCGAACACTTCAAAGTAAGTGTACTGAAACAATATATCATCACAAAATGAAGTGCATTAAGGCCAATAACATAGCCCTGGCAACGACAAAACTTGAGAGAAAGAGATAAGCCGCATTTTAATCACCGAGTATCACCATTGATAATCATAGCCTAGGTCAGAGATTGAGACCGGACACCGTCGTAGGTGGCGTGGCCGAGCCAAGACCGAGGCCAAGGCAAAGGCCGGGGCCAAGCCAAAGCCGAAGCTGTGGTAAGGCCAAAGCTACCCAGAGGCCGAGCCGAAGCAAGGCGAGTGGTGAGAGTCGGTCAGGCATTGAGGCAATGCGATGCGACGGTTGAGCTAAATCCGAAGCATGGCGAGTCCGAAGACACTTCGTTGCCGAGCCATTGATGCAAAAGTTGCATTTGTTCGATAGGCTATCGATTGTTGGTTTCAAAAACCGGATTCGGTGCTGAGCCAAGCTGGCGAATGGCCATGGCGAGTGAGGCCTAGCGAGTCGCGGCCAAGCGCTTATGGGCTTTGGCGAGCGAGGTTTGGCGGATCGCAGCCAAGTTGGCGGATCGCTGATCGCGGATCGCGGATTAGTTGGCGAATAGCCATGGCGAGCGAGTCCTGGCGGATCGCGACCAAGTTGGCGGATAGCGGATCGCGGATCGTGCATCGCGGCTCGCGGATGGCGTATCGCGGATCGCGGATGGCGTGTCGCGGATCTCTCCTTTTGTCTTTGTGATTTTTCGGATATGAGTTAACATCACCAGAATTTTGGTGAACTCAAAATGATTATGCCATTGAGAATTGGACGCATTGAACCAATTTTGCTTTCAGGGATGTAAAAATCTCAAATCATTCGTAGAATAAGATAGATTTTATTGATGACAACTCAAAAATACATCATGGTTGTTCTAAATAGAACGACTTATCGAACAAAGTCGTGATTTATTGACTATTCTGTCAAAATAACAATCAAAATCAAACTTGAACACGTATCTCATGACCTAAGTCAAATACTTATTCATAATCTGGAGTATCATACTCCTGAGTCCTACGTTTCTTGGTAGGTTGGAAGTCATCGATGGCGAAGTTCGTATCTTCCTCATCGTATATTTCTTCCTCAAAGTCTCCTACATAGTGTGCTTCTTGTTCTATGTATTGTTTGTGTTTCTTGTAAGCGGCTTGAATATCTCTGCTTGCTATGCAATCGCGTTGGAGATGATTCTTAGAACCACATTTGAAGCAAGGAGCCGAAGCATTGTTCGGCGTATGGCCACCACGCCTGGGACCGGAACCAAAACTGTTCCTCCCTCTGGGAGCGGCGGCTCTGCCATCATCCCTTGTCCAAGAAAGCTGTCGACCACGGCCGACGCCTCTTCTCCCTCCTCGTCCGCCACGTATTGCTCTTGGCGTACGTGGTGGCGGTGCTTGACGTTCATGAGGTTGATGCTTCTGCTTAAAAGCTTTACCACGGGCTTGATGAGATTCCGCAATGAATTTCGGTCCTCGAGGCCTCTTATTGGTGGTAAGAATCAACTCATGGTACCTCTCCTTTCTCTGAAGGACATTCATCAAATCGCTGAAGGTTTTGATAGTGCCTTTCTCGCGGAGATCGCGGTACTGATGCGACAACATGGACGCAGATTCTGGGAACGTTGTGAAAGTCTTCTCCATCATATCATCATCGGTCTTTTCGACCCCACAAAAGCTCAAATCAGATTGCAAGTTTAGCATAGTCTGATGATATTCCTGGACGGAATCAAAATCCAGTAAGCGGATTTGCTCCCAATCAGACATGAGGTCTGGGAGTTGTGCGTCATGCACATTGTCGAAGCGGTCCTTGAGGATATCCCATAGCTCTTTGGGATCAGTTTTCCTCAGGTATTGCTTCTTGAGCGTCGGATGGATATGGCGCCTGAGAAACATCAGGGCTTGTGCTTTCTGTTCAGGAGAAGCGTGTAAGCTTTCATCCTCAGGAGGGTTGATGGTGGCAGTAAATCTTTTACCAATGAAAGTGTTCTCAACATCTGAGACCCACCTCTTGTATTCCTTGCCTTGGACATCCAAGATGTCAAATTCTGGACGCTGAGTGTCAGCCATCTACAGAACACAAACAGGGAGACGTTAGTATGTTTGAATACTAATCAAGTTTGATTGTTCTTTTAGAACAGTGCCAAGATATATCATGGTCACATAAATCGATGCTTAACGTGACTTCAAGTCACAATCGATATCTTCCCTTTGTTTTCTTTCCAAAAAAGATAATACGTTATGGTTCACAGTGACATCACAGTCACAAGCATAACGGTGGCCGGTAACATCACAGTTACCCCAATAAACGTTGGCACCGGGGTGACTAAATCCCCGTATGCCGTCCCGAGAAGCGATAGAATCGGGATGAAGAAGCAGGGACACGGAAAGGTCCCGGAAGAAAACAAAACCCAACTATTGAAATTTTCATAAGCGGGAACGTTTATAAAAATATTTACCTCTTCAAGAGAAGCTTGATCAAACGAAACTTGACTCTTGGGGAAGCTTGTTTTCTTCGATTTTTCTTGATTTCTTCTCAACCACGAATAAGGGTTCGCGGATCGCTTGCTTGGCTGGCGAGCAATTTTGATCTTCTGGGAGATGCGTGCAAAAAGTAGCACGCAAGGGAGAGCTGCTGGCGAGCGGGTTGTCTGCCTAGAGGCAGAGGAGGAGCAGTACTCGAAGGTACAGTGCGGCAGGCGAACAGTGCAGATGCTGCTGAGAAGAGGCCGACGGTGCCGAAGATAAGAATCGGCGGCCGACGGTAGGTTAGGTTTTCGAAAAAAAAATTCGGAATTAGGGTTTCTAGGGCTTATTAGACGGGAGGCTAGAGCAATGTGCTGATAACGTGTTGTAGGAGAAATAGATTGATTAATCTCTCTGTCTTTATTCATTGTTAAGGAGGCCTTTATATAGGCATTACATCAAGTATCCCTGGCGAACAGGGATTCCCTATCTAATAGAGTATCTAGACTTCTAGTCTTATTAGGACAAGACACACCACGGAAGTTACTGAGTTAACCTTCCTTGAACAAACTCAATTTTCTCGTGCCATAATTATTATGTCCTATAAATACATGCAGCATACATGCAATTATTTCCATACCTAAGCAGAACAAAGCTCGGAGCTTATTATTACATATTACACAAAAACAAATCATGTCATTGCCTATTCAAGCTGTTCCATCAGTTCCTTCAAAGAATGCTAAGCCTGAAATTGTTCGCACGATAGCGGTATATCACCCGAGTATTTGGGGCGATCAGTTCACAAACTCTGATGCCGAAGACGATGTAAGTGATATAGTGCACATCTTAGATTTCTGATGATGCATCAATGCAGCCTTTGTTTACGTATGGCTTTACTAAATCTGTGTCATTTGTTGCTGCAGATAACTCATGCCCGCATGCAACAGCAAGTCGAGGAGCTGAAAGCGGTAGTGAAGAGAGAAGTGTTTGAAAACAAGGCAATTCATGAATTTTCACATCAACTCAAGTTAATCGATTCAATCCAGTGCCTTGGTGTGGCTTACCATTTCGAAAACGAAATAGAAGAAGCCTTGGAAGATATCCTGACTAAGTATCATGACTATGATGGTGACCTATACAATACTGCTCTTGGTTTTCGGCTGCTAAGGCAACATGGATACAATATTTCATCTGGTCTGCGAGTACTTAAGAAAGCCATATATATATAGTTTTTATCCAGAGCGAACATTCGTTTTAAACTTGCAGTGCGAAGTTCAGCTTTTAGCACACTTTTCGGTAATATTTTAATATCTTCACCGTTCATATATTAAAACTCTAATGTATAGATCATCTCTGTAAAATTTCATCAAACTTGATAATCGTTTGGTCTCTCGTTATAGTGATTTAGTTCGGTTTGTTCATTGATTTGACAGAGACGATCTATACAATAGACTATAACATTTGAATGGTGGAGATGTTAAAATATGACCGAAAAATGTGCCAAAAACTGAACTTCACATAGTAAGTTCAAAGCGAAAGTTCTCTCTGAATAGGAAATATATATATATATATATATATATATATATATATATATATATATATATATATATATATATATATACGGAGCTTTTCAAATACGGACGTCCGTATTTTAAAGTTCCGTACGGATTTTCACTTTTTGCTCCACTTCCCGATCGAATTTCATCAAACTTCCTTCTAGACTTATCTAGATCATGTTGTGTAGATCATCTCTGCAAAATTTCAGCCAATTTGGTGATCGTTAAGGCCCTCAAACTTCAGTTTTTCTGTTATATATCATAACCGGGCAGATTTCAGACCGTCCGGTTTGTTTTTTTGATTTTGAGGGTCTTAACGATCACCAAATTGGCTGAAATTTTGCAGAGATGATCTACACAACATGATCTAGATAAGTCTAGAAGGAAGTTTGATGAAATTCGATCGAGAAATGGTGGAAAAATGGAAATCCGTACGGAACTTAAAATACGGACGTCCGTATTTGAAAAACTCTATATATATATATATATATGGTTTTGGCTAACTAGACTAATTTCCTTTTTCTTGATGATGTTTGAGCAGATATATTCAACAAGTTCAAAGATGCAAATGGTAGCTTTAAGCTGGGTTTAATCAGAGATGTGTCGAGTATGCTTAGCCTTTACGAAGCATCACATTTTAGGCTGCGCGGAGAAGATTTACTAGACGAGGCTCTTGTGTTCACCACTACTCAACTGGAGTTGGGAAAAACGCACATTAGCGATCCACTGGCTGCACAGATAACTCAGGCCTTACACAGACCTCTGCGGAAAGATCTTGAGAGGGTTCGTGCGAGGCGTCATATGCAAATCTACAAAGATAAAGCTTCACATAATAAAGCTTTGTTGAAACTTGCCAAGCTGGATTTCAACCTTGTTCAGTCACTGCACAAGAAGGAGCTGAGTGAGATTATCAAGTAAGGCCGGTTTAAACTACATGTGATTGTAGAATTGTATTTCCATTGATTCAAAACGTATTACAGATTACATGTTAAATAGCTATACATGATGAACTAATATAGAAAGGTATCAATTACAATAAAGACTGTAATTACAGATCCTCAATCTGAGCATGGTTGACAATTCAGTGTTGAATGCAGAGGAGAGATTTACTCTCATGATTGATTCTGTGAGGAAGAGATGATCTTGCTAACATCCCCCCGCAAACTGAGCGGCCGAGGACGAACAAGTTTGAGGAAGAAAGTCTGATGACGATGTTTGTGAAGTGGTTTTGTGAGAATATCAGCAGGTTGATCAGTGGAGGGAATAAAGCAAACTCGATGGCTGCCAAGTGCGACTTTTTCCCGAACAAAGTGATAGTCAAGCTCAATATGCTTGGTGCGGGCATGGAATACAGGATTGGAGGCCATATACGTGGCACTAAGGTTGTCACAATGAAGGGAAACAGGAAAAGTAAGGCGCACACCAAGTTCGTATAGTAGAAAGGCTAACCATGTAGTTTCAGCCGAGGCATGAGCAAGAGAACGATATTCCGCCTCAGCACTAGAACGAGCAATTGTGGGCTGCCTTTTGGAACACCAGGAAATTAAGCTAGAGCCAAGATAGACGAGATAGCCGGTGGTGGAACGACGAGAGTCGGGGCAGCCAGCCCAATCCGCATCAGAGTAAGCAGAGAGGGTGACAGGTTGGCGTTGTGGGAGAAAGAAGAGACCATGATCGATAGTCCCCTTGATGTAGCGTAAGATACGCTTGGCAGCAACAAGGTGAGTAGTGCGTGGTTGACACATGAACTGAGCCACAGAATTCACCGCATAGGAGATATCTAGGCGTGTAATGGTGAGGTACTGAAGGGAACCAACAAGCTCACGGAAGATGGTAGGATTGGCAAGGACATCACCATCAGTAGCCGAAAGAATCGGTTTTGTAGTCATAGGGGTGCTGACAGGCTGACTGAGAAGAAGATCATACTTCTTGAGGATATCATAAGCATACTTCAGCTGATCAACATGAACACCGGCAGAGGAACAAGTCACCTGTAAGCCAAGAAAGTAGTGTAGGGGACCCAAGTCTTTTATGTCGAAACCTCGACTAAGAGCAGCAATAAAACTCTCAATGACTTGATCATGACTACCAGTGATAACAATATCATCCACATACAGAAGCAGGTAAATTGTATGAGTGCCATGGTGAAAGATGAAAAGGGAATTGTCTGCCTTACTTTGACGAAAACCAGCCGAGAGAAGAAAAGAACTGATACGAGTGAACCACGCACGCGGAGCTTGCTTGAGTCCGTAGAGCGACTTATGAAGCTTACAGACATGGTTTGGACGTTCAGGGTCGACAAAGCCTGGAGGCTGCGTCATGTAAACCTCCTCAGTAAGAAACCCATGGAGGAAAGCGTTCTTAACGTCAAGTTGGCGAAGTGACCAGCTGCGAGAAACGGCAATGGCAAGTACTGTGCGAATGGTTGCAGGTTTGATCACCGGACTGAATGTTTCCGCATAATCGATGCCTTGACGTTGATGAAAACCTTGGGCTACTAAACGAGCCTTATAGCGTTCCACTGAGCCATCAGGACGATGCTTAATCCGAAATACCCACTTGCAACCAACAGTGTTCGGAGAAGAGGATGCAGGAACCAGGGACCAAGTTTGATTTTTCAAAAGGGCATTAATTTCTTCGACCATAGCAGAACGCCATTCGGCCGATTTGGAGGCCTGAGAGTAGCACGTTGGTTCCATATTAGCAATAACAGTGGAAAGGGCATGTGGAATGGGATACCTTACAGTGCCATCAGATCGAATTTTGGGTTGGACTATGCCATCACGTAGACGGGTGGTCATCGGAGGTGGAGGGATGACAGGGGCGGGAGCAGGGGCTGCTGGGGCTGGTTCGGGGACCTCCAGAGCCGGGGCTGAATCGGCTAAATCGGCTGGTTCGACCGAAGTTTGGGAGGCCGGAGCAGGGTCAGCTGGAGGGAAGACAGAGACAGAAGGTCCGAGAGGAGAGCAAGGAGAAGAAGGCTCGGCCATGGTGGGAAGAGGAGGTGGTGGAGGAAGCACGGTGGCGGAGCGGCGGGTATAGATGCGCCCAAACCGATCGGGTTGAGTCGGAGCAGGAGAGGGTGGACGCAGGATGAGGTTGCGTGCAATAAGAGTGGAGGATGAGGTTGTGGATGAATCGGGTGGAGCCACACTTGGAGGCTGTGTAGGCTGCATAGGTGGGCTAAATAATTGGGCCCGTGGGAAGGCTGATCGGAGAGGCATAAGGTCAAGTGGCCCATACTTGGGAACCTGCAAAGACTTGTAAGGAAAACTTGTTTCGTTAAATAAAACATTACGAGAGATGTAGACTCGATTGGTAGAAGGATCAAGGCAACGATAGCCTTTGTGTTGAGGACTATAACCGATGAAAACACACTCAAGACTACGACTCGATAGTTTGTTGGAAACATAGGCACCAAGATGAGGAAAACAAGAACAACCGAAAACACGAAGAGAAGAATAAGAGGGAGTTTGTTTATAAAGATGAGAGTATGGTGTCTCCCAGTTGAGTGTGGGAGTAGGAAGAAGATTAATAAGATAGACAGCCGTACCAACAGCTTCAACCCAAAGTGCTTGTGGAGCAGAAGAGGTAAGAAGAAGAGTGCGGACAACAGAGGCAATATGACGGTGTTTACGCTCAGCAAGACCATTTTGTTGAGGAGTGTGTGGGCAAGAAAAACGTTGTTGAATGCCCAGAGAAGAACAAAAATGGGAGAAAGCATGATTCACATATTCCGTGCCATTATCACTTTGAAGATATTTGACCGAACCCTGAAAGATATTATGGATGAGGGCAACAAGAGTGCGAAAATGTGTAAGCACCTCATTTTTACGCCGCATAGGATAAACCCAAGTGTAGCGAGAGTGTTCATCGGTAAAGAGAACATAATATTTAAAGCCACTCAAAGAAGAAACAGGGGCCATCCAAACATCACTATGAATGATATGAAAAAGAGTTGAAGCAAACTCATTATTAGAAGGAAACGGAAATTCGTGCGACTTACTAAGTGCACATTCATTACAAAAAGACTTAAAAGAAGACTTAGAACCAAGAGAGGAAGCAAGACGAGCTAAAACAGACGATGACGGATGACCAAGACGAGTATGCCAAAGAGAAGAGGACACGGTAGCAAGAGCTTGAGGAGGTGAAGTAGAAAGGTCGGTAACAGGGAGAGGATAGAGACCATCTTTACATGGGCCCTGAAACAATAAACGACCAGAGCGTAAGCAATAAATCTGATAAAAGTCAGGAGCAAAAAGAAAGAAAACCAGATTATCTTTAGTGAAACGAGCAACAGATAAGAGATTTTTACGAATAGAAGGAATTTGAAAGACGTTACGAAGAGAGAAATGAGAATCTCCGAAGGAGAGAGGAAGAGTACCGGTATGAGAAACAGGCATAGTGTCACCATTTCCCATAAAAACATTGTGTGGGCCACCATAGACATTAGGGTTGTCCACGGGCATGGACGTCATATGATGAGTAGCGCCGGTGTCAGGGTACCAGAAAGGATCACTTGGTTGAGCAAAATGAGCGCCAGCAAAGGGACGAATCATGTTGGGCCCAGAAAACTTATGAGGACATTGATACGCTCCATGATTGGAAGACATACAAGTAGGACACCACTGCTGATTTGGGGCAGGGCCAAGAATACCAGGCTGAGATGTGGGCCGGAACTGAGGTTGAGCCCAAGGAGAGGAGGGCATGAAGGAGCCCATATGTGGCTGTGGGAAAGACGGATGCTGCGGCTGAAAAGAACCACTAGACCGATACGAGGAAGGCTGCCCAAAGGAACGACGGGGCTTCCCAGAGTGACGACCAGCACCGCCGTGTCCCTGGCGGCGGCCCGAGCGGCTGGAAGAGAATGACGAGCCGCTGTTATGGAAGAGAGCAGTGGCTGTGGGCTGCTGAGAGGGTGATTGCTGGGCGTCAAAAGCAAGGATGCGAGCTCTTAGTTCGGCAAAGCTCGGAAGAGGAGAGGTCTGAGTCAGAGCAGTCCGGAGCATTAGGTAATCGGGCCCAAGACCATGAAGGGTGGCAACAACCAGATCAGTATCGGAAACGGGTTGATCGATTGAGGCGAGAGAATCGGCAATGGACTTAGCCTGGCGCAGATACGCATCAACAGTTTGAGTACCCTTTTGCAGATCAAATAGTTGGAGTTTGAGATTGGTGGCGCTAGCCACAGAGGTTTGAGAAAAGTGCCGGGCAAGGCAGTCCCAAATAGCCTTAGATGTGTCACAGCCAATGGTAAGCTTAGCTATATCATCGGTGAGAGATGTTGTGAGAAGAGTGATAATTTGTTGGTCAATGAGAAACCACTCTTTGTATCTAGGATTGGTGGTGGTAGAGGCAGGAGTATCACCGGCGGCCGGAGTGATGGTTGTGGGAGACGGTCGTTCAATGGATCCGTCCACATATCCCCAAAGGTCAGCACCATTGAGATGTGATCGGATCGGACGAACCCAGACAAGATAATTATCAGAAGTGAGTTTTGGAAATTGGGATGTGTTTTGGGTGAGAGAAGAAGCCATTAGCAAGGAGGCAGAGGAAGAGTACGGGGAAAGAAGACAAAGGATAGGAAGGTAAGGATCTTTTAGGCTGATACCATGTAGAATTGTATTTCCATTGATTCAAAACGTATTACAGATTACATGTTAAATAGCTATACATGATGAACTAATATAGAAAGGTATCAATTACAATAAAGACTGTAATTACAGATCCTCAATCTGAGCATGGTTGACAATTCAGTGTTGAATGCAGAGGAGAGATTTACTCTCATGATTGATTCTGTGAGGAAGAGATGATCTTGCTAACAGTGATATTCAAGTAAAAACTAAAACTAATTGATAATAAGTGGATCGTTATGTATGAGCTTAATTACCTCTAAATTAAACTTGCTTATTTAATTAGATGGTATAAAGAACAAGACTTCGCAAGGAAGATGCCGTTTGCAAGAGATAGGATCGTCGAGCTGTACTTCTGGATAGTAGGAGTTTACTTTGAACCCCAGTACTCTACCGCCAGAAATATCTTAACAAAAACCATTGCCATTTTATCAGTAATGGATGATACCTACGATGCTTTTGGTAGCTTCGAAGAATTGGAGATCCTTACTGCAGCTATTCAGAGGTTAATTTGTTATGATTGACCGCAAATTAACTCTTAGGCTGATTTAATTAATATTCTCTTGAAGTGCACGTAACTGGTTAATTATGCAAAATTTCAGGTGGGATGCCACTAGCACGTATAACCTCCCAGACTGTATGCAAATATTCTATGGCTCAATTGTGAATCTGCTGAAGGAAATTGAAGAATTGACGTTGAAGGAAGGAAGATCTTACGGAGTTCATTTTGTAAAAGAATCTGTAAGTATCACATATATACAATCAGTATATTTCGAGAGCATGGTATTCATCTATCAGTGTGATAAACTATCTTTTGTGTAGTTTAAACGTGTAGCCGGAGCTTATTTTGAGGAGGCGAAATGGTTGAAACAAGACCACATCCCAAGTGTGGAGGAGTATATGCGTAATGCCATTGTTTCGACTACTTATCCGCTGCTCGCAATGGTTTCGGTGGTCGTCATGGGAGATATTCCGACAGAGGAGACATGTCAGTGGTTGTACAACGATCCTCAAATTGTTATAGCTTCCACAACCATTTGTAGGTTGATGGATGACATTGTCAGCAGCAAGGTAGCAGCTCGCTAGCTAGCTCTCTATATTTGAAATTAAGTTGAATACATGATAACATGAAACAAGATTCAAATATACTAACTTAATTGGGTGGTTATTTTTGTTTTGATTATCTCGCAGTTTGAGAAAGAGAGAGAGCATGTTGCTTCGACTATTGATTGCTACATGAAACAATATGGGATGGCGGAGCAAGAGGTTGTTGATGTGTTGAGTAAACAAGTTGCTGATTTGTGGAAGGATATAAACGAAGAGTTTCTAAGACCTACTGCTGTGCCAAAGCCTGTGCTTCTGCGTGTTCTTAATTTAACAAAAGTAATCGATCTGCTTTACAAAGAAGATGACGGATACACACGCGTGGGCAAAGTTATGAAAGAAGGTATCGCTACACATTTCATCGATCCTGTGCCGCTATGAGTCAAATTCGTTTCGTTGCTGTGAGATTTCCTATTTCATTTGTTTGAATAAGAAAACCTATATATATAATATATGTATGTATGTATATATATGTGTGGTTATGTACCAGACTACACAAATAAGATGCCTTCACAGGCTTATTGGGATTGTAAGTTTGTTTGAAATGTGTGTGTGAGAACAAGATATATAATGGAAATGAATAACTCACTCACAAGTTTGTTTTGAATATATGTAGGGTATTGATTGTCATTTTTGACATTTCTCTTCATATAATGTAAAAATGATAGATCGGATAAATAACTCAAATATGTTATAATTATTCTTCGTGAGTCTAACTCATAACTCGACTCACAACTTTACATCTATATGTGAGAGACTATGTTGCTAGATTAAATAAGGCCAATGATTTTCTTCGTCTAAGTTTTTATTTTTTAATTTATTAAAAAGAAGAAAAAGAAAAAGAAATAAAGAAAAATATGTGAAATAGGGGTAGATTTAGTGATTTACTGCATTTATAAAGAGGGCGAAAGGGAAGTCGAAAAAAGAAGAAGAAAGGAACAGAGAAAGAGAAAGAGAAAGAGAAAGGTAAAGAAGGAAGAGAAAAGAGAGAGATTGAGTTTACAGAACATCTCCAACAAGGTAACTTCAGCTTACTGTCGTGTCTTGCTCAGACGATTTAACACGGGTTCCCTCCTGCGACAGAGATTTCTGCATGTTCTTAGAATCTCTGTTCCTCATTATCTAATGCTCTAGACTTTTCAATTTAAATTTTAAATTTTGTTATAGTTTATTGGAAAAGATTTGAATTTGATATGATGCCTGAAACTATAGTTAGTCTCTGAACCATAATTTTTATATGGAGATTGAATGGTGTGGTATTTCTTGCTCTGGGTTGGGTCGGTGAAACAAAGATTTGGTGACTCTGGGTCATAATGTGTTGCGTACACTGATCAAACTTGAGTCTTTAAACTGATTTTGTTGATGTCTACTTGTCTAGGACCCAATGTGAGTGACTCCTATATAATGTAAATTGTTGTGTGCATATTGTTTACATGGTTTTGTTGGTTGATTTTGGGCATTTGATTGTGGTTTCTTACTCACTTGAGTAATTCACCGTGGGAAATCTGTGAACTTGCTATGATGTGGCTTGGCATGAGGTTGGCAGTTGATAGTTGGGCATCTCTTTGTGGCCTAGATTAAATGAGAATGACTGTGGCAGCCCTAATTCATATACGAGCATGCAGGTGGCATCTCAATGCTTTTGAGATTATTTGTGTATCAAGGGATTTCTAATTGATTTTAAGTTGAAGATAATAAGGAATCCGGGTAGCAAGTCAATGGTGTCTGAGTAGGTGACTCTGCATCACCTAAGTTGTAGCGCTTTTTTTTTGTTATTTTGTTTATAAATAATTTGTGTAAAAATGCTTACTTTAGCTGCATACTAGAATTCAGATATATGATCATAACACATGGAGTTGTGCAGATACTTAATTATTCATTCGTGCATTTACAATCACAATATTACTTCACTGTTTCGTGATGTTTTCATTTTTTGTTCCAATATTCTCCTCATTTCCATTCCTTGTTGGCCATAGTATATATAAATCTTAACTAAAGGTTCCTATTGCTAGTGGCAACATCCTTATGTTGAATCTATTATGGCCTCTGTTATTTTGGTGGAACCACACATATCTAATTTCATTATTTGTGCTGCAGGGGTGCCTAATATGGTTGGCTCTTCCTTTTGGGTGGGCTTGTGCCGCTTCTGTCAGGTATTTGAAGTTAGTATTTATCATTGGCATTACCTTCCTGACATATTCATTGTTCCACTTCCATGTACTGTTCGATATCCCACAATTGTTTCCTCTGTTCTTCCTCTCAAGTTTAGAGAGACTAAACAAATGAAGGATGGTATGATATGTGGAAATAGGTTTGCTTTCCTTTGCGAGGATATCATGGAACTTGAGCACTCAAATTAGATCAATATGCCAACAGAATCTGTTGTGATGCCCTTGACAGGATTTGGAAAACAAAACAAGCACTATTGGAGAAGTCAGGTGAGTATCTATTTCTGTGTCTTTCAAGGGATAGTGGTCGGTCGTTATATTACTGTAGTTACTAAGCTAAGTTTACCAGGTATGGTATCCATTAGTAATTCATGTATACTTTTGTATGCATACATCCAAATTTTACAAGGATGCTAAGTCCTTTTCCTTGGTTTAAAATTATTGTATTTTGGACACTTTATTTTGTGTATTGGATGTGTTAGCAAAGTATGTCTGGTGAGAGGAACTTTATTATAAGTATTGAGATGCTAACACATGCTTTTCTCTCCCAGGTTTGAGAGGTGGGAGAGTGGTTTGCAATATACTGACCGGCAATACTACAATTCTGGCATGGACTCACGATTCGGATGAGGAGATCGAATACACAAATTTGATAGAAGAGGTGGAAATGCAAGATTGTACACGCTTCAGAGGGAAGCTATATAAGGATTTGACATTGAAGGATTTAAAGGAAGTTGAGTTTAATAGCATCGAGGAAGTGGACAACTGCTATACTTACTATTCTCTTGCCAAGGGGTTCAGTGTAAGGAAGTATAAGCTCGACAACAACGGTTCAGGTACACGAGTCATTAGAAGACAGTTGGTTTGCTCGAAGGAAGGTAAGCGGAAATCTTCCCAGAAAGATACTATTAGTCATCAGCATGGGTCAGAGGGGAAGCATGACAATTATCAGCAGTGTCAACAGGAATTGATGGGGGAGAAAAACATCAGTGGGCAGAACCCTCACAAAAAGCAGTGCACTAAGACCAGACGAACAACAAGAATGAATTGCCCAGCAAGTTTCACTGTTAGGCTGTGTACCAAAAGGGGGGTGTACTATGCCTCAGAATTCATAACCGAACACAACCATGCTTTGGCTGCGCATCGTCAGTCTCGAAGTTCACACCTCAGGAAGCATGACCCCGCTCAGCTTAATGCATTGAGGAAAGTTTCAGTGAGAACATCCGATGCTTACGAGTTCCTAGTACACCCAGCCCGAGGCTATGAGTTTGTTCGATTATACAACAAACCACAGGGTAAGGATTGAAGTAGTGATGGATGGGGATGTACAATCTCTGGTAACCTGGATGAATTTTAAGGCAATGCGGGACCCCCATACTTATTGCATATTCAGTGTTGATAAGGAGGGGAGGCTTGCAAATTTGTTCTGGTGAGATGGGCAGTCGTTAACGGATTACAATGCTTTTGGTGAGGTACTGATTTTCAACAGTGGTGAAAAATGCATCATGTATGGCAGGCCCTAGGCTGTATTCGTCGGGTGTAATAACCACAGAGCCACAGTACTTTTTGGCTGTCCATTGTTAGCAGATGAAACAGAGGAAACATATGATTGGGTTATCACAAGCTTTCTGACCTCCATGCATGGGAAAAAACCAACTTCGGTGATCACAAATAGTGATGGTGCAATATTCTATGTGGTAGCAAATTTGATACCAGAGGCTAGACACCGACTTTGTGCATGGCATGTGGGGAAAAATGTGTGTCAGCATTTGAAAGATGTGGATGCACAGAGACATTTTTTCTATTTGATTTTTGCTGGACTTACTATTGAAGAATGGGTAAGGGCTTGGCAGCATTTTGTGACATTGAACCGCCTGGAGAACAATGAATGGGTGACTAATATGTATTATAAACGTGAAAGGTGGGAGGAGGCCTTTTTTCGACACCGTTTTTTTGGAGGAATCTGCAGCACTCAACGATGTGAAGAGGTGCATAGAAATCTTGAAGAAGGTATTGACTGTTATATGAAGATGTATGAGGCATTGCCCCGGGTGGAGAAAACGATTGAGCGGATGAGAAATCGGGTTCTACAGGATGATTACCGATCACAGAACTATAGCCCAGTGTATAGAAACCACATGCGTTGTTTGCAGGAGGAGATCGGTGAAAAATTTACCCGTGACATATTTCTCTTAATCCAAGAGCAGATTAATTTTGAGTCCAACTTTGTTATTGGGCAGAGAGGTATTCATCCAAAAAACTGGTGCATCATTGATTTCGCTGATGCAATATGGAAAGCCTGAGCATATGTGGATTGTGTCGTACCAGCCTGATGAAAGCAATCCAACATTTGTTTGTTCTTGCAAACTGTTCGAGTTTTGCCGTCATGAAATTTGAGATGCTTATAACATTCCCAGAATCATTGGTGAATAAAAGATGGACAAAAGAAGCCACTGTTAATAAGACAGCATCAAGTTCTGGTTTGATTAGTAACTTGTCTGTGCAAGTTGCACGGTATGGTGAATTGATGGCAGAATGTTCTAAAATCTGCCATATTTCTTCCTATAGTGAGGAGCGGTACAATGAGACCAGAGAAGCTTTGAGCCAGCTGACAATACGATCCCAAAAATTCCGGGCTGGAAGTGAGTTTGAAGACAGTGTCCTAACCCAAAGGCAGCCCATGAATTTGACTCATCACCCCGAAGAAGGCCGGGCATTTGAGTTTTTTGCTGGGTATGAGAAAAGTAAAAATGCTTCTTTGGACTCCAAAATTACTGGACTTCCAGATTATTTTCAATACTTCAGGCCCTTTCCCAATGTGTGACCACCTCTGCAGGCATCAGACGCCGTGGGCATCTAATCTTTTGATTCCAGGTTACTCTATATGTCCCTTCTGGCTAGTTGTGTTGCATTGCCATATATTTTGGGTTGCCTTGTGCAGCCCAGATGCTCAATGCTTTTGCACGAGTTTATGCGTAGGTGGGAATTTTTTGTTGCCCACATTCATGCGTAGGTGTGACCACCTCTGCAGGCATCAGACGCCGTGGAGATCTAATCTTTTGATTCCAGGTTACTCTATATGTCCCTTCTGGCTAGTTGTGTTGCATTGCCATATATTTTGGGTTGCCTTGTGCAGCCCAGATGCTCAATGCTTTTGCACTAGTTTATGCGTAGGTGGGAATTTTTTTGTTGCCCACATTCATGGAGAATTACTTACAGTAACTTCAATTTTGGCACTAGTTTATGGCTTTATGCATATGTGGGAATTATTTTTTAATCACCTTAACTGTTTATGATGGGCTGATAATAATTACTCTATTATTTCAGTGCATGGATGTGAAAATAAGTGCAGATTTTGGAGATGGGGACAAAGCCATGGATTTATTTAAAAAATTTGTGGCTACTTCAGATTCAGGTGTACACTGTCATCTGTTTTAAAGGTAATCTTATATGTTGGGATAGCTTGGTACCTATTTAACTACTTGGATCCCAAATGTTTTGTGATAAACTACTTTTCATATTAAGATTGTTACCGATGACTGAGAGTTAACTTTGTTGTTTGTCATATAACCAGTTGCAGTTAAGCTGATGCAGTTAAAAGCTTTGTCATAAAGTCCATTATGAAAAGATATCATTGAAAAATTGTAAACGGGCTTGACACAAACCAATGGACTCAGTATGCTATAGTGCAGTCAGTCATGATTGTTGCTTCTTAACTTGTATTCGACTCTAGCTACACTGTTACTAAGAACGGTTTCTATTTTACGTGGTAAGATATATTTTTTTGATCTTGGGTATAATTCTTTTTTTTTTTTTGGGTAAAAAGAGAAAAAAGAAAAATTCCTTTACCCGTGAAGTCAGATTCGCATCCTTCACAACTCAGTTATTATTCATATATGCATTGGCTTCTGACTTCTCAATGTTCTTGCTCTGATATGTTTGACACTACAACCTCACCAATTTATCTGACTATATTCAGTCGGCATTTTCAGGGGACAGGAAATAGTTCAGCTATCTCTGCATCATGCCGTAAACAAGCTTCACTTCAGAACATGAAATTGAATCGGTTGTAGTACTTGTCTGAGTGATAACTCTGGTGGCAGAACAATCTACATGGAAGAGCTGTATTTATCATACATTTTGAATTCTGCAACCTTCATGTGCTAGTTTTACTTTCTTACTGTGTAAGATAACACAGAAATGATATCTCTCGTTTTCACTGGTATGTCAGTTCACAATTCTACTTCAAGCCGTTCAAGTTTCTTCTATTCCTTCCTTGGAAATGTACCTAAACCCGGCTTGTGATTTACTGTATTCCCATTAGTAACAATTTTTATTTTTCAAAAAATAAAATAAAAATAAATTACTTGCAAACAAAAGCAAGTCAGGTTGTCATGCTTGGGTGCTAGCTGATTTGATGATTATCTGTCTTATTTGTCGATACTGGCTTTGCTTTCGGCTTGGTTTGAAAGACTGTTATGGTTCCCAAACTCGGGGTCTGGATTATGTTTTTGTAATTGATTGGCATATCAGAGAGAACCCACGGATTAGGAAGGCTGGTTGTAGCGCCATGAGACAAAGGAGGAGGAGTTCCTCGTTTGATCCTCTGGTAAGCTTTGAACCTGTCTATTGGTTCCTGCATTATTTATGTTTCTCGGCAATTAGTATTGCTAAACATATTCAGTCTTTAATCTGCATACCCTGCAATTCTAAAGTAGAAGATGATCGAAAACTTGAGGTGGTCAAGTATGAAAAGTTGAACAGAATACAAGGTGAAAATAGCTAGACGGAGTTAGGTAATATTACCCAAGTAGCATCATTCTGATTTAGCTAGGCACTGAATCCCCATGAACTAATGGGGTGCCGAACACTAGGACGGTTTAAAGCCACCCCTCCCTCCTGCTGTGTCCTTCAAAAACTTCCATCTTGATTTTACTGAGTGTTGCCAGAGCATCTTGCATGTTGATCCTATCCTCTGGTGAGTCTGAAGAACAAGCAAGAGCTAATCTCATAATGGATGATAAACAATTCCTCTTGCTTGTAAAATCACAGTCTTTCCCTTTAGCAAGTAAGTTGGCATCCACTACTTCGAGTACTGCATCTGGAAGTGCATTTGCAACCCACTGCTTCAAACTCATGTCCCCAACAAACATTGTATCCGTTGGCTTCCTTCTTGTGAATGTTTCCATCACTACAATACCGAAACTATACACATCTCCTCTTCCGGAAACTATTCCATCTATTCCATACTCTGCAATTTTACATAAGGTGTTGATGTAAGTTTAACCATAGTCAGAATTATAAACAACATATATAGATGAAAATAATCTAGCTACAGTTCATCACCTGGAGCCATATACCCAACTGTGGCTAGGGTCATTGTTTGAGTCATAGAATCTCCTCCACCCAAGAGCTTTGCAATACCAAAATCAGCAACATGTGCAACCATATAATCATCTAGTAAGATGTTGCCGGGCTTTACATCACAATGGACAATAGGAAATTCATAACCGTGATGAAGGTATTCCAATGCTGATGCAACATCTATAATTATATTCAGCCTCTGCAACATGTTCAAAGATGAATTCTGAGAATACAACCATTTGTCAAGGCTCCCCATTAGACATGTAGTTTACCACAACTGCTTTGAAATCAATTTGACTGCAACAACTGATGATTTTGATAAGATTTCGATGACGAACATTGCTTAGCATTTCACATTCAATACCAAAACTCTTGAAAGCCTTTTCTAGTTGTAAATTGAAAACCTTTATCGCCACTACTATCCCATCTGAAAGTGTCCCTCTATACACTGAGCCAAAACCCCCAGTTCCAAGTAAGTTACTTTCACTGAATCCATTCGTTGCACTTAGAAGTTCCTGGTATGAAACTCTTTTCCAATGAGGTAACAAGGTGCTCTCTCTTGCAACTTCCACACTTCTTTTTCTGCGTGGTATCAGAATCAATACAACGGCCACTAGTAGTGTTGCTGATATGATCCCTGGAATAATATATTTCAAGATGGATCTACTGCATAATGTAACATGCCGTCGGGGTGCACCACAGAGTCCAGCATTTGAGAGAAATGATTGAGCAGATAAGTTTTTGAATGGTCCACCCGTAGGAATTTCTCCTTCGAGTCTGTTAAAAGACAAATTCAGGTACTGCAGATGTAAGATTTCTTCCAGGGACTTTGGAATCGCTCCAGACAGATTGTTTTTGGATAAATCCAAGAGTTCCAGGCTTAGCAAGTTGCCAAAAGAACTAGGAATAGAGCCACTCAAAGCATTGTTGGCCAAGGAGAGATTGACTAAATCTTGAAGTGCCCCAATGCCGCTTGGTATAATACCAGACAAATGGTTATTTGAGAAATCTATCTCTATAACTTTTTTCAAATTACCAACATCCTGTGGTAGAGATCCAATGAGAGAATTGGATGACAAGTTTACATGGAGGATATATGCTAGTCCCCACAAGGCAGATGGTATTGTGGAATTCAGCAGATTGGACCCCAATGATAGACTTCTTAGAGCTATAGAGAGATTACCCATGCAAGAAGGTATAGGACCAGCGAGTAGATTACCACCCAAAAATAAGTCATATAGGTTCCTCAGTTGACAGAGTTCATCCGGGATGTACCCTTGCAATTTGTTATCATTTAAGTACAAACCTTGGAGATTCCTCAGTTTTCCCATTGTAGTTGGGATTGATCCCTTCAACTGATTGTATGCGAAGTTTAAGAATGTCAAGCTGGTCAAGTTGCCAATCTCCTCGGGAATACTACCTCTCATGTTGCAATTGCTTATATCAAGGTTTTCAAGAGTTGATGATAGGTTCCCAAGTGAACTAGGAAGTGGGATATTTAGAGGGTTGCTAAACAATGCTAGCCCCCTCAAATTTCTAAGTTCACCCAAACATGAGAATATGCTTGCTTTTGGAGTGGAAGTATCAATGGTAAAACTATTCAGCTCTAATTGAAGCAACTGAAGGTTTGGTAAGGCACAAAGAGTAGTTGGAATGTAGCCAGAAAATGAGTTGAAGGCTATGTCTATGTTTGTGAGCTTAGAAGCATTCGAGATGAGGTTGGGGATTACTCCACTGAGGTTGTTATCTGGTACATAGAGCTGTTCTAAGTTTGGAATCCCCCTACCCATGTTTGCAGGGAGGCTACCGGAGACATGATTACTAGTAAGCGAAATCATTACTATGTTGGACATGTTGAAGATTGTGGATGGGATGGGGCCATAGAGATGGTTAAGAAACAATGACAAGCCCTGTAAATTTTCCAGACCACCGATAGTATCTGGTATAGTACCTGCCACAGTTAATAACTTAATATCATCAGCCAAGTTTAATTTGTAATCCTTAAAGTGGTTCATGGGTTTAGACTTTGTACCTACTTAGGTACTTATGCTTCTATTAAAGTGCAGTTGCATACAAAACATTCAACAAGTAGAGTTGACATGTACCTGTCAAATTGTTATTGCCAAGATAGATATTCCTGATGTTCGTCAAGTTCCCGATATTTCTAGGAATGCTTCCACTGAACTTGTTGAACGACAATGATAGATCAACAAGCTGATTGCATTGCCATAATTTGGATGGAAATGGACCATCAAACTGGTTTTGAGACAAATACAACCCTTGAATGTTTGAAAGATATTGACATATATTATCCGGAAGTCTACCATTCAAGTTGTTTCCTGATATATCCAAACTAATCAAAGAAGACAGATTGAAGAAACTTCCAGCAATAGGCCCTTTAAGGTCCTTGAATTCCACATATAGCTCCTCCAGCTGATCTAAAGTGCCGATCTCATTTGAAAATTCTGAAAATCCAGCATGTATAAGTATGAAATATGTATCATTTACATATAATATATGTAATGCACTGCAACAGAGCTGAGCATTACCTTCGAAATTATTATAGTCGAGGATTATCTTTCTCAGCATTGTTAAGTTCCCAATTTCTCGTGGTATGCTACCTGTTAAATACATACGTGCATCCACATAAAAATTATATATATATGTGTGTGTAATGAAGCTAACAGAGAAAAGATTGTCCTATAGCTTGATAAGATATTGAAATGTAATCTTAGATTCAAGTCATCCATATGAAGTGAAGTCATTTAAAGCAACACTATAATGCTAGTTTTTATCTTGTTATCAGTATCAATACCTGATAGCTGATTATTGGCAAGATCAACTACTTGCAGTGCAGATAAGTTGAAGATTTCAGTGGGTATAGAACCTAAAAACTGGTTACCATATAGATTGAAGGATTGAAGTTTGGATAAGGACCCGAACCATGAAGGAATGGCTCCCTTAAAGTTGTTGTTCCCAAGGCTAACCAACTTCAACCTGCGCAAATGAGCTAGTTCATCGGGCAGATAACCGTGGAAGCTGTTATTTGTGAGACGCAGCTCAACAAGAAATGATAGGTTGCCTAGCTCTGGAGGAAGGGTGCCTGTGAGACCAAAGTAAGTGATATTCAAGACGGTGACTCGAAGGTGTTGAGCACCACAAGTAACACCAACCCAGTTGCAAACATAGGTGGTGGTTGACCAGTTTGCCATCATCTTTTGAGGGTCATTGGTGACATGAGCTTTGAGAGCTACAAGAGCAGACTGGTCCGTGGTGAGATTGATGTTAGCTTGCGCTGCTGCTAGTGTACTTAAGCCACAACAGTGCAAGAGTGTTATTATCAGCAAGAGGAAGAATCGAGTTCCCTCCATTGTGGCTGGAGATGTGCAAAGCTGTGCGGATTTATTTGAATGCTGCAAACTGCAAAGCTCTTTTAGTTGAGGAGAATATGAAAAAGGATGCATTTGAATTTAATGTGTGGCCAACAATATTGCATTGTTTCTCTCCAAGAAAGTCTAACATATAGTTCTTATTTTTTTTTTGCATAATTACAATCAAAGATCTTTATTCCAATGATTCTAATCAATGCCTTAATCAACGACTAGATAATGATGTGTATATCATATAGTTTATTCTTGTGCATTTTTTTTCTGCATTACAAGTCATTGACTGTAAGTATACTATTCTTGTGCGACACATCTCGTCTATCTTGTTCTTTTTTTGTTGTTGAGAATTCTAGTCTATCTTGTTCGAGCTGATGCGCGCACTCTACGAGTTCCACTCATTATTCTATTTGGTATGTAGAACTGATGGATCTCTGGTTTCTCAGTACATTAAACATCACCAATATAGGGAGGAAATTACTGCAGAAAGATGGCCTCGTCTAATCTTTTTTTTGAACTTGGTATGTCTCTAAGCGCAATAAAATCAAGCCAGAGTAATCATTTCCCAGGCAAGTTCGAATAACCAAAATTGGCCAAAAATACCACATTCTATCACCAGCAACCATTTTCTACTTCCTTCTAACATCTAATTCCTTCCTTCTCTATATCTAAAAGAAAAGAAAAGAAAGATAAACGTGAAAGGCACAAACGTTACTTTTACAGGATAAGCAGCATGCCTACAGAGAAATGAAAACTGCAGTTTTTTAGCTAATTCGTTGAAGACATGCAAGAGCTAATCCAATGGGGACATTGATTGCATTTGAGTTTGGTAGGGGAACTGATCGAGTAACATAGGCCACTCATTGATCCAAGGTTCCTCGCATATGAGGTCCAATCACTCCAAGTCTCCAATGGGGACGATAAATCTACAGTAGAACAAAAATATGAAGCTACAATAGAATACTAGTTTAGTAATCTCTACTCAACTCTATTTTGGTGACTAATACATCTTATCCCAAAAAGAAATGTAACAACTCTCTGAATCGTTACTTGATCTTTGTTTAAACACAGTATGTAAGACCAAGCAGGAGCAACCATGTTGCTTGTAAAAGTATGAGTAACTAATCAATATAAACATATTCTACCCCCTTCTAATCAAAACAGAAACCATATTCTATTTGCTTTTAATCCCTAATTCTTTCCATTTCTATATTTGAAAGCAAACAAGACGAAGAAAAATAAGAAAGGGACAAGAGATACTTTCAAAGGATTAGCAGCATGCCTGTAGAGATATGAAAACTGCACTGCCGAGCTAATGCACTGAATACAGGCGAGAGCTAATCCAAAAATTTCAGGTAAGACACCCCAAATTATGTTACTCTCAGATGTGATTCTTCTTTGTTTCACGGCATTGAGAATGAGGTCCAAGATGCAAACAAGTACAGCTACAATAGACAACAGCATACCATATAATGCATAGTGAGACTTCTGTGGGGTGGACATCTGATCAAAAAATGCTGAAACAGCCTCAAAGCCGAAGCCAGTGACTGAAAAGATCCATACTGATGAAGTAATCTACAAAGTGGAAGCCATACAATTGCCGTAAGATAAACCTGAAATTGAAATGAAAACAAGGGGTTCAATTATAATATTCGGGTTTGATGACTACCCTTGTCCCATGATGTGGTTGGTCAGGGCCAACATCTGCACCAAGTCTAAGTGGAACTGTGGAAGCAGGAAGCAAACCAGTATTGGAACTTGAAACATAAAGGACCTGAAAGTATGAGTGATAACTGATAAGAATTTAAGAACTCTGAGATTATTCATATATTTGTGAAGATATTAGGCAATAATGTTGCAATATCAGTGAAAAAGAAGCTGCATAACAACTGTTCAGATGGTTTTCAGAATTTCAGTTTTGTCCACCCCTTACCTCATGGCCTGCTACGCTATTGCTGGTGACGGCATGATCAGAGGATTCAGAGCCAACCCCAAGCAAAGGTGAACCACTAAGGTTGGAGTCATCATGCCCCTGAAACAAGAAATAATTTGTGTAAAAGTTACAAAAAATCCTGCAAGACAAGTATAGAAGAAGGTGCAAGACAAGTATAGAAGAAGAGGATTTTTTGTGCTTGTGGATTAAGACATTACCAGTGCCTGGTCTGTCTCGCCATAGTTGTTGTAATCATGGGAACCACGGCTACCAAAATGTGAACTGTCTAGTGCTGAAATCGCGACAATGTCCAGGTCTGTTTGATTGGAATGCGAGATTTCCATGGAGCAATACCCATCAGAGTCATTTGCAGAAGGCTCAGACTCTTTGGCAAGGTGATATGAGCTGACACCATTACATTCTTCCATAAAGCAGCCATGGCAAAGAGGGCATGCCATATTGACATCTACAATAACAGTGACCACTTGATCACACTGGTGACAGTAATACCTGCTGCCAACATAACTCGCTTCCTCTGTTCCCTCTGTTTGTTCCTTATCCTGACTACCTTGGTCTATCCCATCTATTCCTGCAACACAACCACAACCATGAACAATAATCCTACAACATTTTAATTTACTCCACAAAACCAAATTAGGAGAAAACTCGGTTCCTTCTGTTTATCATAGTTCTAAGAATCTCACTATTGAGAAATTGGAATGCAGCTTGTGAGACCAAGATTGCAACGCGGAATTCCTACAAAATATACAAGATTCGGAAGATGTAAGCCCCATAACTGGACATATACCTTTCAGAATACTTGTTGAAAATATGCATACATGCATTATATTGATATGCATATATACCAACATGTGTGTAACTATTATGCATATACATTCAACAACTATTTTAGCACAGTATATATAAATCAATGTTCATTTCTAGCAATTAACGGCTTAAAATGTTGCACTTCATGTGTGTGTAATACTGCTATATATAATGTATGAGATTGATAGCAACAACGGTTTAGCTGGGAGAAACAACTTACAATATCCAACGATCCATAAACGAAATAAACAGTCAGCGTTAGAAAGCTGAAGAACATGACCATTCTAGTTCAAATTAGGGTTTAAAGGAGAGCTAGAGTCGAAAGAGCAAAAATCAACCTGGTTAATAGTGCGAATAGCTACTGCTGCTTCTTCTTCGTAACGCATAGAGAGCTTGCGAGTCAAGTTAAAGCTTCGGTTGCGGTTCTTGACCCAGGAACACAATTTCCTCCATCTTTGGATTCCCATGGATTTCTCTTCAATCAGTCTCTCACCCAAATCGTGTTCCATTGCTGCCTCCAAATTCTACTACTCTTTTGGGTTTCAGGTGCTTAGACTGCTACCACTACAGGTATAGCTTGAGGGAGGTTGAAGAAGATCAAGGCAATCCGTTGAGTTGCATCACATAATTAGAGAAAGAAATACTGTGGGTCCATCTACCCGCCAATTTGTGCTATCATTGCCTACAGAGCATGCACACCGAAGTTCGTGTACACCCTATACGTTCCTTGGAAATTTCCAGTGAACCGAAAATCAGCATTGAATTTCAATACTAACACTGTTAAAAGAAAAGATTTACGTGGTGGAAAGTGTAGAAACACATGGTAATGATTTATTGGACGAGGAGATTGGAGGTTCAAATCTTATGGTTGAGTTCGATATTGAAATATGTTATGGGGAAGTGACCCTTCTCCAATCAGAAGATGTCACCTCATCACAACGGGTCTTGCTGTCCATATCAGCAATCTAAAGGGACGTTTGTTACATGGGATACCTTGGGATTGGACTGCCTTATTTTCTTACACAAGACTCATCATATGTTTGGGAGTAGAATAGACTATTTTTATTGGGACTTTAGAGTCCATGGCCCACCTTTTCACCTCCTTACATAAACCCACCAAAACTCGTGGGATTATGGAAGCCTAGCTATTTCATTCATTCACCTCTTCTCCTCCATTTGTTCTTCTCTCATCATTCTGACCTCCATAAACTTGCGATTCAACTTTGCCCATCAATTATTTCAGTCAAAACACTCATGACGGCGCCGCTACACCCAAACCCAATCATTGATTATCTCTGTGGAAAACCGAAACAGATAATTAACCTGCCCCATCTCTCTCCCCATGAACCGTCGCCAGCCTCCCTGGCCACGCCGCCACCGACTCTTCCTCACACTCAGTCACACGAGAGGACATAATTTCATGGTGAGAGTTTGATATGAACATGTTTTGCTGAGGTGAATTCGAAGGTTAATTGGTGTATGAGTTTGGAATTTGGTGAGGTGATTACCTTTATATATGAGAGATTGAGTTAAAAACATGAGTTTCGATTGAGTTTTGAATCAAAGAATTCAAGAATGGTTTTGAGATAGAGGAATTCTGGGTTTATTGGTTTAGAACTCAAGAATGAATTTAAGAAAGGGATGGCTCCTTTGTCTCTATCCCAACAGCACCAAACATGAGCCAAAACTTACTATAGAATAAGTCAGGCTAACGGATGACAGCGTTGCTATAGAAATTAAGTTGAGCTATTGCAAACCCACGTACCAAACGTACCCTAAGATGACTAAGCACAACAAGATGTCTCATTCATGCAAGTCTGTAACCAAAATCGAAAATAGGCATATTGTACTCCGCCAACCATTTTAGAAGCAACTTCTAGCTAATTCCTTCTCTATATTTGAAAGCTTAATATTTATATATAGCCATTTGGCATAGGGTTTTGTTCCAGCCAATATGCTGCCCTTGGTTAATTTTGCCAATTTATTATCACTTTGTCATATTAATTTGTCAATTTTCTAAAAAAAAAAAACATCGATGAGTTTTGAAAATATGTCAAATTTGAAAATCTATACAATTAATCTTGGAAGTCTAGAATAATAAATTTAAGGTTTATGCAGCAAAATGAACATAAAACATAAAGTAGCTTTTACGTCAGCAATTTGGCTGAAAAAAAACCAATTTGCTAAGGTGAAAATTATCAACTACTCCAGACGTATTTGAAAATAACAAGTAATTTGACCAGTCGTATAAGGGCATTCATTAGAAGGGGTACTATTGATATGTACACCAGTTCATATGAAAGAATTGTATAAATGAATATACAATTAATGGAAGTTTTTATATACAATTGTATAAAAGAGTTGATATATACAATTCTGTACCGGTATAGACGCAAGTTTTTCCCTTTGTTTTACCTTTTTTTTTTTTTTTTTTTTTCAAATCAATATGGGTGTGTCTAGTTACCTTTAGTAGAACTGAAATTACCAAAAAAAAAAAGTATTTACAACAATGATTACAAACTTGTTATGCAAATGTGTATAACCTAGGAAGCACGGAAGCGTCATTCTTCCTGCGTTTCGCGCTTCTGAAGCCGAAGCGAAGCAGAACCGCCATGGAAGCGCGTGGAAGCGGCCGGAAGCACGCTTCCGGAAAAACTGGAATTGGGAGCGCGGCAGAAACGCGTTTGACTGCGATTCGGGAGCATGTTTGACTTCAATCCGGAAACGTGAAGCAAACAAGGCGGAGCCGCGGAAGAGAGAGCCAATTCATCGAAGGTCCGATCTGGGGCAGAGGCTTTGGCCGAAGCGACGAGCGGAGCAGGTCGACTGGGTTGACCTGCCATTGAGAGGATGGGTCGATGCCGAGCCAGAGGGTGGCGCTTGGCTTGGATCCGCAGCGTCTAAGGCAGCCTAGCGGCGATGGCGGCGTTAGGGGGGGCAGACGCTCAAGACTTCTGGCGTCAGCTTGAGCTGCATCGAGGAAGGACGCCGGCGAGGGGAGGGCAGCTGCTGCAGAGCGGAGAAGAAGCATGGGTGCCCAGAGCAAAACCCGAAGGGGGGCAAGCTTTACCGACAAAAGAGTTGTCGGCAGAAATAAGATTTCTAGGGTTTTTCCGACAAAGGAGTTGTCGGAAAAAATAATTTATATTTAATATATATATATATATATATATATATATATTATTTTATTCAGTGCTTCCAAAACGTACCCGCTTTCAAATATTTTTCTAAAAAAACGCTTCCGTGTTTCTAAACGCTTCGCTTCCACGTACCCTCACCCGATACCATGCAACCTAGAGTATAACATATATCCCCCTAGCTAGTTTATGCATAGGTGAAAATCTTTATTAATTTCTTGCCCGCATTCATGTAGATGCTCAATCATGCATTATTATCCAATCACCTTAACCGTTTATGATGGATGCCAATAAATGATAAGCAAAACGTAGTTTTATTGATAGATAAGGAGGTTTTTATATATGCATACATCAAGTCTCCCGGTAAATCTGAAATTCCCTACTAACTAAAGATTCTACTAATCTAGTATAATTAGGTCAAGACACACATCGGAAGTTACGGAATTAACATTCCTTGAACACTCCCCCTTATGTCGCGTACCTAATGTGACATGGTGCATAACATGTTGCCTCGCTAAAACCTTGCCAAGCAAAAATAAAAACTACTCGGGTAAAATAAAAAACTTAGTCAAAGGGAAAATAACATAACGGACCAATTACAATTGATGTGAGGTAGACTCCCCTTGATATCTACAAGATAACTCCCTTTGATTGGTAACCCAATCTCAGAGTTTAGATTAATGGCGTGTACAAACGCCCCTCACAAGCTTCCAAAGTAGACGTAGCTAATGATCGGGTCATTGAATACGGCCATATTATCCTTGTATTAGACCAGCTGTAGTTAGCTTCACTTGATCTTAAGGAAGAAGGTTGCTTAACAACTCAAAACTAGAGTTCACGTTGAAAATCCGATTCACGTACAACATGACCTTTATGTACTTAAATAGTTATAACTCATTCGATACAATAGATATGAATAAACCGTAAAAAGTTCTGGAAACAAGACACTCATATCTTTTCAGTGATATAAAGTATACAACGTGATTCTTCGGAGCTGATCACAAAGCTCACTACAACACAAAATGTCATTACCGACAACTAAAATGGTCGTAAATAGCTATATTTTGGTCGGTAATACACTTTCCGACCAAATAAAATTCATTGGAAACGGTCGGTAATACCCCAGTGGCAAATACTCTTTTTCCGACGAGTCGTCGGAAATACTTGTCATGTCTGACTCAATAAGCCGTCGGAAAAATGAATTTCATTTGGTCAGTAATAATTTCATTTCCGACGCATTAGTTCCGACTATAACTCTGTCGGAATTTCTTTTACCGACGACTTTGTTTCGACCCTCTATTTTGTCAGAAATATTTTTTCAACTACCATTTTCAACTAACACCGTCTTCGGAACTACTACTTTTTGTGGAATTTTCCATTTTTTCAGCATTCAATTATAATTTTTATAAACTTCTCACAATTGAAATATTTACTTTGTAAAACATGAAGAACAAAATAAATAAGAGTGAAGATTCAGCAATATCCACTACCTAATTTTAATACATGTGAAAAGGCATCATCCATAACATCGAAATCCAACTTAGTAGAAATAATTCAAAGACTAAATAGTTCAAGTCCTTATAACTAGCAGCTACAAACAACGGATCAAAGACCACGTCTTTCAGAATCTCCATCAATAGGTGAGTTTTGGAAGCAAGCTATTACATTGTCACAAAAAAAAAAAAGAATAATTAAAAAAAAATCAACACATTCAAGAGGAGAAACAAACTAAAAACAGCAGAATTCAACATCAGTAAAAGAGACGCATAAGCGTGAAGGAACTGAGGCATACGACAACAAAGCCACAAACAGGAAGTCTATATTTTCAAAATATGAGATTAAAGTAAAGCACCCACAACTGCTTTAAACCAATAACATTCACATGTTATGATCAGCTGGAAAGAAACTGAAAATTTCGAAGTCTGGTATAACTCACGAGTATCAACTGTTCATCTTCTTCTTCGTCCTCCTCACAAGGAACTACACAAGAAGTATTTGGCAAACTGTTTGTTAAACCCCCCTCCTTCCTCAGCCACAATAGATGCTGCCAACCTGAAATTATAATCAAATACAGACTAAACAACTAATCTTACCACATTATAAGTTATAATAAACACATTAATAACTCCAACTGTGTTCTCGGCTTACATTTCATCCAGCTTTTCCTGGTTGCAACGCTTCAACGCCGGATCATTCCCTTCTATATTAGTATTTCCCGAAACACCAACTTTATCCGAAACTTCCTTACCCTTGGTATTATCCTTTTGATTCTTCCTCTGGTTCTTTTTATCCTCAGCCAATTCTTTCAGCCTCATCGACTTAAGCTATTAAAATGAATCACATTTTTCTTAAATTAAACAGATGTGATACACACAAAATCAAAAATAAATACAAAATAAAAAGTTCTAGTACATTTTAACTAAAATACACAGCTATTTCATGTAACTCAAGCATCAAAAACGAACTCGAAGTACGAAACTTCCAAATGCAATATCTTTAACAATCCAATTAAGCAGCAGAGTTCTAAGAGCCATAATATCCTTACATATCCTTACATGATTGAGAAGCAATTTCTCTGCGGTCTTGCGGAGCTTGGCCTGAGAATTCACACAGTGCGGCGCTTGAGCGCCGGCGTTCCGCCGTCGAAAACAAACACCGGCTTGGTACGCAGGTAGAGCAGCTTGCAAATCCGATGAAAGAATCCGAGCAAATGCGCGTTGCGGACCATCTCGCCCTTCTCGTCGCTGATTGCCTTTATGAACTGAACCATCCATATGCTTGCGACTGCGAAATTCATAAACAGGCGAAGTAGAAAATGATACCGAAATTGAAACGGTGCGGATTGGGCTAGGGTTTTGAGGAGAGGGAAGAGAAGGGAGTTACCGATGACCAGTCTTCTTCCGGCTAGGGTTTAGACGGAGATGCGGCAGCCGACGGGGGCCAGAAATTCCCAGAGACCGTGGACTCCCATTTTGTAAAACGCTTTCTGATTTTTCTTGTTTCCTTAACCGCCGGGAAGGTTTATATATGTGGGGCGGTTCTGGTGAAACGACGTCGTATTAACTTGGGAAATCTGATCGACAACAGTTGTGAAAATGAAATCTAGCTCTATTGATGTGCATTGTAATCGTGCACATATATTTGAGTTGTATCTTTGTTGTTCTGTTCGTCGGGAGTTCTTTTATATTTTCTTTTTCTATTAATAAAAAGTGTGGAGTTGAGTCTCCCGGCTAGACTGGGTTCCAAACCTCTTTTTCAAAAAAAAAAATTACAATAATGACGATTTTTTTAATGCAAGTGACAACACTTGATTGAAAATCTGAAATCAAACAATACAACGTTCAGTTTTAACTACAGCTCAAAGAAAATAAGCAATTGAAAAATAATGACGAATGATTATCCATTTTGCTTCTTTAAAAGAACACACACACACACACACATATATATATATATATATATATATATATATATTGTTATTATATAACTTTATTAATGATGGTCATATATGTATGATAGTGCGCCTTTATTATTTATATTCTTGGAGGTAAATTCATGATTTTTTTTAATTTAAAGAGTTTATTCCACATCTCACATACAATTTTATTTTCCTGACAATGAATGTGTGTGGGAACTACAATCTATTTGCTCCGACGAAACAAAACTATATTGGAAATAAATATTATTTCTGACTACATTCTAAGTATTTTCGATACATCGATCGCCCGTCGGAAATAATAATTATATTTCCGACGGATTTCCAACGGCTAAATTTTTTCAGTCGGAAATAGTGTTATTTAGCCGGAAATAGTGTCGTTGGAAAAACTTGGTCGGAAAAGGGTATATGTATTGTAGTGGCTCTGTGAAAGGTGACTGATATACAAATTACCGGACAGATTCGTCCTACTTTGCTAAAACACCCATAACTCAGTCAATATGATAGCTATGATCAAATGGTTGGTGTCCCTAGAAAGTAAACACATAGACCTTTCTAACGGTACCAATTCTACCATTTTAAATGAGTGATCTGTCTTGTAGGCCTCGTGGAAGTCGACGTACAGAACCATGCAGATTCTAGAATTGCCTATCGATGTGTCTTTCATGATGGAATCGAATGAGCCTAAAATTTTCACACTTGAAAGAAAGTACTACCATATATCATGGCATTGCATGGGTGCGTCTAGCCATTATGTTGACTTTATAAGTTTATAGTGAATGAGATGTCATGTCGAGCATATTAAGACAAGTACATGATTGCGCACATAGTACTTAGATTGAGAGTTTCATCTCCCAAGACTTCTCGTTATATGGACGTAACAAGTCTTCTCAAGACATTGACTAACCATGTGACACATATAGGCTTTAGTTTAACTTCTTTTAGATAGCCATAAGCCGATTGATGAGTAAGTTCATCACTAACGGTTTTCACTATCGAGAACAAGTATTCCCAAGATCCTTTCATGTTTAAAGTCAGATTACTGATACCTCAATCACAATTCATTCAAAGTTTACACGCAAATAGGCATGATTCTTTACATCCCATCTCCAATCAAGTAATCACTCAATCATGGTCTTTACTTACTTGACTTGGGTGAAAACTAATCCGTTTATGATATTTATGTATATCTCTTTATTTAGTCCCAATAGAGATGATACAAGTCGCATGTTCAGTTTTTTGGAACTACCTAACTGACAAGGTAGTGGAGTGTAATATGACTCCATTACGAGAGCATATGTCATTGTAGTCGAATCCAGGGCGTTTGTGAGAGACCTTGAGCCACAAGGTGAGTCTTGGCTCTTTTTCTCACTACGCTTTCCGTCAAAGATTATCGATAGGATTTACACTTGCGGTGTCGGCATCACTTGACCAAGGGCCTATATCTTTGTGTAAAATGGATCACGTATATTTTCGTCTAGGTCAATTCACAACGTTGGTATTTGCTTCAACGAAGTGAGTGATTGATATCTAAGTCATAAACCACGAACTCATGTACACTAATGTAATTCACATTTATAGAGATCTCTATATGGATTAGCTTTTCATTGAGGTGTCGCCCAATGATGACCTTAATCTAGAAAATCCATGAGACGAATGAGTTGTCATTGCTCCAAGGATCAAGTTGTACCAAACTCGCATTCGGTTAGTGTATATCAAACTAAGTGCTCTCTCTATAGTTCTTGTGAGAGTTACTGCCTAGTGACACCATCTACCACTTTTGTGGAGTCACCATGTCACTATTTATGAGTGACAATATGTCCATTGATTCAAACATCAATCCTTACAGACATGTTTGAAACAAGAGTACTATTCCGATCTTTTTCTTGAACTACCAATAGTTTTGTCTTTGCAGCATGTATATCAAATCTCGTCACTTTGATTTATGGGACTTTGGGAAACATGATGAGGCACAGTGGGGATAAACCACGGCAATGCTAAGTTGTTCTACTTGAACATATATGTTCTTATCTCCCCCTAACGACGGAGGTACTGGCTCATAAAAAAGTGCATAAACGAGATCGCATGTTAAGGTTTTATATAGCAGGAGAAGCATATGTCTTACTCAAAGACAAAAATTCATCATTAAGCGCTTGTGGTGGCGCAATATGGCACATAAAGTATGTGGATGGTAAATGGTACTTATACGTTAACAAGATGCATTCCGTTACAAAATGTAACGTGCATGTACGCTTCTTAGAATGTTTTACTTAGTTCCGGGATACCAAATACTACCAAATTTTAACAGTAAGTAGACACGTGTGTTATGATTCCAACGCTGTCGGCCTCATTGCCGGAACCGGCTGGAACAGTCGCCAGAGGTCAGTGAACGTTTGTGTCGAGCGGTTCACCATCTTCCAGGTGTTCAATTACCCTGAAATTTTATGAGCAGGCAGCCATGGATGTTAGGAAATGGTGGACCAAATTTCACCTCAAGAACCGGAATAAAAGTAGATGAACCTGTCCCTCCAATGACAAGTCCGCAAGCAGAAAAACTAAAATTTCTAGGTTTTCTTCAACTTTTCAATCATTGTCAAGGTGCTTCATATCTATGTTGTGACGACTCAAAATTTTTACTTAAATTGGAAAATTTGTTTTGTTTTGTTTTGAATACTTTTAGTATGTATTTTATATATGTGCGTGTGTATATATACTTAGTTCTAGGCTAGAATAAATGTTTTTTTTTTGTTTGTTTTCTTTTCTTGTTTTATTTTAGTATGTTTGGTATTTGATTTAAGTTAGAGAGTGTTTTCCCAAGTCCATGACCTGTAACCCAACCCTAAATTTAAAACAGCTTAAGAAAAAAAAAAACACAGAAGCCTGAGAAACGACGTTGAACTCAAACCAGCATCTCTTTCACCGCCTTCTTCTTATTCTTCTTCTTCTTCTTCTTCTTTTATGCAATTCCTCAATCTAAAATATCTTTCAACCGCCTTTGAAAAATCAACTTCCACTTAGAAAAGTCAAAATAAGAGGAACCGCCATGATTAAGCAAGAGGTATCAAAAGGGTGGAGAACAAATTTCTCACCTGATGACTCTCCAATGCTAGAAGGAGGAGGTGGAAACCTAGAAACCTGAAGGTGGTCCGAAGGTCTAGCACCTATTTGGGTAAGATTTCAATTGCACAATTCAGTTTTACTTCCTTCAATCTTTGTTTCATCACCACGTTTTATCCCCTTCCCAAATACTATAAATAGGTAGTGTATTCTGTATTTTGAGATAGATTTGAATAAGTCTATTACTACTTAGAGAGAGAACTGAGAGAAGAGAATTGAATATTGTAGGAGCATAGATAGATGTACTCAGGTTTGTATCTTTTACTATTTTGATTAATTGTTTGCTCTGTGATTTTGTGGTTTTTATTTAGGCATGTTTTTAGTTTCTGAATTTAAGATCACTTTGAAATTTAGTTTTATTGTTTCTTTGGTTAGAAGTGTTGATATTTGAATTCACGTTAGTTTTGTTATGAAATTTTTTGTTAGTTCAATTGTATTCAAATTTTTCTACTGTTGGTTAAATTAACTATTTCTAGAGTTTTGCTATTCTTTTTCTTTCATGTTGGTTTATCTAAGCATGTTTGATTGGATTTACTATGTTTTGTTCTACTTTTATTTACACAAAGCTTTTTGTTATGCCCAGCTATGTTGTATTTAGTTTTAAACTTAGAAGCTGAACTTTTGCCAAATGAATTTAGCTCCAGCAGATTTGTTATTTTTCCTTGTGAGGTCTATGCCTTCACAGAATAAACAGATTTGTATTCACTTTGACTATGAAATCTAAGTCATATACTTCATATTTATCGCAAATTATCTTTTGCTTTTGAAATCCATAATCATGAGAATATACTCTCATCTTTTTCCATATATCTCTTGTATACATTGACTATATAATTGCATAAATTATTGAACCGATGTAGAACCATATCAATGACATGATTTTTTTTTTCAATGACCCTTTTGTTTTTTTCTTTATAACATGGTTTCGAGGCGTAGCCTCCCCCTCTTTTTCTAGACGCATTTTGTGGTCAATTTTTTTTTAAGAGAACAAGAGGGAGATATTGAATGGTCGAGACCAAGATTATGGTAACTCAATTCAATATTTGTTGTGACAATTTATGTCACATATCGATGTTACAACGACAATTTTCGTCGCACATCGTGAGTTTGTCCCTTTTAATGTGACTTCCTTAGGATCGTCACATGCATCGACAATATTCTGTCGGAATCGTGATAAAATAGTCACGAAGAGTTGTGGTTCACAGTGACATTACAGCTACAAGTACAACTTTAGACGGTAACATCACAGTTAACCCTAAGTGATACGCTGGGGTGGGTGGGGCCCCTTTGTATCGTTCCTAAAAACAGAAGAATCGGAATGATGTAGCAGGGTGTTTGAAAATCTAAAAATAAACAAAAGTCCCAACAATTGAAATTGCAGAAAGCATGAACTTTAATAAAATCTTACTTGCTAATTCACTAATTGAATTACGTTGTAATATAAATTGCACTTGAGGACTCAGTTCTTGATCCTTGTGCAGATTTGAGATGCTCTTCCATGTATTCCATCGCGATGCGTCGTGCAATAAATTTCATGAAAAAGAAAAAGCATATGGTTAGTCATATTCACCATATATAGGGCAGTAAAACTAATAAAGAAATACTGCAGTAATAGTTTTAACCCGAAGGGTAAAAAAATTTAATTGAGGTAAATATTATTACCGTCGGGTAGGATCAAGAGAAATATGGGTCGGGACCGGGTCTACATCACTTGTAGACGGGTCGGGTTGGCGAAACCGGGTCAAGCAAACCCAATGCTGCCACGTTGGGTTGCTGCCGAATTTGAGGGCGGCGCTGGGCAGGGACGTCGTTGTAGGCTGGGGCGCGCTAGGGTCTCGTTGAAGCGGCGCCAGACTGATGTGGAGGCGGAGGAAGCAGAGGCTGCGGAGCTGGAGCCGCCTCCATCACTGGCTTGGGGAGGCGGGGCAAGACGGTGGCTTGGTCACGACGGGGGCATAGGCTACCTCCATGGGTCGTCAGGGTCGCCTCTAGAGCGGCGCTGGGCTGCTTCACGGCAAGGCGGCGAGACAGCATGGGTGCCCAGAGAAAATTTCTGGGTGCCCTAAGATTTCTTCAATCTCTGCCGACATCTATGGGATAGACTTTGCTTTTTTTCGATAAAGGGTTGTTGGTAGAACTTGGTGCCCTGAGAGTTTTTCTTTCTTTTCTGACGAAGAGGTTGTCGGTAGAAGAATTTTTTGGGGGGAGGGGGGGGTTTCCTTTTCCGACAAACTGTTGTCGACAGAAAAGAGTATTTAGGGTTTCTGATTTTTTTTTTAAAGCTATTAGACAAAGGCTAGAGCTACGTGCTGATAACGTGTTCTAGGAGAAATAAATGATAAGTAAAGCGTAGTTTTATTGATAGATGAGATGACTTTTATATATGCATTACATCAAGTATCCCGGTAAATCTGAGATTCCTTATCTACTAGATTCTACAAATCTAGTCTAATCGTCAAGACACACATCGGAAGTTACGGAATTAACATTCCTTGAACAATAATGACTTACTACTTGTAATTATTTACTCATTATGACGATTTCATTATATGCATATGTATAATGCTTTAAGAATTATGTCAGGGAATATGTAATATATTGCCTTTTTTGTGCAAATGTAATTGATTTATCGATTGCCTTTTCTACTCATAAATAAATATAATTACATTTATCGATTGCCTTTTCTACTCATAAATAAATGTAATTACATAATTATATATTTGGTAAGAGATGGATATGTAATTGCCTTTTTTTGGCTTGAGTTGAATATAATCAACTTGATTTCTTTAAAAAACATAGATGTTCTAGGAGAAAATAGATGATGTGAAACGCGTAGCTTTATTGATTAACAAGGAGGCTTTTATATAGACATTACATCATGTATCTATGGTAATCAGGGATTCCCTATCTAATAAAGAATCTAGCTATCTAGCCTTATTAGGACAAGACACATAATGGAAGTTACGAAATTAACCTTTCTTGAACACTCTCCCTTGTGTCGCGTCCTCTATGGTGCATAAACTGTTACCTCGTTAAAACCTTTGCCGGCAAACAAAAACCTCTTGGGCAAAAATAAAAGCATGGTCTAAGGAAAAAGAGTACAATGCACCAACTACATGTGTGAGAGACATGCATAACTAGACTCCCCCTGAAGTCTAGATGAGAACTCCCCCTGATGATCTGATACAACCCGAACCTAGAATTACTTTTTAACTGTTATACTTTTACTTTTACTCCTCGAAGATTGTTTTATGATTTGAAAGTTTAAAGGGTTGACTTTTAAATAAGTTAACCCGACCGATGATTTTATTACATGACGAGGTAAAAGATGTTGGAACGAGTTCGTGGATAGGTGGCATATTTAATTTGGAGCTCGCATGAAAAAGTTATGACGTAAAAACCCGAATGTTGCCGTTTTTGGACGAGTTAAATAGCCGAGGGGGGGGGGGGGGGGGGGGGGAATTTCTCGAAACGGAAATCCCCCATTTCTTTTTTCTCTTTTCTTTCTTTTTCTTCTCCTCTTTCTCTCTCCCTCCCCACGACTCCACCGACATGGGGCAGCCGTTCGTGGTTCGGCGCGCCACCGGTGCCAATCGGTTCGCCTTCTCCTCCTCTCCTCCTCCGTGGTAGCCACGCGACCTGGTTTGCTGTGGTTCGACCAGTGGGAGCTTGGGAGGGGTCAACTGTGTTGAACCAAGAACTTCCTCCTCCGGCCACGGTTCGGCCCGATTCTTGAGGGGAATTGAAGGTCTCGACGTGTGCAATCATTCCATGAAAGGAACTGAACCGAATTGCACCAGGTAAGGAGAAATTAGAATTTGAAATTTTTAGGGTTTTTGGTGATTTTTTATAGAGGTTGTGAAATTGAGGTTTTTGATGGATTTGGAGGTTGAATTCGTGTTTAGGATGTTGTAAAGAGTTGATTAGGTGTTGTTTGAGGTTCGATTGGTCATGATTTTTATATTATGTGATTTTCGGGAATATTTTCCCTATGAGACTTTCTGATTTTAATAGATTCCCGAACCAGCGGGGCTGGGTTTTTTTTTTTATATGACCAATGAGATTGGTCGAGAAATATTATAAATTGATTTTTCATAAGTATATTATTTTTGAATATATATAAACAAAATGATTAGTTGTTTATTGGATTATATCAGTGGGGCTGATTTCTAAATTACGATTTTCTTAAAATGTGAGACGTATTATTAAAATGCATGCATTGCGGTTTTTATTTCTAAAACATTGAGAAAGTAATACGAGATTTTCAGATAAAGTATTATATTAAATTATTTTATTTTATCCACTCACTCTAACGTTTTTAATTTACTTTCCCCTAGGCTCTCCGTTTTAAATCGCCCAGTTGCAGACTAGTTTATTTGAGGTCAATGGTACTCGGAGTCGAGGCATAGTCATCGTCTTTATTTCCGCTTGGTAGGATCTAACGATCCTTTTACTTTTTGATTTTTATCCTCAGTTCTTTATTTAGATTGCTCTGATAACCTGTGATTATATTAAAAGTGATTTTGTAATTTTTTTGTGGAAGTTGTTTGGATTTTGGGGGAGCAGGTGGCTCCGGGAGTCAAGATGGGTATTGTTGAAGTGTTTTATGTTTGTTTGGCAGGTTTGGGTTGTCCATTTTAAGAGAGGTCATGCTGATTTTTCGGTAAAATCTCTCTTAAGGTGGTCCCCGCAGGACCTTATCCGGATTTCAGGTTGAAATCTGATTCGGGTCCTGTCATGATCAATCAGTCTTTGAGTTCGGATAAGCGACACCTACCAATATGCTTTACATGCTTCACAAATGTAAATTTGGGTAGAGACTTAGTGAACAGATCAGCTGCATTATCTTCTGAGCTGACTTGCTTCACTTGGATATTTAAAGTCTCTTGCTGCTGCTGATTGTAGAAAAACTTAGGCGAGATATGTTTAGTATTATCACTCTTGATGTATCCCAACTTCATTTGCTCAATGCATGCTGCATTATCTTCAAATATGCAAGTTGGTCCCATCGTAGTAGACTCAAGTCCACTTGACTCTTGAATGTGAGATATAACTGAACGAATCCAAACACACTCTTTGACTGCTTCATGTAGTGCAATAATCTCAGCATGGTTCGAGGAGGTAGCAAAAAGAGTTTGCTTGGTTGATCTCCAAGATATCGTCATATTCCCAATAGTGAAAACATAACCAGTTTGAGAACGTCCTTTGTGTGGATCAGACAAATACCCAGCATCAGCGAATCCTACCATCACGTCATTTGGTGTGTCTTGGTAGAAGGGGGTAGTGCCTAAACCTTACCGAGACCACGACTTGGCATCCTCAGGTTCTGATACATTGGCGGATACGGTGGCGGTATGGCAGGAAGCCGAGTTGAGGCCGGGTGCGGCGACGGGGCAGGGTGCTGCCAAACCGAGGCAGTCTTGGCAGTTGACCGGTGGTGATCCGAGCCACGGTAGTTGCCTTTAGATGCAAGGGATCGGCTAGGTGCCGAATCCTGATGAGTGTATCGATAGTACAAGCCCATGTCAAGGGTCCCTTTAAGGTATCAGAAGATATTCTTGATTCCAACCCAATGACGTTGTGTTGGCGCCGAGCTAAATCTAGCTAACAAGTTCACCGAGAAAGCAATGTTTGGTCTAGTACATTGAGCTAGGTACAACAAAGCTCCAACTGCACTGAGATGTGGATATTCAGCTCCCAAGACCTCTTCGTCATCTTCTTTCGGACGAAAGGGATCTTTGTTAATATCCAGACTTCTAACGACCATGGGAGTGCCTGTAGGATGCATAGCTTTGTTCATATTAAATCGCCTGAGCATCTTTTGGATATATGCAGATTGGTGTACAAAGATTCCACCACTTCGGTCTCTAGTTCTAAGCCTAGGCAAAACCGAGTACTTCCCAAATCTTTCATCTCGAATTCAGATTTCAAGTAGGTCGCGGTCTCATTGATCTCATCATGAGTTCCAATGATGTTCATATCGTCAACATAGATGGCGACTATGGCAAATCCTGAACTTGTTCTCTTTATGAACACACAAGGGCATAACTCATCATTCTTGTATCCTTTCCCAACCAAGTAGTCGCTCAAGCGGTTATACCACATTCTTCCGGACTGCTTAAGTCCATATAGAGAACGTTTGAGCTTGATAGCAAAAGCTGTTCGTGGTTTCTGCTCACTTGATTTGGGCAACGAAAGTCCATCAAGAAGTTTCATATACATGTTGGTATCTAGATCCCCATAAAGATACGCTGTAACGACATCCATAAGCTGCATACTGAGTCTCTCTGAGACTACCAAACTGATTAGATAACGGAAGGTAATAATGTCCATGACCGGAGAATACGTCTCCTCATAATCAATTCTAGAGCGTTGAGAAAAACCTTGCGCCATAAGTCGAGCTTTATATAGCTTGACTTCACCATTCTCATTGCGCTTTTTGACAAAGACCCATTTATGTCCAACAAGCTTCACTTTCGTCGGTATAGGCACAACCAGTCCGAATACTTGCCTTTTCTTTGGAGAGTTTAATTCAGCCTGGATTGCTTCTTCCCACTTCGGCCAATCAGCCCTTCGTTGACACTCATCAACAATGCGGGGATCCATATCATGGTCGTCAACGATGTCTTGAGCGATGGCATAGGCGAATGCATCATCGATATACATGGAATTCATTTCCATAAGATTGTGCATGCATAAGAAGTTTAGTGAGATTTCCTTGTTCTCCAACATCAACGGTGAGTCTGAGGCGTCCCTCAGTTGATTCAGAGTTGATTCTTGAACATAGGTATTGTCGGAGACAATCTCGTGTGACGGTGTCACAGTATTGATGATGAACGGATTGCTTTGTGCCTGAACACATGTCCTCTTTCTAGGTACGGTGTGCTTGGAACCGATTGGTCTCCCCCTCTTTCTTGGGGGATCCGAAGTTGACGCCGACCCTCTACTTGGAGGTGCCGAGCCTAGGCTGCCGATCTCACCTAGGGCTACGGGTCAGTGGCCGGCGGTGCGTGCTCGTGCTTGACGAGGTATGTTGAGCCATGCAGGTACATTTGCAGCGGGTATGGTTGATCTTGTCATTTTCGCGTTATCGGTAAAGAAGTCGGGCATCGAATCTGCAACCTTTTGTAGTTCTAATATGCGTTGTATTTCTGTCTCACACTGAGACGTTCGAGGATCATAATGAGACATAGTAGGAGAGAACCACGTCAATTCCTGACGTTCACTAGGGACGAATGCGGCCCCATCTCCCCCTAACGGCGGGAAAGATGTCTCATTAAAGTGACAATCGACAAATCTTGCAGTAAACAGATCACCTGTCGTAGACTCGATGTAACAGACAATTGTTGGTGCTTCATATCCAACATAAATAGTTAATCGTCATTGTGGACCCATCTTGGTACGCAGTGGAGGCGTTATAGGCACATATACAGCACAACCAAAAGTACCCAGATGTAAAATGTCAGGCTCGTAACCAGTTACCAACTGGTACGCACTAAATGGTTGGTTATCTGTGGGTCATAGACGAATAAGCATAGCTGCATGTAGTATTGCATATCCCCATGCCGAAACCGGCAAGTTAGTGGCCATGACAAGTGAGCGAGCTACAAGCTGAAGTCTCTTGACGGCAGCTTCTGCAAGACCGTTCTGAGAATGAATGTGGGGTACAGGATGTTCAACTTCAATCTCGATTGACATGCAATAGTCATCAAAATATTTTGATATAAACTCTCCAGCATTATCCAGTCTGATTGACTTAATTGGATTGTCCGGGTGGTGAGCCCAAAGCTTAATGATCTGAGCTAGGAGTTTAGCAAATGCAGCATTCCTCGTGGACAATAATACGACGTGTGACCAACGCGTCGATGCATCAACCAGAACCATAAAATATCTAAATGGTCCGCATTCTGGTGTTATAGGTCCACAAATATCACCTTGAATTCGTTGTAGGAACGAAGTATTCTATTTTTTATTAATAGCAAAAGATGGTTTTGCTTGAAGTTTTGCTAGTGAACAAACTTTACAAAACGAGCGATGAGCATTGGACATCGCTACAAAGGCATGAGCAGTAGGAGGAGGCCGAACCTCTCCTTGGAACCAAGAGGCTGCCGGCGGTGGCAAGGCTGTCGAACCAAGGCCGAACCGCCTAGACACGGCGGTGGCTTGGCTTTGTCCAGTTTTCTGGTTTCCTTTCTGCTTTTGTGATCTGAAAAACGGATGACCATAGGAGCATTTCAGAATACGAATCATCAGATCACGACCCGGATGTCCGAGTCTATCATGCAAAAGCTTGTAAGCAGCGGAATCACATAAGATTACTACATGAGATTCATGGGCTCGAATGGTTATGAAATACATGTCGTTTCAAACGCACTTACACTTCTCCAAAGTACGAGTACGCAGATTCTCAGTAGAGGTGATCAACAGATATGCAGTTCCATCTTCAACGTAAGTGTTGAGGTGATAGTCGTTGTCACAAACATCCTTGAAAGCTAGCAAGGTTCTTGGCGCCTTAGGCGCATATAGAGCGTCAGCTACTCGACTTTCAGTACCATTTGGCAATAAGAATTGAGCAACTCCGCGACCCTTAATGACGGGTCATGTTCCTGTCATTGTAGATAATGACAATTCTCTTGGCGTAAAGTCCGAAAACAATTGCCGATTCCTCAGAATCTTGTGAGTCGTTGCACAGTCCAACAAACACTCGATCTCGCCTTGAAATATCTACAAAAACAATGTAAATAGAATCAATCGTCTATATTAGACTTTTAGCGAACACTGTAATAAAAGTGTATTAAAGCAATTATATCATCACAAAACGGGGTGCATTGAGGCTGAGGATGTAGCCATGGCATCCATATAACTTTATATAAATAGGCAAACTGCATATAGGCACTGAATACCAACATTTGGAAAGATTTAAGACCGGAGGCCATCGTAGTGGTGTTGTCGAGCCAAGGCTGGAGCCAAGCCAAGGCCGTGGCCAAGGCAAGGTCGGAGCCAAGCAAGGCCGGTGCCACGGTGGTGCCGAGCCGAAGTAAGGCTAGGGGTGGGGGCCGGTCGGTCATTGAGGCAATGTGATGCGACAGTTGAGCTAAGTCCGAAGCATGTCGAGTCCGGAGACAAGATGTTGCCAAGCCAATTATGCAAAAATTGCATTTTACGATAGGCTAACTTTGTTGGTGTCAAAACCGGGTTTATTTCCGAGGACGTGTCAGGACAAGTGTCGAGACGTGTCCGAGGAGAAAAATTTGAAGAACCGGGTTTGGTGTCGAGCTGGCTTGGCGCAGGGCTGCCAAGAGGCTGCCTAGCTACCGGGGTGCCGAGGTGCCGAGATGCTGAGCTGCCGGGACAAGCTGCCGAGTTGTTGCTGAGCTACGGGGGCGCTGCCAAGGTGCTGCCAAGGGCTAGGCCGGGCTGCACTCGTGATGTTTCGCGAGTTCCTCATTTTAGTTTTGTGATTATGTTTCAGATTTGAGTTAACATCACTAAATTCTTTAGTGAACTCAAAGTAATTATTCCAATGAAAATTGAACATATTGAACCAATTATGCTTTCATATGGATGTGTAATTCTCAAATCATTCATTGAATAAGAGAAATTTTTATTGATGACAACTCAAAAAGTAGATCAAAGATGTTTTAAATAAAACGACTTATCGAACAAAGTCGTGAACTAATGACTAAAACAAGCCAAAATAGTAATAATCATCAAACTTGAACATGTATCTTATGACCTAAGTCAAATAATTATTCATAATCCAGAGTATCATACTCCTTAGTCCTACGTTTCTTAGTAGGTTGGAAGTCACTGATGGTGAAGTTAGTATCTTCCTCATCATCCTCTTCTTCCTCGAAGTCTCTTACATAGTTCGTTTCTTGTTCCATGTATTGTTTGTGTTTCTTGTAAGCGGCTTGAATATCTCTACTTTCTTTGCAATCGCGTTGAAGATGATTCTTGGAGCCACATTTAAAGCAAGAAGCCGAAGTAGAGCCACCACGCTTAGGGCCGGAACCGAACCGGTTCCCTCCTCTAGGAGCGGCGGCGCCGCCACCTTCTCTTTTCCAAGAAAGCGGCCGGCTTTGGCCGGCGCCTCCTCTGCCGCCACGTGTAGCTTTTGGAGTACGTGGTGGTGGTGCTTAACGTTCACGAGGTTGACTCTTATGCTTAGGAGCTTTACCACGGGCTTGATGAGATTTCGTAATAAATTTCGGACCTCTAGGCCTCTTGTTGGTAGTAAGAATCAACTCATGGTACCACTCATTTATTTGAAGCACATTCATTAAATCACTGAAGGTCTTGATGGTGCATTTTTCATAGAGATCACGGTATTGATACGACAACATGGACGCAGATTCTGGAAACGTTGTGAAAGTCTTCTCCATTATGTCATTGTCGGTCTTCTCGACCCCACATAAGCTCAGATCAGACTGTAAATTTAGCATAGTCTGATGATATTCTTGAACTATATCGAAGTCCAATAATCAAATCTGCTCCATCTGACATTAGGTCTGGAAGCTGTGCATCATGCACATTGTCGAAGCGTTCCTTGAGGATGTCCCACAGCTCTTTGGGATCAGTCTTCCTCAGATATTGCTTCTTGAGCGTTGGATGGATATGGCGCCTGAGAAACATCAGGGCCTAAGCTTTCTGTTCAGGAGAAGCTTGCATACTTGCATCCTCTGGAGGGATTATGGTGGCGGTAAATCTCTTACCAATGAAAGTGTTCTCTACATCTGAGACCCACCTCTTGTATTCCTTGTCTTGGACATCCAAGATGTCAAATTCTGGACGTTGAGTGTCAGCCATCTACAAAACACAAACATGGAGATGTTAGTATTTGGAATACTAATCAAGTTTGATTTTCTATTAGAACAGTGCCAATATATATTATGGTCACATAAATCGATGCTTAACGTGACTTCAAGTCACAATCGATATCTTCCCTTTATTTTCTTTTGAAAAGAATACGTTATGGTTCACAGTGACATCACAAGCATAACCGTGGCCGGTAACATCACAGTTACCCCAAAATACGTTGGTACCGGGGTGATGAAATCCCCGTATATCGTCCCGAGGAGCATAAGAATAGGGATGAGGTAGCAGGGACACGAAAAGGTCTCGGAAGAAAAAACAAAACCTAACTATTGAAATTTCATAAGCGGGAACGTTTATAAATATTTACCTCTTCAATTGAAGCTTGATTGAAGGAAATTTGACTTTTGGGGAAACTTGTTTTCTTAGATTTTTCTTGATTTCTTCTCAGCAACGAAGAGGGCTTCGAAGGCCGCTTGCTTGGCTTGCGAGCTATCTTGACCGAGAAGAGAGAGGATTGCCGAGAGGGCTGTCGGCAGGAGGCAGGGGAGCTGCCGAGAGGGGGGCTGCTGCGCGAGGGGAGCTGCAGCCGAGAGGCAGAGAGGAGCGGCCGGCAGGGAGTAGGGCAGCGGCAGCGCAGGTGCTGCCGGAAAGAAACCGACTGGGCCGGGAGGGAGGACGGCGGCCTGCGGTGGAGTTCAGGATTTCGGAAAAAAAAAAAAATTCAGAATCAGGTTTTTTTTTTTTTTTTTTTAAAGGGCTATTAGACGGAAGGCTAAAGCAACGTGCTTGATAACGTGTTCTAGGAGAAAATAGATGATATGAAAAACGTAGCTTTATTGATTGATAAGGAGGCATTTATATAGGCATTACATCATGTATCCCTGCTAATCAGGGATATCCTATCTAATAAAAAATCTAGCTATCTAACCTTAGTAAGACAAGATATATAATAAAAATTACAGAATTAACCTTCTTTGAACCAATTCCATAGTGAAAAGATTATGCATATCAATGAGAAATTATACATGGCACTTTGATGTAGCCAGAGGCTTGACACACCTTCCTGTGCTTATTCTGTAAGATAACACATAATTTGTCTGTCACCTTTAATTCAGTTTAGGGCGAAGTTGTGCATGCCTTACGTTCTTCAGGGAAGGGCAAAATATATATACTTCTTTATTTTGGCTGGCATTCTTCTTTTTCCTTTAACAAGTTTTTCAACCCCTGCATGCATACCTAAATAAACAAATCAGGAATCTTTCACAATGTCGCAAGGACGTAAAACAAAATTTGATTTACGTGACTATAATTTGTCCCAATACAATGATTCCCCTCAAATTTTGGTTGACTGCCTGGCCGGAGTTATTGCAATTTCTTGGAAGATATATATCCAAGTTGGTTCATGGTATTGGCATTACCTCCTTCAACCAGACCACCGCGTTAAAGAGAGAATAAAATTTCCTTGCCGATGCAATTACAAAGTCTGATTATTAGCTTATACTACTTGTTTGCTTTATCACACCATTAATATCACAAAACCTATGTATAGCGCCTTCAACTAAAAGTCGACGCAAAATATTGCTCTTTTCTGTGTGCCATGTTTTATAATCCTTTCGTTTACCATTCTTGAATCTTAAATCTCCCATGGTTAAAAATAAATATACAATTTTTTATCAATCAAAACATTATTGAAAACTATAAAAAAAGAAAAGAAAAATACAAAAGTAAAACTGATTCTACCTGGCGGCAGAGCTATATTTTATCTAAGGCTGGCAAAAATGAGATAAACAAAACCGTACCAACCATTACCAACCAAACCAAGTAAGTTGGTTACCAAGTATGTTGGTAACCGAAACTTCGGTATGGTAATACCGAACCAACTTCCCTAAGTTGGTACGGTAATGGTAATGATTTTGGCGAAAGTTGGTATTACTGTACTAACCGAGTATTTAATATTTAATTATTTATTTTTAATTTATTATTTGATTAGTAGATTATACTCAAGTGTATAACTTTTCGAAACAACTATATAAAAGAAGTCAAATTTTGGAAAAACGCTATTAAATAGCATTTGATCGTTATGATGAAATACGGTGATGGTGAAAAAATCACTTAAATCCGACAAAGTTAGAGCCCCGATCGATGCGGTCAACCTTATTTAAACTTATCTCTCTCTATGGGGAGCCATAGTATCGGGAGGTAAAAGTTTCTAAATTTTTACATGGATAATTACGTCTCATCAATATGAGAGTTTAATGTTTAGAAGAGTCAATCAAACAAGGTCATCTAAAGATACGTAATAGCGTTTTCGTGTGATAAGTTTTATGAAAATATGGTTGACCGATTCGATTGAGCATCGAACGTTCACGAAACGAGTTGATTTTTATACTCTATTCATATTTAACTATAACGATCATATTAGACGGTCAAAATTTCATTTTGTGAACTTAGTCATTATAATGACAACATGTTTACTAATATGGTATAACTTGATTAGTAGATTATACTCAAATGTACAACTTTTCGAAACAACTATATAGAAAAAGTCAAATTTTGAAAAACGTTGTGAAATAGCATTTAATCGTTATGATGAAATACGGTGATGGTAAAAAAATCACTTAAATCCGACAAAATTAGATTCCCGATGGATGCGGTCAACCTTATTTAAACTTATCTCTCTCTATGGGGAGCCATAGTATCGGGAGGTAAAAGTTCACAAATCTTTACATAGATAATTACGTCTCATCTATATGAGAGTTTAATGTTTGGAAGAGTCGACCAAACAAGGTCATCTAAAGGTACGTAATAGCGTTTTCGTGTGATAAGTTTTATGAAAATATGGTTGACCGTTTCGATCGAGCATCGAACGTTCACGAAACGAGTTGGTTTTTATATTCTACTCATATTTAACTATAACGATCACATCAGACGGTCAAAATTTTCATTTTGTGAATTTAGCTATTATAATGACAACATATTTACTAATGCGGTATAATTTGATTAGTAGATTATACTCAAGTGTATAACTTTTCGAAACAACTATATAAAAAAAGTCAAATTTTGAAAAACGCTATGAAACAGCATTTGATCGTTATGATGAAATACGGTGATGGTAAAAAAATCACTTAAATTCGACAAACTTAGAGCATTGATCGATACAGTCAACTTTATTTAAACTTATCTCTCTCTATGGAAAGCCATAGTCTCGGAGGTAAATGTTCGGTCACTCATACAACAGTAAACTTCCAAAGAGTTGTGTGATTTGTGTTATGTGTTGACATTTTTGTACTAGTACTCATTGTTGTATCTTGTATGATGAACTTCCAGCTTTTAGAAAGAGATCAATACAATTATAGCTTGGGCTGGGCCTTAGACTTAATTGGACCGATATCATATATTGGTAGAGGCCCATTACCAACCGAACCAACCGAAAGTATTGATATACCGAAGAGTTGGTACATGGGTTTCGGTGGTCGGTAATGGTACAAATTTCTCATTACCAATTACAATTGGTTGGTAGATGGTAGAGACAAAAATAAATTGGTAATGTACCGAACCCAGCCCTAATTTTATCACTTTCTTATATTGTGTAAAAGCAAGCTCTCTGCCGAGAGTGAGTAAAATATGGGGTTGACCTTCATTTACAAATGGAATTTTACTTTCAACAATATCTCACCTTTCACTGTTTATAAGATTTAGTACCTCACGTTTCTAAAATTTCAGATTGGTATCTCACCTTCTGATTTTATCCTAACTTTAGTACCTAGGGCAGTACCTAGGGCTGTTATCTTCTTAACAGAGTTAGTTATGTTATTAATTTACTCTTTTACTGACCATACTACCCTCTCTACTAATATAACAATTTTTTTTTCTTCAACAGAACTTAATTGTCTACTATCTATTTGCTTACTAAATCTTAATTATCTATCCATTCTAAGAGCTAGCCTTCAACATGCCAAATTCACCTAACGACATCCTGTCTAAACGGTTACTATTCTGGCGGGATCACCGCTGTCTTAGTCTGGGAAGTTTCTTAAGTTCTAGTAATACAAATAGACTTAGGCTTCTTAAGTTCTAGTTGACAATAATTTAACAGCAATTTATTTCTCAAATACCACTTCTAGAAGGTAGTCCTCCACCTGGGGTTTGAGAAATTAAAACAAAACAAAGGCAGATATGGGGGACACCAACTGAAGTTTATTTAAACATACATACATATACATAATCCAGAGCCTCACTCTTGGGTAAACAGCTAGAAGCTGTTTAGCTATTCATAATTTAAACATAAATTACAAACTTACTTGTAGATAAAGCACACCACACCGATTGAATAGTAGGATATAGTAACACTCTTTATAATCTCACACTATTTACCTTACAACTCTACTCTCAACTCGCACTTCTCTCACAAATTTCTAAGCTCTCAAACTTTAGACTCCTCTTTCTTCCTTGATTTTTTCGAATGCCTTCCTTTGAGCCTTCAACCTCCTTAAATAGCCTTCGGATTTCAAACTGAAATTGAATTCCATTAAGAAAAGCAGACATGAGGAATCCTTATCTTAACAGCTGGCTTCCACTTTTCTAAAGAAGTTTGTCCTTAAGCGTCGGCAGCAACTTTATTCCATACATACTTATCTTACATCTGGGCTGGCTTCCACTAGCTGGATCCCACTCACCTAAAGCTACTTGTCTTGATGCTTTGGTAGCTAATACTCCATCATATTATTGATGTTGTGCAATTCCTCATCAGCAAAAGATGCTCCTGAGTCATTATTTTATTCGGATTCCATATCTGAATCATACGAATCCTTGAATTCTGGCTCTTTTTCTAATTTTTCTATCCATGTGGTAGTTGCTAACGTACCATCGATTTCTTGCCTTTCTAAGGCCTTATACACATCACAGTGCTCTGGAGGTGGATGGTTATAGCTGGCCACTATAATCTTTTCTCCTCTGGCCAGAAGGGTAGTGTCACTGTCTTTCTGGATTAAGTTCTGGATACGAATTATCGCCATGGCCTTCATCCAGGGAATACTCTGATTTGGTCTTCCATTGCTTGATGACCATTTTTGTGCTTGAGAGGCACAACCCTGAATAATTCTGACATAATGATAAGGAGAAATATAACTCTGTCTCCCTTCCTCTTTAGTCCATTCATGAGGGATTGAAATGAACTTTAATCTCAAAGTACAACCATATGGTCTAATGTTCTTGACTGTCTGGTGAATTGATTCAGGGAGACCTTCTAGGTCTTTGTTGGTTTTCGTCCAAAGGTTATGAACAAAACCATTCTCAATTAGCCACAATTTGTTCTTCTGCGGATGCTCTGCTTGAACATCAACCAAGTATCTTCCATAATACGAACCTGCTACTACTAGCAAGGTTGATGGAAGAGCATTTATGTTCTTGAAATCTCCTAAGAGATTATGGAAACTGAATCATTCAGAATCTGATAGGGTTAAAAGTGGGATTTTAGCACTTTCAGGGTTCTCGAGGTATTGTATATCAAGCTTTTCCTCGAGATGCTGCTCCTTTTCTTCTAGTATATAGCTGTAAAATTCCTCAGCTAGAGTTTCCAGGGATTGAAGTACCAGTGCTTCGTTATTTTCTCGGGATGCTGCTAAAATATTTATCCATGATAATTCTCTGATTGAGCTGCAAATTCCTGCTGGTTCTGAACACCGGCCTTTCACAAATCCTCATGGGATGATTAAAAATCTTTCTCAGACCTTTTACTGCTGGTAACCTGAAGGATGCTATCCTGTCAGTGGTTCTTGCCTTATGAGGCTGTCTTCTTTGAAACCAGTCATTTATGACTGTAGCTCTGGGGTGCTGTAAATATTCATTTACAATTGTTTCTTCTTTTGGGTTGGAAGATTGCTTATCTTCTGGATTATTTTCCCGTCTTATCGGATCAGGCTGAATTTTTTCAGAGGCACTACTGGATTCAGCAGGGGAGTAGGATACCAGATATTGGTAACCTGGTCCATCATGTAATGGTCCAACAGTTTTATCTCCATCTCTGTATCTCTCTTGCAGGGCTTTGTCCTTAGATCCTTTGTCTTCAGGCCTGGTTCTTGTACCAAAATAGGGCTTTCTTCTTTCTTCAACTTCTGGTTCAGGTTCGGGCCTTCTGCTTCTTGGGTTACGGCATTCTCCCCTTTCAAACATTGTCATTTCTCTGGTGAGAGCGTCAGGCAGATAATTCTTGTTTCTTGCAATCATTTCAACATCATATTCATATTGAGATAAAAACATCTGTCATCTAAGAACTCTTCCTCTATCAGCTGCATCTGTAAGTTTATAGTTCTTAAAGTTTTTTACTCTCTTATTATCTGTTCTGACCAGAAACTTGTTTCCTAAAAAGGCTTTTGCTCTCTTAATGAATTTAATTAGGGCTAAAACCTCTTTATCTCCTGTGGAATAATTTAATTCTGCTGGATTAAATTTTCCTGACAGAAATTTACAAATCTTTTCTTGATTTGTATCCGGTGCTATTGCTAAAACTACTCATGCCCAATAATAATCATTTACATCTGTCTGAAGAATAATCAGGTCACCTTTTTCAGGTAACTACAAAGGGGGGAGGTTTTTTGTAAGTTCTTTAATTTTCTTAACGGTGTTGCTATCATCCGTTGTAAATGACCATTTCTTTTTCGTGCTTGTCTTTAGAGAGAGAAGAGCAGTGAGGCCACTCACTTGAGGAATAAAATCTCTCACAAAGTTAACAACTCCCAAAAATCTCTGTAGAGACTTTGCCTCTGGGATATTGTCAGGAAATTGGCTTATTTTCTTTACTATATGTTCTTGAAGACGAATTTCTCCATCCTTGACGTGTATGCCAAGGAAGTCAATTTCTCCTTTTATAAGATGAATTTTCTTTTGTCCAAGGATGATTCCTTTCTGGACAATGAGCCTGCAAATTTGCTCAAGATGCTTCAGATGTTCATTCATAGTTTTAGAGAAGATAAGAATGTCATCAATGTAAACTATGCAGAAATCTGAGTAGGGCTTAAATATGTTATCCATCTTTCTTTGAAAGATAGATGGAGCTTGCTTAAGTCCAAACGGCATTACAAGCCATTCGTAATGTCCTTGAGGAGTTCTAAAGGCTGTCAAGGCTATGGAATCCTGGTGCATTCTTACTTGCCAAAAGCCTGATTTTGCATCGAACTTTGAGAATATCTTTGCTCCTTTTAGTCTATTTATCAAGACTCTGACTTGAGCAATCTAATAACCATCTTTAATAGTTTTCTTATTGACGTCTCTATAGTCTATGACCATCCTTGCTTTTCCTCTTAGTTGTTCGGCATGGTTTCTAACCAAAAATGCTGGAGCATGATGAGGACTATCTGAGGATCTAATTAGTTTCTTTTCAAGCAATTCTTGAATTTGACTCTCCATCTCTTTTCGATCTTCATCTCTATAATGAGGTATGGTTTTTACATGGCATATTGCATTAGCATCATGCTTCTTTAGCTGACAATATACCGGGTCACTTTCCCAGTGTAACTGGGGGTCTTCACTGATTATGGGCTTCAGTAGGCTTTCTATCTCAGCAAGTTTTGGGATTTTCTTTTGTTCTATCTTATTAATGTATACTTTTAGATTGTGTTCTAGGATGAATTCTTCTTCACCATCCGAGTTATCCGAATCTTGAGGTTCTACCTCTGATTCTGAGTCTTCTGAAGCTGTTGCCTCATTTTGCATAATTTCTTGGTGTTCTTGAAATGTTAATACCGGTTGCATGACCGGTTTAAAAGGTGGTTTATGATCACCACGCTTGGCTCGCGACTTCTGATATTGCTCTGTGAATCATTTACTTACAATGCTGATTGCACCTAGTAATCTGGATTCCCAGTAGAGCTTGTTGTTCTTTTCAAACCCTATCATCTCGAGGGTTTGTATTATTTTCTGCTGAAGTAGGAAATCATTTCCTATTAGCATATCGGCTCCTTGGGCTTCACTGTGCCAAATTCTTTGGAATGTAAAAGTTCCTCCGCCTATCGAGATCTTGACGTTTCTGGCTACATAGCTCATTGAAATCTCATTATCTCCCATTCCAATTCCAGTAACTGCTCTATCAGACTTTTTCCAATATTCTTCAGGAATAGCATATTTCTTTGCTAGGCTGTAGCCTGAACCAGTATCTACAAAAGCATGTAGATGGTATTTCTTATAGTTGAGAAATTTCAGACCTACAGTAATATAATTGCTATATATACTTGTCTGAACCTACTTTACTGGTTAAATTGTATCCTCGATGGTATCTTTTTCTCTAGTGAGTTCTATGAACGGGTTTATAATCCTTTCCTCTTCTTGACGGGGTTCAGGTTTTACCTCCGTTTGGCTATGTTCTTGTACTACTATTGAGGTACTTGGTTCTTCTTTTATGATTCTTGAAGTTTCTATCTTCATTTCCTCGAGGTTTTTTCTCAAGATCCTGCTTTTGGACTTAATCAAGGAATATATCATATTCTTGATTTACTAGTGTATGAGCGTCATGTTCTTTCGTTTTTCTTCTTACTTCTGCTATGAAACATTCTTTATGATAAGTTTCTCCTGTTTCTTTACAGTACATGGGTACTGTATTATTATCTTCACACTTGCAAAAGTCACAAGTGAAAGCTCCAGGCCTTGGAAGAAACTGACTGATTTTATCAGTAGTTTTTTCATTCCAATTTTGGATCAACATGAATATAAGTCTATAACTATACTCACTTTCTTCTCCGGAACTGTTAGAGATACTTTCCGTATCGCTTCCTGATGTATCTTCAAGAGAATATACAGATTGATTCTCTTCATCAGAATAGGCTACTTCAAACCCTTTTAGGTTTGCGTAATCTATGACTTCATCGTATTTTGCTAGAAGGGCTTTAGAAGACCTTTTATCTCTTTTAGGACACTCCTTTGCATAATGTCCTTCAGTTTTGCAAAGCCAACATCTACAGGGCTTTGTGTCTCTAGAAGTATTTTTCTTCGGAGTTCTTTTCTTAAAAAATCTCTTTCTAGGAGATCTTTTTTCTTTGTCTTGTTCAGAGCTTTTTCTGAACTTATACTTCTTTTTAGAAGTAAATTTATTGTATTTCTTGTTTCTAAACCTGCTCTTATTTTTTCTATCAGTGTAGAGATGACATCCCCATTGTGTTGGTGTGTCTAAGATTTTTGGGCACATGCTCTCAACTCCTCTGAGTTGTTTCTTAGCACTTTTTGACTTTTGATTTTCTGTGCACTGTTTTCTTAACAGGTCTCTTACTCTTTCTGCTATTCCTCCTATAGAAAAATATTCTAAAGGATTTTCTTCAAGAGATTGTGCTACAGCATTATTCCAGGGTTCTGGTAATTTTCTGTAATATGTTCTAATAAGATCTATGTTTTTCAAATCTCCTATCGTACAATAGTAGTTTTGGAACTCATTGGTGTATTCTTCAAAATACCTCATATTACAGATGCTTAGTTTTTGGATGTTTGCTTTAGCTCTTTCCTTGGTTTGTTCACTATGTCCCGTTATATCTCCACAAAATTGTGTGTATATAGGGATAGCGAAGTCCATTGAGTCATTAGTTTTGGCTAATTTTGCTTCCGAATCTGCCCAACTATTACTTCTTTTAAATGAATTGTACCATTTCTGAACTATTCCGGTTAGGGTTGCTTCATAGTAAGCGTGGGCTTCTTTATAGTGGAATTTGGATAAAACCAGGGCTTGGGTTAGCTTTAAGCTTGCTACCCAGTTATCTATAGTTTTTCTTTTATCTCCTACTTTATCGAGGTCTAGATAAACTCCTCTTTCAGAGATTGCTTGTCCCCAGTGTGGTTCTGTAGGAATGTATTTTTGGGAGCTTCTTTCTCCTATCTTTCCTGTAGGCGGTTGTCCTTTAGGAAGTTTGATTTTTTCTTCTCTAATGATCTTGGTAAGGTTATTTGTAATGTTGTTGATGATAGTGTTTCCTGCCAATGGTGGCTGGCTAGTGCTTGCTTATGCATTCATGGTACTTGCTTCAGCATCCATGGTGCTTGCTTCTGCCTCTGCCGCTTGGTAAGGTAGAATTTTTCTTTTAGTTTGGACTAGAGACATTTTCTTAACTATCTCTTCTAACCTTTCTAAGGTTTCACAAGTTTCTGCTTGCTTATAGAGTTCCTTCAACCCTTCTACCCTAAGCATTCGTTCCTTCAATCCTTCTACCCTAAGCATTCTTATAGGTCTTTTTGAGTCTTCTTATTCCTCAAAAGACTCTTCAGGAATTGATCCTGAAGTACTTGCTTGCTTATAGTTAGCAAAAGAATGTCTATGGAACTTGAGACTTATTTTTCCTCCAGTGTCTTCATAGATGGAAGCATTAGAGCTTTGTAATCTGCCTCTCAGGAGGTGCTAAATTTCATTCTCTAGGGAATGATACTTCATCCCATTTTGTGATGTGTTTTTGCTGGGAATTATTTCTAGGACTGGTAAGGACAGATGTTGTAAGACCAGGACTGTTGACGAATCTAGTATTTGATGTCACATTGGAGCTCATTAGCTTGTAATAGATCATATAGTCAACGACAAGTTCCATCATGCCTTGTCTCATGGCAATCCCATCTGTTTTGATTCTCAGTCTTAGGCAGTGTGATGCGTCTTTCAGATGAGTGGTGAAGTTTGGGAAGACATTTAAATATGCAACTTGGTTACATAGTGAAGCTTTCACTGTTCCTAACAGGCTCTTTTTGAAGTCTGTTATTCTGTCGTCTTGTAGAATACACAAGACCGAACAGTCTATACCGTCTCTTGCTAAGAGTTTTATGGATATTTAGACTGCATCAATGTGCATGTAAGAATATTTTCTTTGAAATGCTTCACTCACTTCTCTAGAAGTGATTAGTCTGATGTCTGTTTCACCACCAGTTGCTGGTACTGTTAGTTCTAACATCTTGAATCGGTGAGAATCCATAATAAATGATCCTCTCTTATAAATCTCATTGAATCTAAATTTCGGTGCTGAGGCTTCCCTTACGCTAGATTCAATTTCGTTATACTCAAATTCTTGAGCATTTATAAGTTGTACTGCTTGTAAAGTATGTCTTTTGCTGAAGACTCTACTTAACATCTTTGTATCCCTTTTGGATTCTTTCCATTTTAATAGCTTAGGTTCACTGAATTTGAACCCACTTTCTATCTTTGGTTGTGGTATAATGATTTTACTAGCTACTATTTGTGCTAGTGTTTCTTCGTTGATTTTTTCAACGGTTGAATTTTCTTTCATTTTTTCTATACCTTTTTGTAGACTAGAGATTTTCGTGCTTAGATCTTGGAACTGTTCTTCAATATCTTTCCCTATTTCTTGAAGATAGGTATTGCTGTAATTCTGCTGATGTATTATTGCTTCAACATTTTCAGCAAGTTTTTTTGTAGGAAGATAAAGACTTAAAGCCCTTACGTCTTCTTGTCTTAATTTTAGCTCTAGTCTTTACTTCATCCTATGCGGGATATAAGGGTTTCTAAAAGTCGTTTTAGATTTTCTTGCGTACCTTTTAAATCAACTACTTGTTGATGAATATTATTTGCAAGATTTTCGGTTCTTATTAATTTTTTTTCAATATCTGAGAGATATTGTTTTTCTTTAAGATAATCAAGCTTGATTTCAAGCCTTGATATCTTTGTTTGAATTTCTTCTAGCTGCTTTACTCTGAGATTAAATCTCTCGAGTTGTTCTTTTAATTTCTCAGTAGTCTTATCTCTAGATATGTGTTCTAAAAATTCAACTATGCTTGGCCTAGAGGGGTCAAGTTCTTCTACTCCTATTTCTTTCTGGAGATGAATATGCTCGTCATATAAAGTGTTTAGGACTCTACAAGCGTATTCAATGGAGTATTGGTTTTCTTGGATATGTCTTGTGTGAAAACACAAGTTCCACTTTTCTTTTTCTTTTTCTATGCAATAAGTTGAATAATTTTTTAGTTTTGGCTCTCTTTCATTTGTTGAGATAAGCCAACTTTGTGACATAAACCTTTGCTTTACCTGTTTTTGAGCAAAACAGGCTCTGATACCAACTGGGGCGGATCTAACCAGCGGCTCTAACCGCGGCTCAAAACGTTAAGAGGTTCTTGTTCTTGTTCCCAAATTTCTTCAAGTTCTGTAATTTGTCTTTCTAAAATATGGATGCCTTGTGTAAATCTGAAAATTATCTCCCAATATCCTTGTCTATGTCTAGGAAGTCTTTCTCTAAAGGTTTTTAATTTTTTCAATTTTTCTTTTTTGTCTTTTAATTCTTTTTTAGTTAAACGGTTATTCTCTAAATAAATTAACATTAGAGAAGAAATATTTTATGAATAAAAATTAACTGTTTACCTTTGAGTATAAAGGATAAATTATATACTTGCAGTATGTTAAATAAACAAACTCATGGGCCCACCACGCTCCGTCAAAATGTAAAATAAAGCTGATTTAAAAAGAAATAGAAAATATGGGCAAACTGGTCTTTTTAACTCTATTAACAGAATATTCTAACGGAATATACTGTGTTTTTAACAGTATGTACTAATCGTAGGTCAAAATCTAAACGTGAAGTACCAATGTGAAATTTAGTAAACGTGGGGTACTAATGTTTATAAGAAGGTAAACGTGAAATACCCTTGAAAGGAAAATCCCTCTACAAATTCCTGCATATTTTCGCAGTAAGTTTGTATAAAATTTACCGCGACACCTCATCCATTTACCATCAGGTCTTTCATACCCCCGGAATAATTGGTGGTGAGATTCCGACAAGTAAGAAAAGAAGGAAATCAAAAACGTATAAACAAGGGGAATTTTCTGCTGGATTGCTTGCTTATTAGTTTCCTGTTGTTCATTCTTGGAGTATGGGTTTTTCAACTCAATTCCACCAGACCCTAAACTCCAATGGGGACATAAAGCTACAATACAGAAGTATGAAGCACATAACATACTAGTCTAGTAAATCTCTTCTGAAAAATAAATGAAACAATTCTTTGATTCTTTACTCGGTTCTTGTTTAAACATGAGACCAAGCAGCAGTATCCATGTTGCTTGTAAAAGTATGAGTAACTAATTAATATAAACATATATCCTACTCCTTTAATTCCTAATCAAAACAGAAACTATATTCTACTTACTTCTAAACCCTAATTGCTTCCATTTCTATATTTGATAGCAAACAAGACTAAGAAAAATAAGAACGGCACAAAGGACACTTTCACAGGATAAGAAGCATGCTTGCAGATATATGATAACTGCAGTGCCGAGCTAATGCACTGAGAAATTTCAGGTAAGATACCCAAATATGTTACTCTCAGATGTGATTCTTCTTTGTTTCATGAAATTGAGAATGAGGTCCAAGACGCAAACAGGTACAGCCACAATAGATAATTGCATCCCATAAGATGCATAGCGAGGCTTCTGTGGGGTGGACATCTGATCAAAAAGTGCTGAAACAACCTCAAAGACGAAACCAGTGGCTGGGAAGATCCATTCTAATAAAGGAATCTACAAAGTATAGAAACCATATAATTACCATAAGATCAACCTAATATCGAAACAAAAGCAAGAGGTTCAATAATAGCATTGAGTTTCGATGATTACACTTGTCCAGTCATTTGGTTGGTCAGGGCCAACATTTGTGCCAAGGCTAGGTGGATGCTCAGTATCAGTACTTGAGACATCAATGACCTGAAAATATGGAAATAAGAACCTCTAGGATTATTCATATATTTGTGAAGTTCAACTAAAAAAATAAAAAAGGCAACTATTTTGCAATATCAGAGAAGAAAAAATAGCAGCACGTATAACCGTTCAAACATGTTTTCCAGTTTTTTCCGACCCTTACCACCTGGCCTGGCACATTGCTGGTCACAGCATGATCAGAGCCATCGCTAAGTAAAAAGGAGACTCACCACGGTTGGAATCATCATGCCCCTGAAACAAGAAATAATTTGTATAGGAAGTTATGAAAATCCTGCAAGACAAGTATGAAAAAAGAGGATTATCTATGTTTGTAATTAAAACATTACCTGTGCCAGGTTTGTCTGGCTATAGCCGTTGTTATAAGGGCAAACATAGCTATGAGATGGTGAACTGTTTAGCACTTAATTATCAACAATGTCCACGACAGTTTGATCGGAAGATGGGATTTCCATGGCGCATTGCTCATCAGAGTCACTTGCAGCAGGTGGTGACTCTGATGGTTTGGCAAGGTGCAATAAGCTGACACCATCACATTCTTCCATAAAGCAGTCTTGACAAAGAGGGAATGTCATATTTACATCCACAGCGGCCGTGACCAGTTGATCACACTGGTGACGATAATAGCTGCTGCCAACATTATTCGCTTCTTCTGTTCCCTCTGTATGTTCCTTGTCCTGACTATCTTGATCTAAAACATCTATTCCTACAACACAAACACAACAATGAACAAAACTCATCGAAAAGATTTACTCCACAAAAGAAAGGAGAAAACTTGCTCCATTCTGTTTATCATTAGTTCTTAAAGAATCTCACCATCGATAAATTGGAGTGCAGCATGTGTGAACAACATTGCAATGCGGAATTTTTCCTACAATAATCAAGATTCGGAAGATGAAATCCCCATAACAGGACACATACCTTGTGACGACTTGAAAATAATAATAATAATAATCTATAAAAATATTTTCCTTTTGTTTTGTGCGTGTATATATCTATATATAATAATTTTTCAGAAATTATTTTAGTCTTTTGTTTTTTTTTCAAATGTTGTTAAATAGTTATGTGTTTTAAATAACATATTTATAGTCCAAACTCATAGCTCAACCCATGACCCAAACCCAACTGAGTCAAAACAAAGAGGAGATTTTGTTTCTCGTGTAATCACCGACCTCCTTTTTGAAACTCAAAACTCTTTTGTGTTCATCGCGTTCTCCCTTTTCCAGATTCATTTGGAACCATCTTGCCACCACCTTAGAAAAAGTAGGAGGTGTCAAGCAGGTTGAGAACAAGCTATCCACCTGATGACTCCTTGAAGCTAGATAGCAGGAGCTGTAACCCTAGAAAGTCTAGAGATGGCAGGCCTAGTACCTAAACGGGTAAGATTTCAATTCAACTATTCGATTTTGCTTCCTTTACTCCTTTCTTGATCACCAAGTTTAATCCCCTCTCTAAAACTTTATAAATAGGCATCATAATCTGCATACTGAGATAGGATTCAGGAGTCCAGTACCACCCAGCAGACTGAGAGAGAGAAAAAAAGGTTAGGTATTGAGTGTTTTGATTAATGTTTGTATTTGGTACCTTTATATTTTATCAATTGTTTGGCCATAGATGTTGGGTTTGTTATATTTTAGTTTATGTTCTTAGTTTCTACATTTGGAATTTGAAATATGGTTTAATAGTTTTATGATTATAAGAATTATAGTTTGGAATCATATTGGTTTCTGATTATGTGCTTTAAATGATTAGTTAGTTTTCTCGGAATCAAACCAATTTAGTTATTTACTTTGATAACATATAGGAGATTGAGTTCATTGTCAGCTACTGTTGTTAAATTTTCAGAATTTTCAGCTCTCTTCTAACTTTAAGTTTATAGACTGATTATGTATCTGTATTTTGAAAATACATAACTAATTATATAAAAATCATTTTCAGATGATTCTAATTCTGACAATTTCGTTAGGCTGTCTATTTTAAATGTTGTGACAACACCATCTTGAAATACTGAATCTAGCTATCTCGTTTTTTGCCAAAATATTTTCTCGACCGAATTTTTGTCAGAAAAACCTGGAATTGAAGTTGAACTTTGAAAATTCATATCTTATTTTTAAAAACAAATTTTCAAGTGATTCTAAGTCTGAGAGTTTATTATGTGTGTCTTCTACAAGTCTTTAGAAGAACTTGAGGTCAAAATCCTAATAGATTAGTACAGTTTTCAGTGTGATGGTATTAAAGTTAGAAGACTGAAATTTTAGTTCTGTGTTGAGTAAAATCTGAATTTTTGTGAAACAAAGGTTGTGTTTGTACTATTTAAATTTTACATACTTTAGGTATAGGGTATTGATTCTTTAATTTTATCTTTTTATTAGGAGTTGATACTTGAAGTAAAAATCGGCAAAGGTAGGGGGAAACATGGGGAACCTCTATGCTTGTTTTATATGTTGTTTTATAAATTGTTTGTTTGTATTGAATGGTTGTATCTTGCTGTGATTGACATATACATGGTATGTTTAAATGTATAAATATGTTATTATCATATAAGGTATTGAGAATATGCTAGTACTATGCATAAAGTACTTTGGGTAGAGAAGTTAAGATTAAACTTTTGTGTAGTTGAGTCCATAACCTCAGCATGTACTATATCCCACGTATGTCCATGATAATACGCAAAGTAGTATAGGTTGAGGAAGGGGTTATTCGGAATTGGTGAAAGGAAAATGGACAAGATGACTAGCAAAAGGGGTTATAAGAGGGATTATGAGATAGTTCCTATAAAAGAATACTCTAAGTCACCCTTTGTGGTAAACTATATGGGACATGTAGACTTAGTGTTTTCATATATATAAACTATATGGAGTAGATCAAATGTACATGTTTATACTAAGACTGTTTTCACTTGGGCTTGTTTGAAGAGGTTTAGCCTCTTATTGAGCTTATTTATACTCACCCCCTTTTAAAACTATTTTGCAAGTGAGGATCGTGTTATTTGAAGTTGAAATTTTGTCAAAAAGTGTTTAGTTTTATAAACTATATATGCTACTACTTTCCTAGAATAAGACATAGACTTTGTAACATATTTTTTTAACCTTGAGTTCTTTTCCAATTTTTTTTTATATTCCTACTATGGAGATTTCTTTTTCAATATATGGGGTATGAGTGACACTTCAAAAAAAAAAAAAAATTTCAAAAAAATTGAGGTGTGACATACCTGCTACAATATTTTGAGGAAAATAACACATACCTATTACAACTGTTACACACAAAGCTTAATTACTATATAAAAATAGAGGGCCTTTCCATTAAATCCCTTTATGTATGATATTAATGCATACTAAACAACTATATTAGCTTAGTGCAGCATATGCGGCCTCTCTATCTCCAGACGGGAAATCAACATATCTGTGCAGAAGACAGAAGATGTGTACATACAAGAGACCAGTAAAGCCTTTGTATTCCTTGGCTACTTGCAATATCCAAAATTGGACAAATTAAATGTACAAAAAGAAGCGCAAAATGTGACAAATTCCAACCTGTTTGGTACAGAAAATAGCTGTTTGTTACGTATTGCATAGCGAGAATGACAGTGAAGCCAGAGCTTGCGATGCGGATGTGTTGCTTGACCCAAGAGCTTGATTTCCTCCATCTTTGGTTTGCTATGGGTTTATGATCTGCAATCAGTTTCTCACCCAAATCTCCCCCCATTATCGCCTCCCAGTATGGTTCTGCTGCATTATCAGTGGCGTGGAGAATGACTAGGAGATAAATACAAAATGCATCATGCAAATTATATGCATTAATATATTAATCAACGAATACATATTTTATCACCGAGTCTTGTAACACAAATATTGAACACCTTAGCGAATGAGCTTAGCCAACTAATTAATGAACGAATACATATTTTCTTTTTGGTTTATGATCTGCAATCAGTTTCTCACCCAAATCTCTCCCCATTATCACCTCCCAGTATGGTTCTACTGCATTAGCTAGCTGGATCTATTCTAGGCAGCTACAAGGTTGTGCTCCCAAATCCTTATTTTTTTTTGTTTTTGCTCGAACAAGGTTTACAACCCCTGCATACACACATAAATGTCTTAAACAAAGCACAAATCTTTCACAAAATGGCTACATAACAAAATATAGTAACCAAACCCAGAGTGTGCATACCTCGAGACTTCAGTGAAAGAGAAAGAGACTTCAAAGTTCAGAGGGCTATGTGCTTTTGGAAACATATATGGGGTGGCCTCTTCTATTTATACTTTCTTCTTTTTCCGCGTCGACATTTGTCGTAAAGTGAGCTTTTCCTCGAAGTACTTTTATGTGTGGCTGATGAAGTTGTGCTACTTTTTTTTTGGTCGAATGAAGTTGTGCTACTGATCTACAAAATTTCTAAAAGGAAGCACAAAATGTGACAAATAATTGGTATAGTATCTAGCAGACAGCCCAGACTCATCAAGTTTTAGAACTTGGTCCACAAATGTTATTCTTTAGATAGATTTTAAAAATCACAATTCAGTACAATATGAAAAATTAACAAGTGTCTCAGAAATAATTAAATTGTTCATGAAGAATCATATTTTTTTTGAAATTTTTTTTTAGTTGCTGACTATTAGTTGTCTGTATAAATAACCATATCGCTTTCAATTTCACGAATTACTCCTTACAATTTTCATAGCAAAAAAATACACTTTTTACAATAAATGTTGGAACTGGAAGAATTAGAATCAGTGGCGTGGAGAATTACTATGAGATAAATACAAAATGCATCATTCAAATTATATGCATTAATATATTAATCAACGAATACATATTTTATCACCAAGTCTTGTATCACAAATATTGAACACCTTAGCGAATGAGCTTAGCCAATATTTTCTTTTTGTTTTCCTGTTGCAATTAGCATGCAAGTCACGTGCACAGTTGATAGAAGCTCGACGTTAAGTTAATATCAATTATACTAGTCTTCTTGTGCATTTTGGTGTTTCATTTTATAAATTGCTAAATAAAAGGTGTTATATTTTGTGAGAAATTTTGAGTAAATTCACAGATTTAGTAGTATATATTTAAATTATTCTCTTTTGGTCTAATTTCTTTTATTTTCTCTCTCACTTGTTGCACTAGTTTGCTTCTATAGCGGATAATCCATTTTGGTTCTATTTTCTCTCTTTCCTTAGTAGCGTCATTTTGGTTATATTTGTTTGGACTTATAAACTAAAGTTAATCGCTTTAGTTGAATCAAGGGTTCTTTTTTAGATTTGTCTAATATTACTCAATTATGATGAATTCCGGATATCTTAGTTCTCTTAGAGCAAGTCCAATGGATATGTCATTTTTGCCATCTCAGCAAAAACGGTAACAAAAAATCAAAAAATTATTTCCAACCGATTAGTCAAAACTGATGTGGATTTGACATAGAGTCCCTTCATGTCAAATTTGACATGAACCAAGACTAATGTCACTTATTATTTTATCATTATTTTCTCTCTCCTTTATGTCACTTATTATTTTATCATTATTTTTCCTATTCTCTCTTTTAGCTCTTCCTCCTAATTTATATTATAATAATGTTTAAATTTTGACACATCCATTAGAGTAAAAAAATGTCAAACAATAACAATTCAAATTTGCCAAGTCACATGTCAAATTCAAATTTGACACTTTCTAAATAACATATCAATTGGACTTGCTCTTAAGAAAAAAAAAAGTAAATTCTTGATTGCACATTTTATTATATTGAATAAACCCACACGGTAAGAACATGAGAACCTTATATCCACTAAAAAGAGTCAATTGCTCAATTGGTTCACCCAAAAAAGCATCTCAATTTGTTATTGAACGTCCATTGCACAGTTCTTTGAACACTTTAGGTAGTGGCAGGTCCTTGAGCGGCAACTCTTCTTTTGTTTCCCATCTCCAATGGACAGCTCAATACTTTGACCAATACTCGAGGCTTTATATTATTTTATAAGCTTGCAAATGCTAGACACTTTCTTTAAGATAACCAAACTGTTTTGAGTAGGGCTGGGATCTTGTACCGAATTTTTGGTACCAAAACTGAATTTCCCGAACCGAATACCGAATGTTCGGTATAAACCGGTATTTTTTTTCAATACCGAACCGAACATAATACCGAATTATTGCAATCGGTCCGATTCGGTTTGAGTCCGAACCATACCGAATATTACCGAACCGAACCGAACTAGTGTAGGCAAGGGGTTTGACGTTTGAGGGTACTGGACTAGTGGTTTCTGAGCATGATAGCTTCTAAGAATCACATTACAGATATAAATGAAATGTATAGGACTATAGATTGTTACTTGTTTATGTGACTTGTCTGGTATTATAGATTAGTTATAGTTAACTCAACTTCTTCGATGCAGGTACCTCAGTAACCTCACAGTCTCACATAATGTATGATGGATTGATAATTAGACAATTAGTTACTTACATATTGCTGCATTAAGTATAAACTGTATGGTTCAATGGTTGTGTTACTTATGTAGGGACAAATTTCTTGCAGGTCTTAAGTTAACTATGTAGTTATTGTAGACTTGTAGTATGTAACTATGTACAATTGTACATTGTAGTTTTGATAATCCTTAAAATTGTTACTGTTTATGTGTATATTGTATATTTGTGAATGAATAGAACTTATACAAGTTGATTGTTGAAAGTTGATTTACTCATTCACATGATATTGTTGAGTTTTACTGTTTAGTACCGATTGGTACTGAATTGTACCGATACCGATCGGTACCGGTTCAGTTCGGTATCGAAGCTAAAAAATATAGTACCAAACCGATACCGAAACCGAATTATAAAGTCAGTACAGTTCCGGTATGAGTAAGATACCGGACCAAACCGGACCGATCCCAGCCCTAGTTTTGAGATTTGCAAGTGACCAGGAAACTCAAACAAAAAGGTTGCAACCTTGATTTGTGATGTGAGCTTATATAGCTTGAACCACGTCAGCATCACCCAGGTGAGAAGGCTATCCATCGTCTCCCAACGCACAATTTTCTGCTGCTGAATACCGATCGATCGAGTATGTTGTTCGAGTTGCTATTTTATATCACAAACATTTAGCTTTTGTGTGTGGATTTTGTTTCTTAATGCCAGGATTGCCAGCCAATCAAATCCATCAATCCATCAATATAACAAAATGGCTCATTACCCAGGCCGATCTCATGAGTCTAGTGAAGACTACCATGCGGTGAAGCATATGTTTCTGGAAACGATTTAAGCACGTCCCTAGGGGACTGGTTAAAACCGCATAGATATAGCAAAACCAAAACACACACAACTGATTAATACATTAACTGAGAGCAGATGTATCACGTACGAATCGAAAGACAATTGTTGTACCTTCAGCTATTCATTTAAATCTAATGCAATTTCATTTAACATTTCTTACTGAAATTTCTAGAAATCTGGCTGCGTGCAGGGATTTTAAGATAAAGCACACATCCAAAAACAGTCGAGTACAGAAATGATGTCCCAAAATTAACAATGTGCAAGTGAGGGGGGGATAAACAAATCAACCTCTTACCTACATTATTATAATATAATTTTCAGTTCCTGCTAATAAGCTGAATGACTTATAGTGCTGCAATGCACTCAATTTCAATCTTGGCGTCCAATGGCAATGCCGCCACCTGAAATGTTGACCGTGCTGGAGCTGGTGATGGAAAGTCTGCGAAGCAAAAATATAGCCAGCATGAATGGACAAGTATTGTGGTTCTATCAGACATGTCAGACATGAACTATAAAAACCATAACCACAAAGGCAAAATAAAAGGGTGGTATTCAACAAGGGATTGGCTTCGATAGATGTCCAGAAGGAGCCAGCTTGAGTAAAGGAGGGTGAAGAATTGGATTAGGATGAGCATAGGTCAATGGCTCTACCTCAGCCAATGTAACTAGAATAAGAAAAACAGCAAAACAAAGCCAAAAAAAAAAAAGAAAAAAAAAATAATTGGCATCCCCTTGAAAAAATATAGTTCAGTAACCGTGCTTCAAGTGTAACTAAATTTTAAATTAGATGTAGCTAATCTAATCATTTAAAAAAAAAAACCATTAACAGAGACAGTGGGCATAGAAATGTAGTAAATAAGCTTTTACTCTATAAAATCAAGAATTCAAGTGCTTAGAACACCATTCAATCCAACACTCGGTCTGTAAATAGAAGTGCTAATCAGATTTGTACCTACATAACTTCAGAATATCAAGATTTGGCATGGTTCAAAGATGGATCGTCTTGTGTCATATGCATATTTTACACATGAAAAATCAAACATTTTGTTCTAGGTATAGCATCATATTGATTTGAACTCACATTTAGCATAGATCTCATTGACTGCCTTGAAGTCTTTCAAGTCGGCCAACCTGCATAATAAGAAAAAGAAAGAAAGAAAAAAAAAAGAACCAACAAATTATCACTGCATTACTAATTTCTAGAATCAAGATTTGAGCAAAGGGGCAAAGAAGCCATACAAAATAGTTGTTTTGACCACGGATGAATAATCAGCACCACTTGCTTTCAATATTTCTCCCATATTCTTGAGAACCTGCAATAATTTTTAAACCCAAATTTGTCAAAACATCCTGCACTGCACAGCATTTAACTAACTCTACTGTTAAGCTGCTATTTTCTCTTAGGGGAGAGGTTATTGAGAATCAAATACGAAAGCTTTTCTTGCACTGTACAAGATAATTTATAAAAAGTAACAATGACCACTGTAATATTCTGCAGAGATTCTTCATAACTAAGTGTCCTCACTTGCTAACTTGGCTCGGTTCTAATTTTCTAATCAAGGGTTAATGATGCTATATCCCTCACACAATTACCCACTTAAGAAATTTTGTACACAGTTTCTACCTACAAAATCAACTAATACAGTTTCTCGGGCATCTTCACTCTATTGTTGCCTGACAATGACCTACAGTACTTATCCTACAGAGATATAGTACAAAATTGAATTATCCACCAACTACCAGATTATCCAACAGGCTGATTACTACTTTTCTCCAATGTTAACTCCCTTCATGATTATGAAGTCAAGATATCTGGCTTCGAAGTGACCATAACAAAGTAACAAAATTAAGAGCACTATCACCAATTATGTACACACAAATAAAATTAGATAACAGATTCCCACATTGTTTCAACATATCAACATACCTGCTCCGTCTGACCTTCAACATCATCGGAGACGAACTTTCCAGTCTACATTCCAACACGCAACACAGGATTTCATCATTCCAAATACTGATGCTTATGAGGAAACAAAAAACAAATTTCCACGAAAACAAACCTCCGGAATCAGACCAAGACAGCCAGACACATAGAGGACATTGTTAGCTTTGATTGCCTGAGAATAGGGTCCCAATGCAGCCGGAGCCTTATCTGTTTTCACAGCCTCCTTGATTCCTAAAACCCAACCCAAACAAAAACTACCCAATCTCAAAATTCATATGAACATTTCAATTCCCAACAAAAAGCCAAATCAAAACTTAGAATCACACATTTTACACAACACAACCAAACACAAAATAAAAAATCTTTCTCAACTGACTTTGTGACGTTGTAACTCTCAAACTCACTCTCAAACTCAAATAACCAGACATAAATAATGAAACCAGTGATGATCAATCTCTTACGAGTATCGGTAGAGATTGCCAAGCAAGCAAAGCGGGAAGAAGGCTTCGATGAGAGCGAGGATCGCCACAAGCCGGAGCCGGCCACCGAGGCACAGCCAACGCCGACGGCTAAGGGAGCCCGGGTGCGAAGTGCGGCCAAGTCAATCGTCGGCATGTGGAAGCTCCTCGCCGCAGACCACGCCATCTTCGAGTTCCTCACTTGAGCTTTCTGACTGCTTCGAACTGCAAATGTTTTGGTCTCACTGCTAAACTGTTGCTCTTGCTCGCTCACACACTCGCTCCTGTCTTGTTTTATCTTTGGGGCTTCCTCTTCTTCTTTGGTTGTGGGCCAAGCCCACACCTGTGATCGTTGGTAATTACTAATTAACTCGAATTATCGCGCCTAAGTTGGAGCATTCAACATTAATAAATACAGGACATGTTTATTAAACGAGAAATTAGAATAACTCCTGTCTCTATAGTGGTGACTTCCATTCTTCCTTAAAATGGATGTATACTAGTCAATCAATTGGATAATGAATTTCGCGTAGGCACTAAATCAATTTCACGAATGGCTCTCTAATTTTTATTATTTTAGGAGAGGTTATATTGACCCATGATGATTGAGGAATCAACTTTTTATTTTAAAATTATCTTCGTTATATATTAATACTCTAAAAATACATCTTTAAATACACATAATTCACATTTCGGATTTATGATGCATACACGTTAGTTCTGAATTATGATTCATACATGTTAGTAAACACATAAACGGACAATATTTTTACGATTGAACATGATTCAAGATTGCAAATGAACATAGATATAGAAATTACCCATCCTCTCTCCGGTTCCTTCTTTCTTCTATTTTTTGTCAGATTGCAAAATACTAGGGTAGCATGTAGCTAGGACCTATGTGACACTGGTAAAGGTGTTAGCTTTATGAAAATTTGTGTCCACGAGGTCCGACTACCGTGCGGATTTTCAAGGTGTGAATATTTTAATTTACTACAGTTCTGATAGTTCTTACGTGGTAATTGTCAAACCTTAGTTGGGAACCTGAAATCTTGCATATCATGAGTGCTTCATAAATTGTAATATTCGGTGTTCTCAAATTTTAAATAAACTTCACAAGTATATAAATTGGTTGTTGTAGAGGTTGTTTGAACTAAGGATTACCAAAATCTATCCCAACTCATTGACCAAATTCAAACAAGGAATTTTCTCTGAATTGTATGGGCATATTATGCCGACTGCTGAACCATTTTGGGACTGCTAGCTAGGCTTCTTCAATCCTTTGTGCTCTCCTATTGCTCATATTTGCTCAAAGAGCAATATAAAACATGGAACTAAATTGCTTGAAAATTCAATAAAAATCCAAGATTGAAGATATAAAAACGTAGGAAATAAAGACGAGGGTTATATCCTAATACAAAACAAAAAGAAATAAAAACGATATCTAAAGTTTGACCATTTTTTCCGTGTATCAGACCAAAACCTAAACCTAGTTGGTATCGGTGATCCCAGTCCAAATAGAAAAGAGATAAGAGGTCTGCAATACCTTCTCTATAAAATAGGGGGACCTGCCTGCGCGCCTTGTGATTCTTCACAATCTGAATTCTCAAGCAAAGAACTCCCTCGATATTTAGGGTTTTCCTTTTTTCATCGCTTTGCTAACCAAAAACGATGTATCAGCAATATATCGATTACAAGGACGGATGGGAGTTTTTGGAGAGGGAGAACTCCAAGCTGGAGCGAATTCTCGAAGGAGTACCTGAAAGATTCAGCTCAGAACAATACATGAAGATTTACACAATGATCTACAACATGTGCATTCAGAAGCCCCTAGCGATTACTCTAAACAGCTCTATGACGGATACACAGAGCTCTTCGAAAAGTACATCACCTCGACGGTGTTTCCTTTACTGAGAGAAAAGCACGACGAGTTCATGCTGCGTGAGCTTGTTCTAAGATGGTCCAATCACAAAGTCATGGTCAAGTGGCTCTCGCACTTCTTTCACTATCTCGATCGCTACTTCGTCCCTAAAAAGAACCTTCCTTTTCTCAAGGAGGCCGGACTTCAGACGTTTAAGGACCATGTTTATAAGGAGATGAATGAAAAGGCTAAGGACGTTCTGATAGCTCTTATTTTGAAGGAACGTGAAGGCGAGCAGATTGACAAAGCGCTGATGAAGAATGTGGTTGGTATATTCGTGGAGATTGGAATGGGAGAGGGGATGAAGAATTATGAGGAGGAGTTTGAAAAACACATGCTTGATGATTCCAGAGAGTACTACTCTCGAAAGGCCTCGGTTTGGATTGTGGAGGATTCTTGCCCCCAGTACATGGTGAAGGCCGAGGAGGCCTTAAGGAAGGAGAAGGAGAGAGTTTCACATTACCTTCACTCGAGCACCGAGCAGAAGCTTTTGGAGAGAGTACAGAAAGAGTTGTTGGTGATTCCAGGTCCAGAGCTGCTTGATAAAGAGGACTCCGGATGCCGAGCCTTGCTTCGAGCCGATAGGGAGGATGATTTGTCTAGGATGTTCAGGCTTTACCATCAAATACCGCAAGGGTTGGAACCTATTGCTGTTATGTTTAAGAATCATGTTACTAATGAAGGAACAGCCTTGGTGCAACAAGCCGAAGAAGCTATGGCAGCGGCTAGTGACAACAAGCCTGGCAGTGGTGCTGCTGAGGCAGGACTAGTATTTATCAAGAAAGTTATTGAGCTACATGATAAGTACATGGGATATGTGATCAACTGCTTTCAGAACCACTCGCTCTTCCACAAGGCCTTGAAAGAGGCTTTTGAGGTGTTTTGTAATAAGGCTATGGCAGGGTATTCGAGTGCGGAATTGCTTGCTACATTCTGCGACAGTATCCTCAAGAAGAAGAATGCTGGGGGTGGGGGTGCGGGTGCGAAAAGTGAAGAGGACGTGGAAGAAACTCTTGAAAAGGTTGTAACGGTGCTTGCATATATTGTTAAAAGGTTAATGCTTTCCTGAGAGAATTAGGAGACAGTGTGGAAAAGCTGATATGCTTTCCAGCAGCTGCTTCACTGTTTATTCCCACTGAGTTTTTCAACTTAGATATTTGTAGTATCATAGTACTATAATTTGTCAAGTTGATCTCTAGCTTACTAGCCTTAGATATTTTGTAGGTTACTTTGTGCCCCCTATAAAAGGAAAGTGTTTACACTGTAATCGATAAGAATTTTCAGATCAAAGAAAAGCTGCATAAGTTTAGTCATCTAATCTTCTTCACACACCCGCTCGCCACACCGTTCGCCAAGAACAGAGTGTGAAATACTTCGCTCGCCAGAGTTAAAAGTTGAAGTATCATGAATTCTAACATGGATTCCAACATGGTATCAGAGCTCTGTTGATCAATATCAACTGGGGTGTACCATCTGATTGATTCAGAAACAAAAAAAACAAACACAAGTCTTATTTTTCTGTTACTGGTATGGCTACATCAGGAAGTTCAGAAAACAGAGTTCCAATCTTCAATGGAGAGAACTTTGATTTTTGGATAATCAAGATGGAGACCATGTTCATCTCACGAGATCTATGGAGCCTCGTAGAAGAAGGATACAAGAGACCAGATGCAGAAGAGGAGCAAACAATTGCGCAAATGGCAGAACTGAAGTCCAACATCAAAAAGGATGCAAGAGCACTCAACATCTTATAGACTTCGGTCACAGATGAGATTTTTCCCAGAATCTCAAATGAGAAGACAGTCAAAGCAGCATGGGATGTACTCAGCCTTAAATATAGAGGATCTGTAAGAGTCAGAGCTGTCAAGGTACAATCTATTAGAAGAGATTTTGAGTATACAAAAATGAATGACACTGAGTTGTTAGGTGATTATAGCACCAGATTGACGAATATTGTTAATCAAATGAGAACCTACAAGAAACCAATACATGAGAAGAGGGTAGTACAGAAAATCCTTATGATCTTGAATAGGAAGTATGATGCTATAGTGAGTATTATAGAGGAGACTAGGGATCTGGAAACTCTAGGTGTTCAGGATCTGATGGGGACTCTGAAAGCTTTCGATCATAGGTTGTCTAGTCATGATGAAGAGGCTGAAAAGGCTTTCCAATCACTCAACCTTAACTCTAACAGGAGTGAGCCATCTAGTTCAAATTCTAAGCAGAAAAAGAATTGGAAAGGTAAAGGAAAGAAGTGGGAGGGAAAATCAAATCCAGCGGATGAAGAGCAACAATGAGGAGAGTAGCAACTCAGGGTATAACAAATGCACTGTCTGTAATAAGCTTCATGCAGGCGAGTGTTGGTTCAAAGGGAAACCAAAATGCTCAAACTGTGAAAAGTTTGGTCATGTGAAGAAGGATTGTAACTACAAGGGAAATCAACAGGCGAACAGCATTGAAGCGAGTGACTCAAACATGTTCTGTGTTACTCATGCTGCGAGTGCCTGCAGTAGAAGAAAATGTGTGGCTTGTTGATAGTGCTTGCAGTAATCACATGACGGCGAATGCCAACCTTCTACATGATATAGACTGCAACAGCATCACAAGAGTGAAAATGGGCAATGGAATGATGGTGGATACAAAAGGCAAGGGAAGCATTGCTGTTGAAACCAAGTCTGGAAAGATGTACATCAGAGATGTGATGTTGGTTCCAACTCTGGATTCTAATCTGCTAAGTGTCGGACAGCTCATTGAGCACAAATATCACTTTCATTTTGGTGATGACACTTGCAAGATATATCAGAAAGAGAGCAGCAAGAACCTGATGGTAGAAATCCAGATGAAGAGGAACAGAATTTTTCCTCTGACCCTCAAATATGCAACTGAAAGTGCAAGAAGTATGGAGCTAAAGGATGATTCCTGGCTCTGGCACAAGAGACTTGGACACTTGAATTTCCAGAGTCTCAAGTTGCTGCATCAAAAGGGAATGGTGCAGGGTCTACCAAAAATAATGATGCAAATGAAGTGTGTGTAGGATGTGCATTGGGGAAGCATCACACACTCCTATTTCCGAAGAGAAAAGCCTGGAGAGCAAAAGTACCTCTGGAGCTGGTACATTCTGATGTTTGTGGTCCAATGAGAACTACAACTGATGGAGGAAATAGATACTTTCTGACCTTCATAGATGATTTCACAATGATGACTTGGGTTTATTTCCTAAGGCAAAAGTCTGATGTGTTCGCCGTGTTCAGAAAGTTTCAAGCAATGGTGGAGAGACAATCTGACCTCAAACTGAAGAAGTTAAGAACAGATAGAGGTGGCGAGTACACATCAAATGAATTCAAGAAGTTCTGTGAAGACATTGGGCTGGAAAGGCAGCTCACTGTTAGTTACACGCCATAGCAGAATGGCGTAGCTGAAAGAAAAAACAGAACGATCATTGAGATGGCAAAGTTCATGCTCCATGACAAGTCAGTACCTCAAGTATATTGGGGAGAAGCAGTAAATACTGCAGTGTATTTGATGAACAGACATCCAACTGTTGCTGTCCAAGGAAAGACTCCTTTTGAAGCATGGAGTGGCAGGAAGCCAATAAGTGTAAATCACTTGAGGGTGTTTGGTTCAATCTGCTATGCACATATCCCAGAGGAGCTGAGATATAAACTGGATGAAACCAGTGAGAAGTGTGTATTCATGGGATACAGCTCTCAATCAAAGGGCTATAGGCTCTTCAATCTGCAGAAGAAGAAGATGATAATCTGCAAAGATGTTCTCTTCAGTGAGAATTCATCATGGGATTGGAACCAAGGTTCAGCCCAAAAGAAAGAAGGAAAAGTTCAAAATGAACAAGTGGATCCAGAAACTCTGGAACTCAATCCGCCAGAAACGGACTCACCAGAAGCTCACTTGCAAGCAAGTCAATCACATCCGCCAGCGACACATCCGCTAACATCTCACTCGCCAGAATCTTCAGGAGTTCAATCAACACTAAGTTCGCCTCCAATGAGAATGCGAAGCTTGAATGAAGTGTATGAAAGCTGCAATGCATGCTTATTTGAGCCAGAAAGATTTGAAGAAGCAGTGAAGGAAAATGAATGGCGAACTGCAATGCAAGATGAGATAAATGTGATTGTGAAGAACAACACATGGGAGCTAGTTGACAAACCAGACAACAAGGATGTCATAGGTTTGAAGTGGATATACAAGACCAAGCTGAACTCAGACGGGTCTGTACAAAGAAACAAAGCAAGATTGGTGGCGAAGGGATACTCGCAGATACCCGGAGTGGATTTCAATGAGACCTTTGCACCAGTGGCAAGGCATGAGACCATAAGAGGTCTGATTTCCATTTCTGCACAAAAGGGTTGGTATCTACACCAACTTGATGTCAAATCGGCGTTTCTAAATGGAGTGCTGAAAGAAGAAGTATATGTGGAACAACCACAAGGTTTCATCATCAAAGGCAAAGAGCAGAAAGTTTACAAACTGAAGAAAGCTCTATATGGCCTGAAACAAGCCCCAAGAGCTTGGTATGGTGAGATCGATTCCTATTTCACAACAAGAGGTTTTCAAAGGAGTGAAAACGAACCTGCCATTTACACAAAGACTGAAGGTAAATCAAGCATTCTTATCGTCTCCTTATATGTTGATGATCTGATATTTACCGGAAGCTGTGAAAAAATGATTTCAAATTTCAAGTCTGATATGATGAAGAAATATGAAATGAGTGATTTGGGAATCCTGCATTACTTTCTGGGAATTGAAATAATTCAAGGAGTGGAGGGAATCTTCATCACCCAGAAAAGATATGCGAAGACTATACTAGAGAAGTTCAAAATGCTTGGTTGCAATGCAGTTGCAATTCCTCTAGTGGTCAGTGAAAAATTCTCCAAAGAAGATGGGAGTGATCCTGCGGATGAGAATTTATACAGAAGCTTAGTGGGAAGCCTGCTATACTTGACTGCAACAAGACCAGACATAATGTATGCAGCAAGTTTGATGTCCAGATTTATGCACAATCCAACCAAGATACACTATGGAGCTGTAAAGAGAATCCTGAGATACATCCAAGGAACAATGGACTTTGGAATCCTATATGAGAGGAATGTAGAATCAAAACAATTTGGGTTCTGTGACAGTGACTGAGGAGGAAGTGTAGACGACTTGAAGAGCACATCTGGATATACTTTCACACTAGGAACATGAGTATTCTCCTGGGCTTCAAAGAAGCAGAAATCAGTGGCATTGTCCACAGCTCATGAAGCCGAATACGTCGCAGCTTCACTCGCCACTTCACAAGCAATATGGCTAAGGAGAGTCATAGAAGACTTTGACGAGAAGAACAGAACAGCAACAACCATTCTCAGCAATAACAAGTCTGCAATCGCCATGAGCAAGAATCATGTCTATCACAATCAGGCAAAGCACATCGCCTTGAAGTTTCATTACATCAGGGATGCAGTCGAGGAGAATGAGATTGATTTGGTGTACTGCAATACAGACGACCAAGTTGCTGATATCTTCACCAAGGCACTCGCCAGAGATAGGTTTGAATACCTACGAGGCCTGTTCGGAATGATAAGGCAAAGCATTAAGGGGGAGTGTTAAAAGGTTAATGCTTTCCTGGGAGAACTAGGAGACAGTGTGAAAAAGCTGATATGCTTTCCAGCAGCTGCTTCACTGTTCATTCCCACTGAGTTTTTCAACTTAGATATTTGTAGTATCATAGTACTATAATTTGTCAAGTTGATCTCTAGCTTACTAGCCTTAGATATTTTGTAGGTTACTTTGTGCCCCTATAAAAGGGAAGTGTTTACACTGTAATCGATAAGAATTTTGAGATCAAAAAGGGCTGCATAAGTTCAGTCATCTAATCTTCTTCACACACCCGCTCGCCACACCGTTCGCCAAAAACAGAGTGTGAAATACTTCGCCCGCCAGAGTTAAAAGTTAAAGTATCATGAATTCTAACATGGATTCCAACATATATTAGCGACAATGATCTTTTCTCTGAATTCTGCAGGAAGAAACTTGCCCGTAGGCTGCTTAATGATAGTAATAATGTAAATCATGATGCTGAGGGAATGCTTCTAACCAAGATGAAGCAACAAAATGGCGCACAGTTCAGTTCTAAGATGGAGGGAATGGTCAGCGATATTAATGTTTCTAAGGAATTCATGAGGAGTTTCCAAGATGAAGTTCCAAAGCCTGGGTTAGATTTCTCAGTCACTGTTCTAACCACTGGTAATTGGCCATCCTACAAAACCTCTGATCTTCACCTTCCTGAAGAGATGGTCAAGTGTGTAGAAGTGTTCAAACAATATTTTGACAGCAAAAAGAAAAGCAGAAAACTTACATGGATTTATTCAATGGGCAGTTGCTCTGTTCGAGGCAACTTTGAACCATAACCTATTGATTTGACTTTAACAACCTATCTCCTGCTGCTCTTCAACTCCTCGGAGACATTGAGCTTTTCAGAGATAGTGACTCAGTCCAATCTTCCCATCGATGATGTGCAGAGAACACTTCATTCACTTTCGTGTGCCAAGTACAAGATCCTTCTGAAGGAGCCTAACACAAAGACAATCTCCCAGAGCGACACTTTTACGTTCAACTCGAAGTTCACTGATAAATTGAGGAAATTCAGGGTCCCTATGCCGCCGGTGCAGGATGAAAGGAAGAAGGTGACTGAAGATGTGGACAAAGAGCGCAAGTACACCATTGATGCTGCACTGGTGAGGATTATGAAGAGTCGAAAAGTGCTGGGACATCAACAACTGGTCACCGAGTGTATTGAGCAGCTGCAGAAGATGTTCAAGCCAGACATCAAAACAATCAAGAGGCGTATTGAGGACCTCATCACCCGTGACTACCTTGAGAGAGATCCGGAGAACCCCAACACATTTAAATATCTTGCATAATTTTTACCTTTAGGGCTACACTTTATGTTTCTTTGTTCTTTTAACATTAATTTAATTATTTTTCAGGGATGAATCTGCAAAGAATGCAACTGCTTTCCAACTTTTGTCTGCTATACTATGGCTATTATTCTTCTTTTTTGGAAATGATATGGCTCTTATTTTTGGTCTACAAGGAAAATATGGAAGATGAACTTGAAGACATTTGTAACAAACAGAAGCTTATAATTAGCTGCTACACCTTTTACCGTATGTGAAGCCAAAACCAAGAAATCACTGTTTCCATTATTGTATATGCTCCTTCGTTGACACAATCTGAATCTCCAACATGCAATAGGTTCACGTACAAGAATGGCAACTATGTCTTAGGACTTACGTTTTCTTGTTTATACGTACATCCCTGTGAGATCACCTAGCTAGAAAGCTGTCTTCTTTGTGCTTCTTTACTTGTTCAATTCTGGTTACAAAATTCTGTTGTTTATGAATCAAGTTCTTTTTCATCCAACAATGGGAGAATTTTCATTAGAGACATAATAATTAATTAATACAGCAATCCTTGAATTTTAGATAAAAGACATTACGGAGTTGCGTTTACGAGAAGGTGAAGGGTAATGTGGTGAATTGTGTGGTTGGGTTGATTGATAGGGAGAGGGAGGGGGAGCAGATTGATAGGGGGCTGGTGAAGAATGTGGTGGATGTGTTTGTGGAGGTTGGGATGGGGGAGATGGGGGGTTACGAGGCGGATTTTGAGGCGGTGATGCTGGAGGATAGCGGTGGGTATTACTCGCGCAAGGCGGCGAGGTGGATTTTGGAGGATTCGTGTCCAGAGTATATGGTGAAGGCGGAGGAGTGCTTGAGGAGGGAGAGGGAGAGGGCTAAGGTTTACTTGCATTCGAGTAGCGAGGAGAAGCTGGTGGGGAAAGTGGAGCATGAGCTGTTGGTGGTTCATGCCCCGCGGCTGATTGAGAATGAGGAGTCTGGGTGTCGTGCTTTGATCCGTGGCGAGAAGGTGGAGGATTTGAGTAGGATGTTTAGGCTTTATTGTAAGATACCTAAGGGATTGGAGCCTGTTGGGAAGGCGTTTAGGGAACACATTACGGATGAAGGTAAGGCGTTGGTTCAGCAGGCGGAAGATGCTGCGAGTGGTCAGCAGGGTACGAAAGGAGCTGGGGTGGAAGTGGGACTGACCCTTGTGAGGAAATTTTTGGAGCTCCATGATAATTATATGGCGTATGTCAATGGTTACTTTGTGAACCACTCAGTCTTTCACAAGGCTTTGAAAGAGGCTTTTGATGTGTTTTGCAATAAGTCTGTTGCTGGGAGTTCAAGTGCTGAATTACTTGCTGGATTCTGTGATAGTTTACTCAAGAAGGGGAGTAGTGAGAAGTTGAGTGATGAGACGATTGAGGTAACTCTTGAGAAAGCTCTTGTGCTGCTTGCTTATTATAATGAGAAAGACATTTTTGCAGAATTCTCTAGGAAAAAGCTTGCCCATCGGCTTCTATTTGATCGGAGTGCTAAAGAAGACCATGAGAAAAGTTTTCTAACCAAGCTGAAACAGCAAGGTGGTGTACAGCTCACCTCAAAGATGGAAAGGATGGTGAGTCCAACTATTGTTGCTTGCATGTTCCAATTTCAGTAGATGTAAAATTGAATTCTGCAACTGTTATTTTCTTGCAGGTCCAAGATATGACAATGGTAAAGGAAAAGCAGACCAATTTCGAACAATATCTTGGAACCAACCCAACTATTAAACTTGGTATCGACTTTTCAGTCATTGTTCTTAGAACTGGTTGCTGGCCAAGTTACAAATCATCTCCTCTTAACCTTCCTGAAGAGATGGTCCAGTGCATTGAAGTGTTCAAAAAATTCTACGCAACACAAAGGAAGGACAGTAAATTGATATGGGTTTACTCATTGGGAACGTGCAACCTTGTTGGGAAGTTTGATCCAAAGCCCATTGAATTGGTTGTAGCAACCTATCAAGCAGCTCTCTTGCTGCTTTTTAATCATGCTGATAGATTAAGCTTTTCAGAAATAATGACTCAGCTAAATCTCAGCAATGAGGATGTGGTTAGATTGCTTACTTCACTGTCATGTGCCAAGTACAAGATCCTGATTAAGGAGCCAAATACCAAGACTGTTAAGCCAGATGACAGCTTTGTTTTCAACTCCAAGTTTACTGACAGGATGAGGAAAATTAGGATTCCTCTCCCACCAATGGTTGATGAAAAGAAGAAAGTGACCGAAGATGTTGAGAAAGAGCGGAAGTATGCTATTGATGCGGCACTTGTGAGGATTATGAAGAGTCGAAAAATTTTGGGCTATCAAAAATTAATCTTGGAGTGTGTTGAGATACTGCAGCCCATATTCAAGCCGGACATCAAAGCAATTAAAAAGCGCATTGAAGATCTAATTTCCCGTGAGTACTTGGAGAGGGACCAGGAAGACTCCAATACTTTCAAGTATCTAGCCTGACTTAAGGTAGCATTTTAGTCTTCATAGAACTCTACCACAACATGATGTGCATTTTGTGCAGGGCTTTAGAAATTCTAGGCTTTTTGTCCAGTTCAGCCTTAACTGTCCACTGTAGTACTGTGTTACTCAGGTAATGTCATCTGCAGTGATTACTCTTTTGAAACTGTGATTACAGATGACTGATGAATATGGTTTCAAAATCAGAAATAGTTTTGCAGTTTGTTGTCATCAAATTTATTTTAACCTTATATTCATGATATTGTGTTCATCATTGTATATGGTAACAATTTTATCAAACTGCATAATCAAGATTTCTGAAGGGCATCAAGTAGTCAGTGTTGTATGGTGCATTGTGGTATATCTTGCAAAATGAATGTGGGGTGTTTTTTCAAGTATGTGAAAAGAAAGCTCTGAGGTGGTGTGCATAATTGCTACAAGATATATACTTCCTCTTACAATTTGTTTGTCTTTGTCAGTATAAGTTATAATGTTATATTGCTTAACATTCTGAATCTATGCTCTCAGTTATCATTGGACCACTCTGTGGTAGTCTATAAGAAAGGTAAGCCTCAATTCTATGGGGATATAGATATTCAGGAAACTTATACTTTAGTTTATGGTACTTTTTGAACTGATCATATGAGTCATATTGCTTGTTATATTTGCCATTGGCATATGCCTCATGGAAGATCTCCCCAGACAACTTGGTCACCTGTATTCATGTGTGGTCCATAAATCTGTTACATAGAAAGACTTCTGTTCTAATAGCTTTCAGCACCTTGGGAAATGCTCATTGTGATTGTGTTACAAACTTACAATGAACTTTTAGGCTTCTAATTTAGGCAGTAACTTGTAAGTAAGTTGGTCAACAAACTGATTCAGAAACTCGATCTATGGCTAGAAGATAAATGTTACCGTCAGAAATAACTTAGTCCAGCAGTATTCTAGAGTTTAGGAATCTGTCTATAAGTTACTTTGTGTTGAGCAGAACAAGTTCCATGCTGTTACTTACATTTATCTCAACAGCGTGATACAAGTGGTGCTGGAGTCTGATTCCCAATCAAACTTTTTCCTTGCCCCTCTTCATCATGAATAGAATTTGCGGCTTGCATCATTTTTTTTTTGCTTCCCTTCGATGGAGTTGACGAACAGCTCAACTTGACGTTGCTGCCTTAGAATTTGGTTCTAGAACTCAGCCTTCCTTGTCTATGTACTCCGAAGAAATGAAGAAAATGAATCCCTATTGCTGACGCCGTTGGTTCCCTTTGCAGCTAAGAAGCCTGTCAGGAACAGGCGGGTATGGACACAAGTATTTTTCTTTAGGGGTATGTTTCTTCCGCAAGTCATGCACGAGTGGATCTTCAACCTTAATTTCTCGCCATCATGAAAACGTGCCAGTTATCCATTATTGTGATAGACCGGTTACTCTATTTGACTACTTCCACTTCACCTCGTCCACGATTTAATGTGTCCACAACCCAATTTATTCGTGACTTGATCCGTCGACAACTTACTTGTCCGCGATTGGATCTGTCCTCAACCCAATTCGTCTGCGACTCAATACATCCATAACCCAGTTCGAGCATAGCCCAATTCGGCTTTGGCCCAATTCATCCACAAATCCAATTTAACACTAACGTTATACTTCTCACCAAGATGACATTCACGTTGCTTTACATTCTCGATAACATTTTGTCAGTGACACAATTAACCATGAGCCTATGTCATTTTCCACCATGACTTAATTCACCATGAAGTAATTGCATTTTGACCGCGATGAGATCCACCGTGAAGCTATTCTACTTTGTCCACAACATGATCCACCTCAAGGAAATATTTCATGTCCAGCGATATACATCTCTCTAGCGCCTTAAAACATGCTTTGAAAATATTTACCCCCACAAAGGATGGTTGCCGGAGTTGCCAATAAAGACCACATTTATATCCACAACACCATCTACAATGGGGATGCTTAATGAGGACAATGGAGGCAGATTGACTGGGGACTACTGAGAGATGTGGACATGTATGTAGTGAAGATGATGAGGGATAGTTGTGATTACTATCCCACTAGTTGATGAAAGGATGAAAGTGGTTGAGGAATAAGTGGACAAAGACATATGCCATTGATGCTGCAATTCTAAGGATTACGAAGAGTAAGGAATGGTTTAGGCTATGAAGAATTAGCCATGGAGTCTTTTGAGCAATTGCAACTCATGCATGTTCAAAGCGGACATCAAAGCCATTAAGAAGCTGGAGATCGAGGGAAGAGGAAAACCTTAGCATCGATCTTCAAATCTCTTGCATGATTGCAGAACATTTGCCTAACTTGGGAATTAGATGTTGGAACTTGGAAGTACAGGTAACTGGAACATGATCCTATAGTATCTGCGGCATAGCTAGGAATACATCTTAAATCGATTGGAGAATATAGTGCAACTTCCTTTTGTGCAATTTAACCTTATAAGCACATCGATCTATGATACCTAGTCTTACTTAGTACAGTTGAAATTAAGCACTTGGGTTTCGTACAGAATTGCTAGAAATATTTACTTCCTCTCACAATTATATCTAAGTTTCAGCCACCAGCAAGTTAGAATTCTGTGTTGTCACCGACGTAAATTCTACACATAGGGCAAGAGCCTTGACGCCTTAGCCATATGTCTATGCAGGCCAAGTGAAACAAGTGCCTACAGATGGGAAGTTCTCTTGTATACTCTCCATCCTCCAGTTCCTGCAAATTTGACTCATCATAATTAGTTTCGGTTGCTTTTACTCGGCAAAAACTATGACTCAGTCTTGTTTCAGGCTCACGAATCGCTTGCATACAAGTTCAGGTTGTAAGAGAATTGCTTACCTGTAAGCAAATGGAGCAGCATAACTCATCGGAAGAATTTATGAAATCGTCAGAATGAAATGTACTTCGAGGGAGATTTTGAATGCATTCTTGGGATAACCCCCTTCCTCCACTGATGTCATAGAGTTCATAAACCTCTCTGTAAGTCTCCAGCGTGTTCACCTGCTCAGGAAGTTTCAGATTGTCACTTGAAATTGATATGTAAAAACTAGTTAACTACTACTTACTGGGAGTGATACTTACTTGCCAATGATAGGCTTTTAGCACAGCAAAGCTCACCCACTCCATAAACACCTTCCCATTTACCATCCCACCTAATAGAGCAACCTAAAACATGTAAAATACCATTACTTATCAACATCAAGATGAACCTCCTCAGTATATTAGAATGACTATGACAACTACATACCACATTCATTACATGCATACAACTTAAAATACTGATTATATTACAGTAATGATTTCTTGAAATTCAAGATTGCGTTAAGGTTGATCATATGAAACAAAAAGTGAAACTTTTTCCAATAGTTTCAACTAGGAGCACTAGGCAGTAGTAAAATTCTTCTGTTACTCAAAATTGCTTCTCAGTTTCCACCAAATGCGGTCAAAATGTTTTCAAACATGTTCTTACATGTAAATTTTTTACCTTAGACAATGGCTGCCCATGAGCTACCGAATCCATCAACTGAATGGCAGCAATAGCCCCCGTCAGACTGCCTATTCCGGCTCCAACAGAAAACCCGGTTTCTGTCATCTGGCCTTTGATGGCTCCATGAATTGCTCCCAGTAAAGCTCCTCCTACAAAACCCACAATCTTCTTTTAAAAACAGAGGAATACAGCAAAATGATCTGTTAGGTATTACTTTGTGAATTTGTGATGACCAAGGACCAACTTCCCATTTTAGACAGAGAAAACCTTCTACTTACAAAACTTATACACATACCTACTGCAAGAATGCAGGTAAATGCAGCAAGAAGAACACTGTTAGTAACTCCAATCAAAGCTCCACTTCCCAAACCCTCAAGTGTAGCCAAAACCCACAAAGAAACAACTTCTTTAGACCTCAATGCACCCTCCAATAACCCTAAAGACAATTCCTCCCACAGATTAGACATGTTCAAGTGTTGAGTAGGAACAGAGTAAGAGGTAGACTGGTGAAGGAACCAGAAGATGAGCTTGAATTTAAAGAGTTAGGAGTGGAAGAATATCTAGGCATTTAAGAAGTTTCTAACAATAAAGCGCCACCAATCACATGTTTTATATTATTATACACAAGAAGCAGTGTAGCGTCTAGGAATGAGACTACACAAAATGCTACGAGCCTACGAGCAAGCAATCCCCTATAATTGATGGACAAATAAGGCATGTTTTTCTTCTCATAAACTTTTCCATTTTTTGGTACATAGAAAACAATTGCTCACCAAACTTCCCACTAATCCTAATCAACACTTACTAATTAAGCATTGCTCAATCAAGAGTGTTGACAGTAGCCGCAGAGGGGCTACAGCAAGCCCACAGACCCGCGGCAGTACACCAGGGCCCGGCCCAGGACTCAGGATCGGAGCACCAGCACCAGGCCTCGGGGCCCAGCGGTCTATCCTGCCTCCAAGGGTCCTGGGACCAGGGGCGCCTGCCTGCCAAAGAGGGCACCAGAATATCCAAACAGAAGGGAACCAGTCCCACATCGAAGGGCAAGGCCAGCCCTCACCCTCAACCACCTATATATGGGCATCGACTACCACCATAAATAGGTAACTTGTCTCCCTCCCTGCTTACATACGTGCCCAGGTTATATATATTCCAACTATACTAACTTAGGCATCGGAGAGGTGAAGGCCGGCCCGCCCGGTATTCCCCTTAGTAAGCAGGATTGCAGGAGATCGAGTTGGATTCATCAAGTATCTACCAAGACCCCCGGGTTTAGGCAGAAACAATTGGCGCCGTCTGTGGGAACTCTGAACAAGAAGCCGTGCAAGCAACACCGCTGGCTGAGATTGTGGGAATGAGTCAAGAGAAAGGAACTACTGAGGAAGGGCGTATTGCAGCTGTGCAAACGCTCGCCTCCACCCCTGTCGTCACGCGGGAGATGCGTGGCGAGCAGGGCAGCGATTTGGGAAGGAGCCGTGGAGGGCCCTCCGGTGATCCAGAGCCCCGCCACGAGAGCTCGCACGGGAAAGACCCGATAGAGGACGAAGGCAGCCCAGTGCTTCGTGGCCTATCCCTGACGTTCTCGGATGATCCGAGTGATCAGTCTGAGAGCCAGGATCAAGACCCCACGTACAGCCCCGACCATGACGGCTTGGCGGGAAAGGTACGGGCAATGGCCGCGGAAGTTAGTCGTCTCAGAGAGGAGAACGACCGGGACCGAGCCAAGTCCCAGGCCCGATACGAAGAGATAGAGGCAGTAAACACCGCCCTGGTAGCCGCCCTAGAGAGGGGGCAGCAGCGCAGTGCTGCCATGGCCGAGGCACAAGCCGCACCCCTGCTATTCCAACCCCGGCGGCTAGAGGCTGGACAATCTTCGGGCGCCCGATCCAGCGAGCCTATACGGGAGAAGTCACGAGCCGACGAGGACTTGCCGAAGAGCACGCCCGCCTCCCACCAGCCGCACACTTCGTCCGTGGGTGAAGTGGATACTCCAACCGCCCGGGCGCTGCAACTGCTAGCCAGCACCGTGTCGGATCTGAAGGCCCAGATGGAGGCAAACGAGAGGAGAGCGGCCCGGCCATTGGAAGGCGCCCGGTTCAACGAGCGCATGGGCCCCTTTTCACACCGAGTCATAGAGTCGGGGAGATCTGGCAACCAGAAGTCCCTCAAGCTCACCTATTCCGGGTCCGGTTGCCCGTATCAGCATCTGGACAGCTTCCGATCCCAGACCTGCGCCAAGGGTTACTCCGATGCAATCTGTTGCAACATCTTCCAGGAGACCCTGTCCGGAGAAGCGCTCAGTTGGTTCTACGAGCTTCCTGCGAATTCAATCGAGGCATTCGAACAGCTGGCTGACCGGTTCGTAGGCCGCTTCATCCTCCGAGTCGAGGGAGCGCGGACATCCACCGTCCTCTTCAACTGCATCCAAGCCCCCGGGGAAGAGTTGAGAACCTTTGTCAACCGGTGGCAGACGGCCACGGCCGGAGTTCGGAACTTGGACAAAGGCATCGCCGAGATGGCATTCAAGCAGGGGCTTCGGGCAGGGAAGTTTTCCTACGCCGTCAGGGTAGAACTCCCTCAGGGCTACGACGAGTTGATGGCTATGGCCATCCGGCATGCCCAGGCTGATCATGAGACCTACGGGAACCACCTGCTAAAGAGGAAGCGGGATGAGCAGTCTTTGGACCATCCCCGGGTAGAGGATCCCCCGCGCAGTCACGAGAGCAAACCCGGCCAGCGAGCCGAGCACGGGAGTCGCCGACCCGGCCGGAACAACAACAACAACGGCAAGACCTGGCCGCAGCGACAGCAGAGACCCTTCTCTGACAGGCCCCAGCCTCGGACCGAGAACAAACCTGCACCGTACCACCAAGAGCGCCCCCTGGCAATTATGCCAGCACCCCCGGCTAATCAAGAAGTCTTCTCCACTCTCACCGCATCATATGAGGACATCCTGCTGGAGAATGCGGACGTCATTGCCCCACCGCCCCAGAGAAGGTACCCCAAGGGGAAGCTCACGACGGCGCAGACAGGCAAGTACTGCTCGTACCACGATGAGGCAACTCATCGGACGAACCAGTGCTTCGCCCTCAAGACTGCAGTGCAGGGCTTGATTGACAGCGGCCAGCTCCAGAGATATGTAGGGGAGAGAGGAGCAGGCCCCGACCGGGAGGGTAACCCGGCCTGGTAAACCCGCTGGGTCCAGGCGGCTAGTTTGGCATATCGCCGGTTCAACCGATTGTAAAGATCAAATATATGCAAACTACTTTTGAAAACTCTGGCCCCGCAAGCTCAGACATATATATTCATAGTTAAAGTATCCAAAAAGTAAACCGCTCCGGAGAGTTTCTTTTACAAGCAAAAGCGAGAAAAACATCCTATGGAGCCGCATCTCCAGCGGTGGCTTCGTCGTCGACCTCAGCTCCGGCAGGTTCGGCACTGTTGGTAAAAGAATCCAAGTGCGAGCGATGTTCTGCTCCTGACTGTTTCTCCACCGCCAGCTGCTGGATAACCGGCTCCACAGGAGCATTTCCTTCGGCAGAGGTACCAGGCATCAGGGAAGTATTTAACCACCCCTTCGCCGCCCATTCCGTGTAGGCATCTGAGATGCCTTCCTCCCGGGCCTTCTCCAGGCAGTCCAGGAACCGATTGCTCTCCTCGTATTGAAGAACGAACCGGTCGAACTGTCCCGGATCATCTCCGCCAGCAGCAGCAGCGGCGGCACGCGCCTGGAGCTCGTCTATCTTGGCCTCCAGCTCGGCCCTCTCAGCGTCAGCCCGCTCCCGCTCCCTCTCCATGCTCCGGTTCTGCTCCTCCAGCTCCCGGGCCCTCTCCTCCATCTTCCTGGCCTTTTCCTCCATCTTCTTGGCTCTCTCCTCCGCCCTGGCCTTCTCCCGATCCGAGCGGGACTTCTCCACCTCCAGAAGCTTCTGAGACCTGGATAGCGCAGCTATCTGCCTCTTCAGCACCGGGAGCTCCTCACTTGCATCCGACTGGTACAGGTGGTAGAGCAGCTGCAGGACAGTAAAGGCCGTCAAGTGGCAAAGAAAGAAGGCGGGATATAAGCAATACGGTGGTACCATGCGATACTTACCCGGAGGATGGATTCCTTGCATTTTGGCCGGTTGCCACCCGCCAGCACGCCATCAACCCCGGGCCTGTCCAGGCCGAAGTTGGCCAGGTCCGCCATCATCTGCCGAACGAGAGTATTGTCCGGACTTCCCATACCCACCTCCGCAGGCGCAGGACTGCTCTGGCGGGCCGCTCCGGCTCCCTCCCCAGCATGGGATGTTACGCTGCTGGTTGTCCTGACCCGCTTCGCCAGGACCTCCCGGGATGATCCGCCAGTTAGCGTCACCAGCAAAGGGGACGGACCCTCCGGCCCTTTCCGCTTCTCTCCCCGCCCTTCGGGAGCGGCGGCACGTGCGCTTGCACGAGGAACAAAAGCAGCGATACCCAGGCTCGCCGCACGGTTGGGGACCCTGTTTTCTCCCCCAGGAACCCGTACCGGTCCCCCGGTGCTCTTGCCCTTCCCTGGCACCGTTGCTGCCACAGAGTGATGGGTCTTCACTCGCTCCGGCACGTAGGACGATTCGTCCAGATCCCGGGCCTGGGGCTCCGCATGCAACGTAACCCGCCCGTCCGCTTCCACCGAGGACCGGGCCACGCTCGCACCTTTCTCCGTAAGATGCTTCAGGAGATCTTCCCCGTCCATCGAAAGAGTGTTTTCGGGCTTGATCACCGCCCGGGTTGACGCACCTGCAGGACAAAGAGAAACGTTAAATTGTTGAGCAAAACCTAGCACAAGTCCCACCGCTAGGGTTTGTTACCCACCGGGATCCCGCCCAAGCCCACAGTGTTCCAGCACTTCTCGCCGGATGAAGTTATACGAACTTCGCTCCAGGTGGTCCCAGCAGCCGAGAATAGTCAAGACCCTCTCCTGCTCCAACTCGGACAACTGGAACGACTGGTCGCCTATGGGCTGGAAGGCGCCAGGCACCCGGTACCTCCTCCTCTTCACCTGCCAAGCCCCGCCAGCCATCACCACCTTCTTTCTCCAGCTGTTGTCTACCCATGAAGGCATAGTGGTGATAACCGCTTGATTGTTGCGGGAGTTGAAGGATAAGCAGCCTTTGGACCCCGTTTTCCTCGAGTAGGACAACCTATACAGCGCCCGGAATTCATTGATCGTAGGCATACTCATTCCGGACAAGTCGTATAGGCAGCCTAGGCTTAGTAGCCGCCTCCATTGAAGATCGGGCAGCTGCGCGGGCGACGCTGGCAGGGCACTCAGAATATACTGCACAAAGTCAGGCAGCGGTAGCGACATCCCGTGCCGGAACTGGTCCGGATGCACGGCAACCCAACCCTCCTCCGGGTTACAGGCCGACTCTCCAGGGTTCAGTGGACGCAAAAAGATATCGTCCGGGATACCCCACGTGTCCCGAAACACAGCGATCTCCGCGGGAGTCAGGCTCTCCTCCGGTTCGTCACACACCACGGCAGTTCTTCCCCTGCCAAGCATGTAGCTTTCAGCGTGCGCACCGGCCATTCGCACCCCGTGCGGTATCTCAGCTTCCGAGGAATCTGACCCGGAATCCGAGGACGTGGACGAGGCACCGCTCCCGGAGCGGTCCGTGGCTTCTTGCTCCGGGGCTTCAGAATCGAGCCAGTCCTGCATCCTCTCCACATCATCCACCACAGGACCTCTTGCGGCAGATTCAGAAGCCTCCTCCGAACTCGAAGTGTACATCTTAATCTAGGGGCAGAAAAGCAAAACCCTAACGCTCGTCAGCAACAGACTACAACACCACCTTCAACGGCCCCCCCCCAAAAGTTTGCCGCTGAGCAACCCAGTCAGCGACACAGATCCCTCCCCCCCCCCCCCCCCCCCGCCGCAAAACAACAAATCAAAAAAAACCAAGACACACCGGGGCAAAGAACACAACTTACCGATTAGTATGCTCAGCCGAGGACAATCCGCCCAGCGAAAGCAACGAGCAATGGTAAAAGGAGGCTTGGGAGCGCTTCAAACAACGGATCTCTTGGGGCAAGGAACTTAGGGTTTTCTTCTCGCCGGACCACCTCCTTTTTTCTCTCTCTCGGTCTCTTAAAAACGTACAAGAAGCAAAGGTAGAAAGAAGAGCAGAAGAGACCTATTTATAGAGGAGACCGGTGCCCTAGGCATTTAGGAATCCCTCCAAAAAACACAATCAGAACAAATCAAACGCCTGCGAATCCAGGCCCTCCATCACAAAACCGTCCCCTGACGGCACGTGTCCCAGCATTGGTAAAACTGCCCACGCCATCATAACTGACGGGACTGATGGACTCCCTCCTTAAATGCATGTCAGCCACCTGTCCCACACGCTGGCGACAGGAAGGTAGGAGCAGGAGCCAGGGAGTCACGCTCCCCTACGCTTCCCCAGATTCCACGGTTGCACGCCATCATCATTGCAATTCAAACCGCTTAGGAAGACCTCTCACCAGTTATGCTGATCCAACCGCTTCAAGAGCATCTATCCGGGTTTGAGCAGGACCTCGCACCGATATAGCATGTTACCCGCGCGAGTCCCGCCCGGTACCATGGTAGTCCGCGGTTATGATTATTCAACCGGCTCCATGGCATCTTCCCCCGCATTTACACCAACGACCTCGTTTCGGTATGGCAGAACGCCCGGGCGAGGCCCACCTCATCGATTCCGTCATGTCCCACCAGGTTGAGAGTACTTTCCGGAAACATAAACATCCGGACCCATGGCTTTTTCACAGGGGGACTCGTTTCGATAGGCATGTCACCCATCGAGTCCGCCCGCCTCCATGGCAAACGCATGGGCTTTACAAACCGGGCGAGTCTACATCTAACACATGTACCCTTGTCCAGCAGGATAAAAACCCTGCGTCGCATTGAACCGCGATACTGTCCAGCAGGATAAAAACCCTGCATCGCACTAAACTGCGATACCTTTGGGAACACATGGGGGAGACTCGTTATCTCTACACCATCCCACCGGGCAGATTGTATCTCTAACACAGAACAAGTCTCCCCGCAGGCTAACAAACCTGCACATCTACCTCATCGCTTATTTAAAACACAAAGCTGAGAAGAACTAGCAAATGTTTGCACCGCTCCGTTCTAGTTTGGCAGAACGCCCGGTTCTGGCCCAGTTGGCACCGCTCCATTCTAGTTTGGCAGAACGCCCGGTTCTGGCCCAGTTGGCACCGCTCCGTTCTAGTTTGGCAGAACGCCCGGTTCTGGCCCAGTTGGCACCGCTCCATTCTAGTTTGGCAGAACGCCCGGTTCTGGCCCAGTTGGCACCGCTCCGTTCTAGTTTGGCAGAACGCCCGGTTCTGGCCCAGTTGGCACCGCTCCGTTCTGGTTTGGCAGAACAACCGGTTCTGGCCCAGTTTGCACCGCTCCGTTCTGATTTGGCAGGATGCCCAGCTCGGGACCAGTGAGCTTCGAAGGGCAGCAGACCCAATCAGAATTCCGTGCATTAATCTCTTGCATGGCGGATTTCAACGCCTCATCACCATCATTCCATGCATTAATCTCTCGCATGGCGGATTTCAACGCCTCATCATCATCATTCCATGCACCATCTATCGCATGGCATCATCTCATACACTCTTCGGGTTTCCACCCCGTTCCATGCTCTAACACTCGAGCACAATCCTGTTTTACATTACCCAACATGCTTATAAATTATTTCTTGCCATCAGTAACAGGTACTCACCTCGGTCACGCCCAATCTTTAACGCGGACTTGGGGGACTGGGGACCTGTAGGTTGGTAACCCCGCGGGTCTGCGGGACAAGAGCAAGACAGATAAGTCCCCATTCAAGATTGCACTTGACCGGGAACTTGGGGGACTTGTTGACAGTAGCCGCAGAGGGGCTACAGCAAGCCCACAGACCCGCGGCAAGTACACCAGGGCCCGGCCCAGGACTCAGGATCGGAGCACCAGCACCAGGCCTCGGGGCCCAGCGGTCTATCCTGCCTCCAAGGGTCCTGGGACCAGGGGCGCCTGCCTGCCAAAGAGGGCACCAGAATATCCAAACAGAAGGGAACCAGTCCCACATCGAAGGGCAAGGCCAGCCCTCACCCTCAACCACCTATATATGGGCCTCGACTACCACCATAAATAGGTAACTTGTCTCCCTCCCTGCTTACATACGTGCCCAGGTTATATATATTCCAACTATACTAACTTAGGCATCGGAGAGGTGAAGGCCGGCCCGCCCGGTATTCCCCTTAGTAAGCAGGATTGCAGGAGATCGAGTTGGATTCATCAAGTATCTACCAAGACCCCCGGGTTTAGGCAGAAACAAAGAGCATGTCTACTATTATGTTCTATTACCATGTGTCATCCATGGTAAAGCGTAAACCAAGTAGCACATAGAAAACAAAAGAGGTTAGCTAGGTAGCTAGTTGAATGCCATAAACATCTTTTGATTTGGGATTCACCTAGGTTTCATGATGAAAAGTGGGTAAAGCAAACAAAATCAATGCGATTATCATATTTACAAAAGAAATGTAAGTGTAGAGAATTTATAACAAAACTAGTTTCGTGAAATAATAGTACACGTTTAGTATTTTCACATAATGTGATGTTAAGAGAGTTGATTGAATTAGATAATTCTTATATGAGTTTAGAATTCAAATTTATAGTTTATGAATTCAGATTCATTGTTCTCGAGAAACAATAGTCTGTTTGTTATTTCATATTATGTGTATTTTAAGACGTATATTGAATTAGATAATTCGAATTTAGAATTTAGATTTATTGTTTGAGAACAAATATAACATGTGGGACATCAGTCATTTATCTCATTCAAAATAGTACTTCTAAGTTCTAAGCTAGTTTGACATTGGTTTGATGCAAATCCTAACTTGCATCATTCAATGCCCGAATTATTGTAAGAATAGGACCGGACCGTGGGCGTTACCCAGTTACTGTCTACATACATGTTGAAGTTGCAGGCGCTATTCATTGTACTACACAGATCGGATTGGTAAACTTGCTACTTGAAGCCACAATTCACCATAGCTATAATCCCAAGTTGCTTGTTATGAGTGGTAATTCTTTCCTGGTCGGAAAAGGACAAGTTTGGCATCCATTTATAAATGCAAATAGAAAATTCTCTATGGCAGTCACCAATACAAATGAAGACTATATGAAAGAAGAAGAAAAGTATGCAAAACCAGGTGCTGGGATTTGGGGGGGGGGGGGGGGCGGATGGAATTTGATAGGGGGTCGAGAGCTATAATTGCTTATGGTAGATAGAGTATGATATTAGTTTTTAGGGAGAATTACTTAATAGTACCTGACCACATTTGAATTAACTAAAAACTCACTTTCCATATTTCTTATACAAATTAGGATATAAGCCCAAGTCCAAAAAATAAGTAGACCAAAATTGATTAAGTAATTAATGTAAAAATATCTAAAATACCCTTATTTTCGTGAAAATTACCAACTGCCACCCAGATCTAACAAGTTTCTCTCTCCTCCTTTTTTTAGTTTTTTTCAAGCAAATTTAAATTTTCCGGCTAAACTACCAGTAATTTGGAGGTGAGCCAATATATAAAGTTGTTCCTTATGTCATGGGCTTTCATTTAAGTACCATATTGCATATGTTTTGAGAAATTTTGAAATTTCGAATTTTACTCACCAAAAACCACAGTAGCAGTTAGTATCTCAGTCGACAGTAGCAGCTAGATTTATAGTCAATAGTAGCAAGTGTCTTCCCACAGTAGCAGTTAGATACATAATCGACAGTAGCAGAGACCTTCCCAGCCAACAGTAGCACCTTTCAAATCGACAGTAGCAGTTACTTTCATGCTCGACAGTAGCAGGTACATTCCAAGTCGACAGTAGCAGGTGTCTTCCAAGTCGACAGTAGCAGGTGTCTTCCAAGTCGACAGTAGCAGTTAGTTTCCTAGTCGACAGTAGCAGCTAGTTTTGCAATAGACAGTAGCAGCTAGATTTGTAATAGACAGTATCAACTAGTTTTGTAATAGACAGTAGCAGCAATTAGGACTAAATACATGCTTGTAAATATTAAGGACAAAAGAGTAAATTAGTTAATAACATGTGGCAGCTTGTTATGCACATGGTATTTATTTGTAAATTTTTGTCCTAATTTGTTCAATTAAATATGTAAGTGAGTTATTTGTAAAACAAATTGTTGTCATGTACTAATTTGTAGTTTGTCCTAGTTTTTATGGCAGATATACATAATGATACATATAGCAACTGGGTTCCTCAACTTTAATTTTTTTTTCACTTTTTTTTTTTTTTTTTTTTTTTTTTCTTTTGGGATATATCTGGGGTTTCCAATTTACAACTTGCTGCTATCCCAAACAAGAATCAACCCCACCAAGATTAGTATTCATCAGTTTTGTTTGAGATAAGGGAAATAAATTACTTTGGTTGACAAAATGGTTATCTGAAGTTGTGTATTCAAAGATCAATTAAAGGGTATTGTCAGCAGCTCCCACCAAAAATTAAGTTGCAAGAGCCGAGCAAAGAAGGCCAAGGCAAGCTAGAGCATATAAACAAAATTTAGAGGGGAACGAAGCTTATACAGCATTCAAAAGAGAGGATTAGGTTTAAAGTCCATCAGTCCATCAGTCTTGGAAACTTTTGCTTGCACAGTTGCACTTTAACATTTGGTTTACTCAAGAAGTAAAATATCGGCTATCGAGAAAATATCGATGTTTTAAAATATGGATATTTCGACGGAAATATCGATAAAATATCAATCTATTAGAAATTTTGACAAAAACAATGGAAACTATAAGAAATACATGAAAATTTGTATTGAAACTTTATAAGGTTGTTTTATGCTATGTGAGATGAAAATATTGATAAACTCAAATAAATATCAATTTATTGAAATATTATATGAATTACTATGTGAATAGAGCTGATATTTATTGAAATATGATTTAATATATAGAATTTATGCTTGAAACCTAAAAGGAGGCTAGACCATCACACCCTTTAACATTATTTGTACATAATATTTCACAAAAGCAACTACATGAAGTTTTTAAAACCATACAGAACACCGATGATGTTCGAAACTCGCACTGCCTTCTTCATCTTCTTGTGTAGAGTCATGAGTGAACTGCGAAGAATATTCGTTTAATGATCGCTCTCCTCTAAAATTCTGTATGTATTGACTTACATGCCAACCATATGGGTCAAGTGACGACTTTTAAAGATTCTGAAACTCATAGTATGGATCACGCGTTGCTCCATGATTATCAGCATCTAAGTTAGTTTGTGTCTCTGACTATGAGTTGTCACTAGATGGCATACCATAAGACTAACAATATGATAGATACGGTATTGTAAAATTCTGTGAAAATATCAGAAGGTAGGTTAGAAATTAAAATTAGGTGTTGAAAGTTAAGTACGTTATTACTTCTTGAAAGGTAGGTCAGTCAATTTCGGAAAGAAAAATACTTGTGTCCATACCAGTATGAATGGTGTGCGTCCATACTCTCTCTAATTTACATATCTTGGGCAATGTAATCAACAATTTTAACCGTTTAAAATTTGAATTAATTAATAAAGATCATCTCTACATAAATTCATAATAAACCAAAATCGTTTGCTCATTCGATTGCATCAAACAAATGAACAGTTCTAGTGAAAGTTGGGAGTATCCTGATCAGCCGTCCATTTGTTTGATACAATCGGTTAAACAAATTATATTTGTTTATATTTATTTTTTACAGAGATGATCTTTATTGTTTAACTCAACTTTTGAACAGTTAAAATCGTTGATTATATTGTCCAAGATATGCAAATTAGAGAGAGTATGGACGCACACCATCCATACTGGTATGGACACAAGTATTTTCCTTTCGGAAATATCAGAAATTTCTTAGAAATATCAGAAATATAGGCGAAATATCAAAAATATCAGGAATGTTCGACGAGAAAATTACAGAAGTGAATCGATATATATCGATGGGGTGGAAAAAAGATAATATTGCCGAAATATCGGCGATAATATCCATTTTATTTTCTTTGGGTCTACTTAATTACTTGAATTGATAACACTCGAAATTATGCACGATTATACACTAAAAGGCCAAATGTGTTTGGGAAAAGGAATTTACCCGTCACAATTGAATGAAGAAGAAAGAAAGACTCAAATTACTAATTTTTGTGTTAAATGAAGGACAAAATTCAGTTTAATATCCTCAAGTTTTCCGTAAAAGTCAGATTACACCCTCTTTCTTTAAAAAAAAAATCAGAATGACTCCTAAACATTCAAATATGATCTCTTGGGTCTAAAATTTCAAGTGACTTTGAAATATGACGTAAGTTGCTATTTTAGAACTGACAACAAAGGCCCACATTTGGTTGATTAAGACCATATCTTTTGTATGTGCACTGTATCTATGATTAGGGCCAGAATTATGCGCTTTTTATTACTACCTTTTATATCTAACTAACCTCTTATGAATATGTTAATTAGGTTTCATTTCAAATTATGAAGTTTAATATTAGAGTATGGGTCCTTGTTGTCAGTTCCAAGTTAGCAGCTTACGTCACATTTCAATGTCACTTGAACTTTTAGACACGAGAGATCATATTTGACAGTTTATGGGTCATTCCTGATTTTTTTTTCAAAAAGATGATGTAATCTGATTTTTACCCAAAAGTTGAGGGTACTAAACTGAATTTTATCCTTAAATGAATATTTTTTCATCATCTTGTGGAGGACAGTGAATCCTTCCATATATTCAATGGATTCATCTTCTCTTCTCATTTTCTTAATGTTACTGGAACACTGTAATATAGTAGAAAGCAAAAACATAATCAATTTTTTATTTCTTCCCTACGTTATATATATATATATTAAAGTTTCTTTTGACAAAATATTTGTTACACCTTAAACTCTTTACCTTAAAATAGTTTTATCTCTCTACTTTCAAATTAAACTAGTAGATCCTTAATCTCTCATTTTTGAACAATTTAGTCCATTCCGTCACTCCACCGTCAAAAGATTTTATTAAATTGCTGACGTGGCAAATTCTACTATTCCAACTCAGCTGGATATTTGCCACGTCAGTGAAAAAATCTAATATACCCCTGGATTAATTCCACCATTGACTTTTAACTATTTACTAAATTACCATTTACCTTTCATTATTCACCATCTTCCTCAGCCATCTGCCGCCGCCGGCAGTAGCAGCGCCACCACCATCGCCGGCAGCGCCACCACAACGCAAAAAACACCACCAATAACCTCCAACTTTACCCAATATGACCGCCACCACCTCAGGAACTCAACCCCGTCACCTCCGCCGCCTTAAAACCACTGCAGCCGTCGTAAACGGCGGCACACACGGCTGTAAAAATTCCTAAACTTGCAAGTCACTAATTTCCCAACAATCGAACTCTAATTTATACTTAATCGACTCTAAACAATATCCTAAACACGAATTCAACCTCAAATTATACCAATTACATCACCTCCGCCACCCTCCAACGAAACTAGAAATTTGAATTTAAAATTCTCCTTACCTGGTTCGAATTGGTTCAATTCCTTTCGTGGAATTGACATGCAGGCCGAGGCCTTCCATTCCCGACCGAAATTGGGACGAACGGTGGCAGGAGGAGAGAGCTCCGGTTTGACACTGTAACAGCCCAGCCTATACACTTGAGATATTGTCCGCTTTGGGCACTCTTCTCTCTGGGTAAAGGATACTTGTTCTTGATGGTCACCTTATTCAACTCCCAATAATCTACGCACAACCTAGATGAACAATCCTTCTTCTTCACAAATAACACCGGAGCGCCCCAAGGAGAGGTACTGGGACTAATGAACCCCTACTTGAGTAGTCCCTCAATCTGAACCTTCAACTCCTGGAGTTCATTTGGTCTCATCCAATATGGCGTCTTCGACACTGGTGCGGTACCGGGTACCACATCAATGGCAACATCCACTACTCTCCTAGGAGGTAACCTCGGTATCTCCTGGAATACATCACCATATTTGGAAACCACAACAATATCTGCAATGGCTACCTCACTACTGACGGACTCGATGTGGCCATGACTCATTCCCGCATGGCATTATCTGACTTGAGGCAACGATAACGAAACATCGGTTGCCCGGGAATACGAAAAGACACTATCATATCAAAGCAGTCAATCAACGCATGATGCGGCCTCAACCAGTTAACTCCTAAAATCACATCATAAGTGTGGTCTGGAAGTACAATTAAGGACGCAGAGAACTCTCTGCCTCCAATCACAATGGGACAAGCTTCACAAATCATCCCAAGCTTAAGTGAAACATCCAGAGGAGATATGACACTCAAGGACTCGACAAGAGACGTAAGAGTCAATCCTAATACCTCTGCCACAGAACTAGATATGAATGAATGAGATGCTCCCGTATCAAACAATACTCTAGCGAGGTAATTTAAAACAGATAAAGTACCTTCCACACCTGTGCCTCACTGACCAATGACATACACTCTAGCCTTCCCTGCCGGCAACTGCCTCTATTGATCCACCTATCCTCTAGGCTAGGCTCGAGGACACTCTCTAGCAATGTGCCCAGCCTGGTTGCAAGTGAAGCATACTCTAGGCTTCGGCTTCCCGCAATCCCTGGAGATGTGGCCCAGCTCGCCACAGTTGAAGCATCTCTCAGGTCCTGCCTGCCTAATAGGTGCCGCTCTGATGGGTGCACCCGCCACTTTAGCTGGAGCCTGCTGAGTGGTCCGCTGCTTCTTCCAAGGCCCCCCCCCCCCCCCCCCCCCCCCTCTGTGACTTGAACCACTGCTCACTGCAACAGTCTTCCCCTTCCCCTAGGGATCTCTTAGAGCAACCTCACTAGCATGAAGCTTGGCCTCCTGCTCTATGCGCACAACACTTTCATACATCACTGCCTTGGAAGATAGGCAAAGGGCAGATATGATCGTTCTGATCTCATACCTCAACCCAAGGAGGAACTTCTGAGCTAATGACGCATCGTCCATCGGCCTGACAAACCAATACAACTGCGAGAACCGTTTCTCATATCCTCTAACATCCATATCTCCCTGCGTCAACACAATGAACTCAAGCTCTAACTGCTCTCTCATGGTGGCTGGAAAGTACTTCTCCCGGAAGAGTTCCACAAAACCCTCCAACGTGAGAGTAGAGACATCCCTTACCCTCTGGGTACCCCTCCACCAGTCCAGAGCATCATCCTTGAGGAAGAATGTGGCTATCTTCCCCTTCTCGATCTCGAAGCATACGATCAAATCGAAATGCTTCTTCATATCTTGATTCCAATAATTAGCCACTAGGTGATCTAGTCCTCCATGGAACATGGGTGCCCTCACCCTTCCAATCTCTCAGATCAACCTTAACACGCGGCCGTCATCAGGCACGACTACATGAGGAACATGTTGCTCAACCAATGACACCTCCTCCGCCTCCTCCTCATAAAACTCCTCGACAGGACGGACTCTGCCTCCGCCTCGCTTGGCCCTACCTCGGCCTCTAGCTCTACCTCCACGATGATCCATCCAGCGAAGTAAGACAATGCTTGATTAATACTTACATAAAACTTAAACCGAAGTGTAAGTTAGACACGACACGTATTAACCAAGACCATAATGCTAACAGGATGACCAATGATCGTATAATTTTATTACAGAGACAACGCTCTATACTAGGACTCAACTCCCTACCCCCTACATACTCAATGACATACCAGTACAAGCGAGCATGATGGTGATCCGCTGCAGTCGGGCCATCTCTCGAAAGTACTAATTACCACTAAATATGTAACCCTACGCTCTGATACCAACTGTCACATCCCGAATTTTGAATAACTGAAATCCGAATTCGACAATGTGAAAATTTTACAATTAAACTCAAATACTTAAAAGGTATCGTTCGAATAACCAATTATAACATCAGAGTTCAAGTGTGTAGCTCACAACCCACAAAATATTACATTATTATATACATAGATGTAAAAACACATTAGTGTCTCACACTAACGCTCTCCAACCCGAAAATAAACACAAGGACCATGGATCACCTACTAGCCCCACGACTCAGACACCGTCTCCTGTCTGTTGGTCCTCACCTGCAGGTATAACCCCTACACCATAAATCGGTGCACCGGGTTGTAAGCAACAAACCCGGTAAGCTTTACAAAGCTCGTGTGAGTAAAACAGATAAGTTCAGGACAATATAATTTAACAACAATTGGAAACACCATTTCCAAAACAACCTCAACTCATGAATGGTAAATCCACAACACACAACCAACCAAAAGAATAAAACTTGGGGCACGATGACCACTGTCATTCCCCTACAAACCACACAAAGGCAGACATACTAGAGCTCTAACTGATCGTAACCAATCACCCGACCAAAGGCTTGGTTCCTGATATATTTGTCATAAGGATCCCTTTCACCGCTTTGGCGAGATCCTATCCGCCACACGTGTAAGATCCCTTTCACCACTTTGGCGAGATCTTACACTGGCTGCTGGTTTCCGTACCAACTCACTCACACGTCACACAATTCCCATATACACAATTATGACAATTTCATAATAATTAATGCACCCAATTGCACACTCACAATACATATACTTCACGTAAATATATATATACGTAGACATTCGCACATGAATAGTCCACTAATACCAACTATAGTCATTAATCGTAAAATACTTTAAAAATCATTTTTCTATTAAAATCATTTTACTTACCAATGAACCGTAGTCGATCAAGTTCACTCAATTTAGAACAAATATTTCTTTCATAAAACAATTTCACATTTAACGATCCATTACTATATATTAACTCGTATAAAATACGGACACTGTGAGGTTTACTCACCTTAATTACTCCCGCTGCGTCTTCAACCTCTCAAAAGAGGGATATTCACGCACGATCCAGCACCTAAGCGACATTATCAAAACTTAGCATTCAATTTAAATAAGGTAAATTATAACTCGCTTCCAACATGTAACTCTTAACCCTGAGGCTTGCCAATCACTCGATAATCCTCCTTCGGCGCCTCTCAAGGCTCCTAGAATGCCTAGTCGATCATATGATCGGACACCAAGCACCAGGTTCTAGGCCGATACGCACATAAATTAAGAATCGCATAATTAATGGATTTAAAAATACATAACTCGGTCAAACGGCGATCGAATCACACAAATAATATATCCCCATGCTCATAACGACGAGCACGACATTATAGGACACACAACTGCCCTATAAGCAAACAAACGCGCCGCCACACGCCGCCCCAAGAGGCTACACGTGGGCCCCATGCGCCGCACCCCTAAACCTGCAACTTCTCACCAACCCAAACGTCCAACTTGAAGATTAGAGTAAGGGAAGCATTCCAATACTTGAGATTCACTCCAAACCGGCCGAAAAGCAACCGAAATGGCCGCTGTAAGGTGGACGCACGGCTCAACTGCCTCACCCTTCAAGTCTGCCGCAGGACCTTCACCATCGTGCTCAGAGGTAAGATGTTGGCCCGAGGATGCGAGGCTTGGACGCCGGTCACGCCGGAACGGCCTACTACCCTGAGGTCGATTTCTACAGTAGCTTCCAGGCTTCACTGCGAAGGGCACGGTCGTCGACTGGGCTTACAGCTGGTACGGGGTTGTAGAGGGGAGAGAGACGAAGAGAATGATGGGTGGCACGTTGTCTGAGGTGGCCGAATGGAGGAGAACGGAGAAGAAGAAGATCGGCGTCGAATGGGAGACGGCAGATGAACAGTCGCTCGGGCGGCTGTTCACTTTCTTGTTCTGAAATTTTTTTTAAAAAAATATATACACATGAGACCTAGATAACCCCACACAGTTACCCCTCATGCCTTGTTAAGTGGAAATCATATTTTCATATGGGCTGGGCTGTTACAGACACAGTCAAACCCTCTTCCCCTTCGTACGCCTAAACAGCGGCGAATAACGCCGCGCCACCACCACATACTTGAACAGGTTCGGCCGGACGGTAGAGCATAGCGAAGACGGTCCACTGTCAGTGGAGGGTCGGGCTGAGTCAGGGGAGAGGGAGAGAAAAGAGAAAAAAAAGGAAAATTCCCCATGTCTCACCAAGCAATCCCCAATAGTGAGGAGTTGAGAAATGGTGATTGCTTGGAGTTACGATAGGTAGATGATTTTGGTGTGGTCGGGGGGGGGGGGGGGGGGGGGTGGTCTACGAGAGAGAAGACAGAAGAGAGAAGAAAGGAGAAGCGAGAGGTGAAATATGAAAGAAGAAAGAAGAAATAGTATATTTGTCATTTTCTTGTCTAAACTCTGCATACGTGTCAAAATCGTTAGCCACGTCAGCAACAACATAACGGGATGGTCTAAACTGACGGAATGAACTAAAATGTTGAAAATGAAAGATTAAGGATCTATTAATTTAATTTGAAAGTAGGGAACAAAACTATTTTTAGGTAAAGAGTTCAGGATGTAACAAATATTTTGTCTAAAATCTTTTATTTAATTGTTCTCTTGTGAACCAAGACTATGTTGGGCCAATACTTTGCTGGGCGGGCTTCCTGTTTTGGGTTACGCCACAGAACCCAAAACGGACGTGAAACCAATACTTGATTCTAGTTTATTTCGACCCCATAGATCCGACAAAACGTACAACAGAAATTCCCTTTTAAAGGTTGTTTCTTTCTTCTTCTTCTCTCTCTCTCTCTCTCTCATCACCCAAACCTCAATCTCTCACAGTCAGACTCAGACTCTCTATGTTTATTCACACAACCAAATTTCACATGCACCCAAATTTTGCAGGTACTTTCTCTCTCTGTGTTTCTCTTTCAAAATCTATTTTCCTCTCTTTCAAGAAAAAATGATTATTTTATTTAAGATTGTTGTTTATTTTGAGCATGTTTGTTCATTTTGAAATTTGAAGGTTAGTTTTTTTGTTTACTTGTGTAAAGAATTAAACCTTTTGAGTTTTAGGATAGGTTTTCTTCATTAGAACCCATGTAGTAGGATGTTAGCAATTGTGAAAAAAAAAAAAAAAACCCTTAGGGGCTTTCAATTCAGTTACACTGGGGTCCCAAATGGTATAAATTGCTCTGATTTTTATTTTTTGTTTGTTAAGAAAGAGTTTTTTTTTCAGATGGTAGGCGTCAAAAACTGCAGCTAGTGAGTGATGTGGCGAGTGTTATCTGGGCGTGGAAAGCGCGTCTATTAGAATGGTATTGAGAGAAGTTGGTTGGATTACTTTTAGCCTCTGGAAGAATTATGAGGAATATGATAAATGTGGGTCTGTTTAGGTGTGTATTAGAAGTCTAGATGTGATTTAGATTGATTCATCTGCCGGGAAATCTATGAACTGCATTTGTTTCTGGGTTGTTATGCTTGTGGAAGGTGTGTCGGATATAAAGTGTGACGATTTCAAGGCTTGAGGTGAGCAGTATGAGAGATCGCTATCTGAGGAGTTATGTATAAAGTTGTCCCAGAGTGCAGTTACGGAAGCATTGGAGCTCAGAAGCGTTATGTGTGCTTGATTTGATGTCATTTATGTGAGGCCTCAGTGGTTGTTGAGCTATTACACAAGTTTTATGAGCCAATGGAGATTGCTAGGAGGAGCATTCAGTTTTGGCAAATGTTGCCTGTATTTGGGTGGGCTTGTAGACACAATAAGGGAACTAAAGTTTAGCAGTCAAATGAAGTTATCATGTTCACCCAATTTCTGGGAGCATAAAACTGATGATACGGAATTATTGATTTATTACATCAAGGCTGACATCATTTTACTGGTGGATTTTCTTGTGTTCTTTTAGTCCTGAAAAGTTCCAACTGTTCTAAGGGCAAGATTTGAATAAAATGTTCTGATAATTGGCTTGAATTTGTTTCATTGTTGCATATCAATTTCATTAGCATGATTAGTTTCCCTATCTTATGGAGCAACCAATATTTCAAGGTACATTATGCATGTTTAGTCTAAATGGAACTTGAATTGCAATTATAGTAGATATATGTTCCTTGTGAAAAGATATGCATGAAACTAGTGGATAGTAGAAATATCTTTTCCCTTCTTTTGAACTGAAGTTATGGACTTCTCATTAGTTCACATTTCACACCAATTTGTAAGCATTTCTTCTTTCATAAAGTCAAATTTGCTAGCTAAGAGATTAAAACCATGTCTTTTTATGGGAGTTATGGTTAAGATAGCATAATATCATGGAACAAACAAATTTGGAACTTTAACATGATTCTTTCAGTTAGTTGTATGGTTCTCTGTTGGGTTATCACTAATTTTGGTTGAATAAATTGCAGTGATAAGGTCTCGCAAGAGAGCTCAATAGAAAATATGGATGATTGTCTTGAAAATGATGATTCCATGTTGGCCAGAGAACCAGACACTAAATTTGCAGTCGATACTGTTGAAGTTGTTCATGGTTATGTTGATGAGAAAAGCTTTGGTAGAAGGGATGATTTCAATGAGGAACTCAACCAACATGAGCAAGAGATTTCTCATTCACTTGATGCAGACTTCAGAGATCAAATTTCAGACTCTCCTGAAAAATTTTATTCTGTGCCCATAGAATCTGATCATGACAATGCCATAGACACAAAACCTGATTTTCAAGAGAGGACTCAGTCCAGATACAATAACAGAATTCATTACCAAGGTGAGATGGATGAGTTGCAAGGCAGTAAATTATTTAAAACCTCCTCTGAATCTAAGTCGCAAACTTTCGATAATGAAATGGGAACTGAAGATTGTCGTAATTCACAGGAGTCTCCTATGACAGAAAATACGAATCAGGGAGCCAGAGATTCTGACTTGGTAAGGTTACCTGGAAGAGTAAGGAATATCAGCTCAGACAAGTTTCAAGATAATTCAGTTAAATCTTCCATTCATGATATAGAAACGGAAGCTACTGATCTACCAACAGGGCAGTCATTATCTTCTCCCAAATCACACTGGTTGGAAACTGAACCTAACAACAATGACTCCCCCGGTGAGAACAGACTACGAGGATCAATATCTCCTATGACTGGAAGACAAATGCCAAGTTCACCTGAAGGGTCTCCTCTGCCACTTCACTCTCTTCATGACCATAAGCATATATCTTCTCAGCAAGGTTCCCCAGACCCATCATATGAACCTCGATCTCATAGGCAGAGAATTTCTTCACCTGAAAGGTTTGATGTGCATACAGAAATTGTCCCTGACCATTTATCTCCTGCGAGGCAGACCTCAGCTTTTACACATGGCATTCGACAAGAGCCCCCACAAGACAGTTTTGCTGTGAAGCATATATCTGCATCATTAAAGTCCCATCACTCACCTCCAAGGTACCGGAAAAGGAACAGATCAGAGTCACGATCACCCTTTCAGCGTAGACATTCACCCACTCGGAACAGAGGTTCACCCAATCGGCACAATGTTTCACCCACTAGGCACAGAGTTTCACCCATTCGACGTAGAGGTTCACCAACTGGACATAGAGATTCACCCACTCGGCACAGAGTTTCACCCATTCAACATAGAGATTCACCAACTGGGCATACAGATTCACTCACTCGTCTTAGACATTCACCCCCTCGGCTTAGAGATTCTTATGCCTACCAGAGAGGAGATTATCGTGGTAGATATCGTTCAAGGTCCCCGTATTCAAAATCCCATCATAGATCAAGGTCCCCTTATTCAAGAGCTCATTATAGATCAAGATCCCCTTATTCAATAGACCATCATAGATCGACAAGGTTAACTTATATCCCTATTCTTATGATAATATATATATTATCAACTGGAAATATAATTATTTGATTGTGAATCTCTTTCACTTGGTTAGTCTATCTGATTGTGACAATTGCATTTTGTGGTACAATATTTATCTGCAAGAATTTCTGAAAATGGGAAAGGAATCCCAAACTTCATTGTGCTGTTGGATCATTTGGTTAGAACAAGTACTGACCTCTAATTCCTATTGCAAAATCTATAACATCTAATGTATTCTGCTGTCCTGATATTTCTTTCTCCTTTAAATTACAACAGGCGAAGGCAATCACCAATGCGCAGGTCCCCTCATCATAAATATCATAGTTCTCATCGTCAGTCTCCTAGAAGGACACCTTGGTCACCACCTTCTAATAGGAAAAACGGATTAGGGAAACCTGGTAAAAATTTATTTGTTGCAGGTTTCAGTTTCTTAACTTCAGAGAGAGATTTGGAAAGGAAGTTCTCTAGGTATGGCCGAGTGCAAGATGTTCGTATTGTTAGAGACAAGAGGTAAATTGCTGTTCTTAACTGTATTCGATGGGTTTATTGTCATGGATATTTTACTTTATAGTGAAACACCCATTTGCCTTAGCTATTACCTTTTACAGGCCTTCTCCTTGGGGAAGAGACTTGATGCCAAAACATATACCTTCAAGTTGTATTCTTCTTTGAATTTGAAGGATTGCATTGATTTCTCTTGCAAGGTCTGGAGATTCACGTGGATTTGGGTTTTTGACCTTGGAAAGTGATGAAAATGCTGATGCAGCAATCAGAGCTTTAGATGAGACCGAGTGGAATGGCCGGATTATTCTCGTGGAAAAATCGAAAAGTTGAGGAACCATGCATTGGCAACCTTATCACAGCTACATAATGGAACCTGTTTTGGTCGGTTTAATTTGTAACTACTGAAGTTAATACTGTCTACCAGACTCATACTTATCACCTACAGCACATACATAGTAGAGAACCATCATCTATGCACCAAAAAAAAAAAAAAAAAGAGTATCATCTAGGAAAGTTTTTCCTCTTCCTGTTGTTTGTATTTCGACATAAATCCAATGGCTAAATGAACTTCATTATCTTCTTTGTAGGGACTAAATGATTTCAAAGATTCACATCCTCCTTGCTTCTGATGTATATTAGCTCTGCTCCTTAGCAAATTACTCGATTTTGTTTTTCTTCAAATATGTTTCTGTTTTGCAACGTGCAAATTGTGACTTAAATGACAGAGAATCCGTCAATTTGCAAGTACAGCAGTATTGAAAGAATTGAACAAGAATTCCCAGTTGAAATTCCTTCTCCATTGGATTAATATAAATACAGGCACTATGATGAATTGAACTGGTACACGTTAGTGCATTTGGGTATCCTTAATATATGATTGTTGTCAATATGAAAGACAAGGAAGCTTTCATTCATCAACTTTCTGTAATAAAATAAGAAAAATATATAGACCAGAAAGGTAGGATGGCTGCTCTTGTTTTAGATATACACACGTTTATTGGTTAGTATCAACCACTCTAGTTCCAAGGAGGAGCTACTTTCAGATTGTTTTATGCAGCCGCAAACAAAATTGTAGCACTAGCGGGACAAGTTATAGCAAACCGACCACACCAGTTAGCTCAGGATATGATGAACACAATAACAAACAAGGAGCAATTTTCATGCGTACTCGATGACAGATTCCAGAATATATATATATAACATAATTACTTTCTCCAGAAAAGATCCAAATATATAAGACACAAAATGACATGCGATTCACCACCATATATATCATCTTGTTAGTTTATAATAAGACAACATAATGATGATGAAATAAAGCAACACCAGAAAGCAGCCGGTCACGTTTATATTGCAATCTCTGCAGCAACCTTGAGATTTTGTTTCATCCCAGTTCCCAGTAACAAATTACAGCTGAATATCAAAGCTCAAGAATTTCATTTTACACGATGTTTTATCTTAAAACATGTATTATACCTAGGTACGTATTTCACAGTTTTTGATATTCTAAATCCAGAAAATCGAAATTTGTCACGGTCAAATTTTCCTCCATACTTGATAATGTGTAACAATCATATGGAGACTGCTTCAAACCTTGTGAAAATCGTCCCGATCAAAAGCGCGTTTGAACATAGAAGAAGAAGAAGAAGCAGGTCGCAATTGTGATTACCGAGTCTTGTTACGATGTCTGATTCGATAATTACTAGTGTTTGTTGTTGGTTTGGTTAAGCAGGTTTGAATGGTGGCCCGTGATGGACACCTTTCATGTTTCCCGCTTTATCTAGGAACTACCACAATTTCCCACATACCTGCGTGTCAAGTCTATCTTGTTTCTGACTTTAGGAAAAAGGGCCTCTTCTTTTGTGAATTTGTGATAGGGGAGTTCTATTTGCACCTCTAAAAGTGCTGTGTATACCCCCACTACTTAGTATACCTCTATTTCACTTTTTAACTTCTAAGAAAACCTAAGTATACCTCTTTTTCTTTATTATAATGCCCCTACATCAATGAAGAATCCTAGCAAACTACAAATCCCACGTCCCAAACCGAGGCCTTTCAGCCTCCTTCGAAACATATTCATCACTTCATGGCAATAGCTTCAATGCTCGGACCCAACCCATTGAAATAGAAGCAAACTTCCCCAATTCTCTTGTCCCAAGTTCGTCGTCCTCCTTTCTCCACCAATCCAATTACGTTGAGCGCAGAATCGTTTAACAACAAGCAAACTCCTGCTGAATTTAGTGTTAAACTCAAGTGCTTCCTCTCCTCCTCCGCGGAGGTGAAGAACAGCCGCATTTCTTACTCTTCATATCATCTTTCTCTTCTTCTCCACCGCTCTGGCGCGTGGGTGGAACCTGCACCCCGAATCTGGACGGTTTCAAACCCGAGGAAATTTTCGTCGGATGGACATGCCTGATAGCCTATTTACTTGTGGGCTTTGTGAAGGTTGTTACTGAAGCTGGCAAATACAGCTGGTTGCCTTTCCCGGTTTTGCTGGCAACCTTGTTGGTTTGGGCGTACCAAGCTGCCACAACAAGCGTCGTCAAGCTTCAGGTATTGATATTATTGAATGATTGGTATCTATATATACTGTATGATAGATATGCTAAATGAATACTTGTTAAGTTTGAGGATCATAGCATGTTGGTTTTCATGCGTTGATGATAATCACAACCTAATCATGGCAGTATCACCTCACAACATATTTAGTTATAAAGACAGAACTAAGGGTAGATTAATACATATATGACATATGTATATAGAGGTACTAAATCTCCTAGGTAGTGTATTGAAGTTGGAGAGTGAATATGAAATCCCAACTCCTGGTGAATGCAAGTTCGTTGTTCTCAAGTGAGACAGCATGGGAGTACGTTGGACCAATTATTCCCAAGTAACGAGTGCTTCTCTGTTCTGTTACGTGACGTACAATTTATTCCAATATTGATATTTCAGTTGAATTATTTTCCATTAGCTAGAAAACTGTATGTTCTATACTAACGTTCATGTGTCAACATTCTTTTCAAGGTTGGTTTTTTGGGAACGTTGGGAACGGGGCGAACACTCCAAAGAAATCTTAATCAGATTGCTGGAGATGCATATACATCTTCCTTGACGGATTTGAGCAACGTTCTGAAAGGTCGTATATTCTTTTTCTGGCAAATTATTGACATTGTTACAGATACATTTCCTGTATATGTATGTATGTATGTATGTTTATGTGTATGACAATTTGGCACTAGCAAGCTGATATACAATACTATAATCTAAAAGTCACCATCTTGTAAATATTTGTTCTTACTGATTTCAGTCTAGCTGCATACAAACTGAGGCAATTTTTTGTTTTTACCCCCACAGAGACAAAAGTAGCTTTGCGTCGACATTCTGAACATTATATTGCAGGCTATTCAATTGTAAGTTCAAAATTATCCCCTAAAATAGTATTTTCTGCATGCTTAACCATTATATAATGTACGTAGGTGACTCCAAAGTTTGGCAGCCGTAATGCAGAAGTTGCTTCAACCAACTTTCATGGGAAGAGAGGATTATATTTGATGAAGAAACGCTTGTCAATGTAAACAACGAAAAAAAGCAGAATTCCGCAAGCCAGAGAGCTAATGGATTCCAAAAGTGCATTTCAGTCAATATGAGTATGAGCAATATTAATCATCGATTATGAAAGTCTCTGAAACTACGGTAGTAGGACAACATATTTTGTACTGCTCTAGACGGTTCTGATATCTTGAATACAAATGTATAACTTTGTCGTCTGCATTCCTCTCCCAGTTTGGTACAAGGTATGGCAGAGGATGTCCCAGAGAAAGTTTGAGCTGAAAAATGTGAAGCACCTTATTAGCATCCAATTAAGAAAACTTAAAACATAAACATATTATTTGACTGAAATACATACATGCACGTAGTGATTTGTATTCACATGACCAATTCCAATCTCTTTCAGCTCATTGCTACTGAAATGTCCAATCTGACGTTCCACCAATGGGAGAAATGTTACGCATTGCCTATCTGATATATTGATCACCACCACACCATAACAAGTTGCAATTAAATGCCCCATTTCTGGGAAGCACATCCAATATTTTTCACAAGCGAAGCCAGAGTAAGAATAGTCAAGTGCTTCTTTAACCTTCTTAACATGTTTAGTGTCACCGAAGAGTATTTCATACAATTGTGGCATACTATCCAATTCGGTCAATAAATCGTTACGTACCCGGCGCCAAGATTTACGACCAAATCCCATCGCAGACGCAACAATTCTATAACCACAATTACCATCAGATTCAACATCATACGCGCCGCTAATATATGGTTGCATTCCAACTCGAAATTGGCAATTATATTCTGTTGTAAGTTCTTCAAATGCACGATTTTTTGGGTTCTGTAAAGTAAAAGATTTAGTGAATAACATATGGGATAACATATTAAAGAATTAAGAAATTAGTTATTATAGTAAAAGACACCCATACCTTAACTTTACTTGGAGCATTTTTAGATTTTTTATCTGATGTAGCAGGACGAACATGAACAACAGGACCATGAGGAACATCTTGACTAACTTCATAAACTGTAGGTGCGGGTGAATCATTTATCTGACCATAAGAAACATTATCAATCTCCCATGCGGACGGCAAACGACGAGTACTAGTGTCAATACGTGGACGCCCCTTTGTCTTCGCTCTTTCTGCAGGTTCTTTAAGAAATGTACTACCTGGATTCATCATCTCATCAATCTTTATCAAAAATTCTCGTCTTCTTTCATCATCCTGTTGTTCAACCCACTTCTCCAATTGAAGCATATGTTGTTTAACTGGAAACTTTTCTTGGTCATCACTAGTATGCATGGTTTGACCGACACCCAAGTGTCTCCAATGTGTATGGATCACATCAATAGGAATAGGCTTATTAGAGTGTTTGTATTCAGCAATCTCATGTGTGCATGGCAAACCATGCGTGACACGTATAACACAACCACAGCATGCCAAGTCCTCGATATTGTCGGCCCTGAATTTGATGAACATGTTAGAAAAATTAATGAAATTAAAATATACATTTATAAATATGTTATAGTTGAAATCCAAGTTACCTATTAGCTTCACACACTATTTTGTTCAAGGCTAAAATTGATACGTAACTTATTAATTCCTTCAGATAATCATGCTTAAAATCGTGCTGAAGGAAACATCGACTTTTTTCAAATGAAGCTTTGATATCAGTATGATGTAACTCCATCAATGAATGTATATTGTCCCATGAAATATTGAAGTCCAACTGGCTGGACCTAAGTTGTCTTTTTAGCTTTGAATGTGCGCTCTCCACCCTATTTAAAAAAAAGTATGCAAGTTTACTACATATATATGACATAGATTAAATGTGTTGCACTAATGTAGAAAGAATGAAATAGAGCAAGAAAATCACCTATTTGAAGTAGTAGTACCAAGGTGCATGCAAGTGTCTGTCCATGCAACTACAAATCGTTCTCTGTACTTATCCAACCAACTGCTCTTCACATAATCAAGTGCACTGGGATATGAACTGAATTTGGACTCTAATTCCTTGAGATTTCTCCAATACTCACCCTCAGTCGTAGAGCTAACAACAGTGTTCCAAGCACCATTAAATACTTCCCACCCTTCTTTTGTTGTAAATTTCTTCTTGCACTCTTTCATCACATTCTTATTAATATGCCACTTACACAAGAGATGTCGAGAATCAGGGAATAATTTGTAGATGCTATTCATTAGTGCCAGTTCTCGATCAGTCACAATTACTCCTGGAATATAGTTATCATACAAAAGTGTCTTCAATCTGCTCAAAGCCCATGTGTAATTGTCTTCAGTCTCTCTTGATATGTAAACAAATGCAACATTAAAGGTTTTCTCGGTAGATGTCACCCCAACAATCTCAAAAAGAGGGAAACAATATCTGTTTGTTTTGTATGTGCAATCCATGATAAGAACATGTGGAAATGTACGTAAAAGCTCAAGACAATAAGGATGATACCAAAATAAGTCAGTGATGATATTACCTTCGCTCCTGTGATGCTCAATATAATTTTGTTCCCTTAACTTATGTAACAAACATTGTATTTGTGATCTCCCAGCCATAACCTTTGTACGATATGCTGCTCTGACATTATATATTGTCTTCATAGTTGTTACGTTTTCTCTATTCCGTTTTTTTAGAGCAGTCATGATATCCTTGGGTTTCATTAAGCTAGTGGACATATCCACTAACATTGCATGTTCTTCCTTAGATAAACGTCCAGCATAGGAGTGACCATGAAGGGATTGAGCAGGAGGATGGTTATGTACACCACATATCACCTCCAATGTCCATTCACTCCCAAAATTATTGATACCCCTCAATGCAAATGGGCACCCACATCTCTTCGTACCGGTAGCCTTAGGACCCTTCTTTTTACTATCTCCATCACTTTGCTTCTGCCTATTCTCACAATGAGCATTAGCCTTCAAAATACGCCTGTAATAACCACCACGCTCGCAACCAAGTTTTATTTTTGGTCTCTTTTTCTTATTCGCAATCATTCCTGAATCAGACCTTTGAATAATAATCACCATATTGTTCTTCTTTCCCACCGAACGAACCCACTCAGTTAGTGCATCTCTACTTTCGAAAACCTGCAAAAGAATTATGAAATGGCATGAAGCTGCAACTATTATGCTAACAAATAATAAGAAGCCATCGACACACACAAAACCACAGAGCTAACAAATTAAAAAAACAGTATAATGCAAGTGAAGTAATATAGTCACCAATTAGGTTGAATAAGTCTATGGACAATCTTATGTCATTTGGGGCATAACATGTATCAGTTAGCAGTAAACAATTTTTTACTTCAACCTTGATTTGAACATGAATTAGAGTTCAAACGCCACCCCCGGATAATCAGTGAGTAACAAGAAACTAGATATTCTTGATTTGAACATGTCCTTTACTTCAACCTTTATATTTTTCAACCCCAACCTCAAACCTTACCACCGGTATCTCACTAATGAGTCTTTCTCATACATACACTTCACACGTCAAAACAAGATTTTAGTAGACCATCATTTGACTAACCACAGCATTGTTTGACTAACCCGCGTGAGATAGTAATTGTTCAGTGCCCTTGTAGAAGCTTTTTCACAAGTCAAAAAGGCAACAAAACCAAAACCGCGTGAGATGGTACACAATATTAACATCTAGGGTTTCATTTTATGGCAGTATGCTAGGGTTTATCATAGTTAGGGTTTCTCCATATTGACATCTTTCTACCTTATGAGACATGATAAAAACTGAATCTTTATCAGATCGTACACAATTGCAAGCTTTTGCTCCAACCCACTCTATATCATGCAATCTAACCTTGGGTGGTAGAAATTCTTACCACAAAGAAACTGAAATTGCCAAGGACACGACACAAAATTGACGAACAGTAAAAAAAAATCCCTAAACATATAACAATAAATTTGAGTTAAGAATTACCTGGTCTGACATGAATTGATTTGTATAATCTTCTACGATTTGACTCTCTATTTGTGCATCTTCACTTTCTTCCATGGAGAGTGAAAAGAAGAAAAGAAAATAAAAGAAAAGAAGAGAGTTTGCTTGTTGTTAAACGATTCTGCGCTCAACGTAATTGGATTGGTGGAGAAAGGAGGACGGCGAACTTGGGACAAGAGAATTGGGGAAGTTTGCTTCTATTTCAATGGGTTGGGTCCGAGCATTGAAGCTATTGCCATGAAGTGATGAATATGTTTCGAAGGAGGCTGAAAGGCCTCGGTTTGGGACGTGAGATTTGTAGTAATTTGTTAGGATTCTTCATTAATGTAGGGGCATTATAATAAAGAAAAAGAGGTATACTTAGGTTTTCTTAGAAGTTAAAAAGTGAAATAGAGGTATACTAAGTAGTGGAGGTATACACAGCACTTTTAGAGGTATACACATATGAGTTGAAAAAGCAAAAAATTAATTTTTATTTATTTATCTATTTGTCCTTATCTGTCATTTCATATGAGTTGACAAAGTCAAAATAAAATAAAAAACTAATAGAGGTTTACACAGCACTTTTAGAGGTGCAAATAGAACCCCCCTTTGTGATAATCTCTATTAAATGATAATTATAATTTTAGGGCGGATTTATGTATTTTTCTGTTTAAAAATTATTAAAAGTAAGTTTTTTGTATTTGTAAATTTAATTGGTACCGGGTAAATTATTAATTAAATTTCCCAATTTCTTGTGTTATTTGTGACTTTGATCGGTATAAAATTTCATTGTGATTGGTGGTCATAAATTTCCATATTGATCGGTTATTTAGATCCAAATCACAACTAAAATTACGATCTCTTTACATTTTAATTTAAATTACCAAGTCTTCAAACTAGATTTAACCAAAAATGTAGCCTTTCATTGTGATACAAAACTTGTCAAAAACTCTAAATATCAGCCAGGCAAGAAGGACAAGATAGACAATCCCTTAATTAATGCTTTTAAAATTCATTCATGCGGTAATGAAGTCAGTGAGTTTGCTGCAAATATTAATCTGACATTACACAAGTTAGGCCTGATTGTTTGTGATTCGTACCAATCAAACCCGAAAACGTGTTACATAAACCCCGTAGATAACATAGATTTGCATCACTGTCAAAATTATAAGCCACCCCCTCCCTTAAATACGACGATTCGAGATATGATTGAATAACCAGTCAACCTTCATTCCTTAATCCTCAGCCCAGCCTTGGCTTGCTGTCTTTGTCTCTCTCTCATTGGCATTAATTATTCCTCTGAGGAAATCCCTGACTGAAAGCTTCACCAATTTCCTCTTAATTGAAATAGCAGCAGTTGACCAAGTGTTCCTCCTCCTACTTGTACTTTTCTTCCTTCAAAAAGCCCAGACACTCTGATCCATCCCCATTAAACCCTTTTCCCGAGTTTCCATACCAAATCCCCTGCATATTCTTTCCTGATCCTCATCTGGGTTCAATCCCTTTTCCTCAAAACCTCAATCTTTCATCATTTCTGATCCAAAAGCCTCTCAACTTTTTCTCTCAAATCCTAGTCTATTTCAGCTCATCCTTACCCAACTGAGCAATCCTCCCTTCTCAATTTCTTGTAAAAATTCAATCTTTCTCAGTATTTTGTGAAAAGATTCAATCTTTGCTCTTATACAAATCAAGTTTTGTCCTTTTTGGTGGAATAAGTCCAAATGGGCAAGTGTCTAAGCAAAAGCAGAGACCCAGAGCGACAACACAATGGGTACAGATCAGGAGGAGGAGCTGGATCACATTACCAAAAGCCCCATGAGCCAGTTGTTCACCAACCCAAAGCCTCTGCTCAGCAACACCATCAGGTACCAGTACAGCGTGGCATGGCTGCCCGTCAAGAACCCCAACCAGCTTGGAAGCCAGCTGTCCCAGCCAGACAGCCTAGATCAGTTCACAGACCAGACACCATTTTGGGGAAGCCATTTGAGGATGTGAAGCAGCACTACACCTTGGGAAAAGAGTTGGGTAGAGGTCAATTTGGGGTCACATATCTTTGTACTGAGAATTCAACTGGGATGAAATATGCTTGTAAGTCAATCTCAAAGAGGAAACTTGTGACCAAAAATGATAAGGAGGATATAAAGAGGGAGATTCAGATTATGCAGCATTTGAGTGGGCAGCCAAACATTGTGGAGTTTAAAGGGTCTTATGAGGATAAGCAGTCTGTTCATGTTTGTATGGAGCTTTGTGCTGGTGGGGAGCTTTTTGATAGGATTATTGCAAAGGGTCATTATAGTGAGAAAGCAGCTTCTGCAATATGCAGGTCAATTGTGAATGTTGTGCATATCTGTCATTTCATGGGTGTGATGCATAGAGATCTCAAGCCTGAGAATTTCTTGCTGTCTAGTAAGGATGAGAATGCCCTTCTCAAGGCTACCGATTTCGGGTTGTCAGTGTTCATTGAAGAAGGTAATTTGGCTATTTGTTTGTTTAGTAGGCCTTTTTTGAAGGAGCATTGTAGAGTTTCATTACTTGCTTGAGGTTCAATTTTTTTGACCAGGAAGACTAATTGGTTTATATTGTAGGAAGTATATTTTGGACAATTGCGCATTTTTCCTTTCATCTAAAACTACGTTGCTTGATAAAAATAGGTTTTAAATGGTTTGATGCTAGACCTAGGGCCAAGTCTATTTACAAGTTAGCGAGACCTCATAAGATATTATTAACTTTGACAGAAGACCAGGCCAATTTGTCTTTAAAAATCTTTATGATGACTGGGATTATGTAGCTGGTAGATAGTCTCTTGATGGACATACTCTGGTAACGATGTAATTTATTACTTTTAACTAGTGGCATATATTGAGTTTATTTTTTCAGGGAGGTAAACTGGAGTTGAATTCCCTCAACTTTAGAAATCACTGCTTCTATATTTGATTATATTGTGCCATGATTGATGCATGATACACCAGGCACCAAGCAGTTTCTATTGTTATATTTCCATTTTGGCCCGCATCATTTCTGGCAATTGAAGAGTACTAAGGTCACAGGAAAAATGGAGAAAGGAAGAGTCAGAATATGCAATGTAGATGTCATATTAGTTGCAGCATATATAGATTGCAGGGTAGCGAAATTATTTAACTATTGAGCTTGACGTTTGAATTTTAAGCTGAGCCAAAGAATGTTGCAGCCTTATCTGGAATAGCTCTGTCTCTGGACCACTTACTATTGTTTTTACTATTGATACCATGTTTAGGAACTTATATATGTACTGTTTGTTGAGCTGATTTTATTCCTTAAACTTTCTAAGGGTAGAATACAGTTTGCTCTTTTTATAGTACTCTGTAGTTTCATGCACTTGATAGTTATCCCTTAAGAGTACATCATGGAAATGTGTAGGTCTAAGGATCACTGAATTGTCGTTTTAATTTACGAGCAAGATTTGACTGGTCATTGCCTCAATTTTTTCCTTAATTATCACGGAGTAGATTTTGTAATGGATAGTAATTTATTGCCGATATATGTAGAATGTCTGACAACTGGCAACTATTAGCCTATCACTACATGATTTATTCCTTTATATTCATGTCCTTCCAGTTAACGACTAGCTATTGGTATATCTTCCAGGAAAGGTGTATCGTGATATAGTTGGTAGTGCTTACTATGTTGCTCCTGAAGTACTCCGGCGCAGATACGGCAAGGAAATTGATATCTGGAGTGCAGGAGTTATCCTGTATATTTTACTAAGTGGAGTACCTCCATTTTGGGCTGGTAAACACGCAGATCTATTTTTGTTTTGATAAACGTGATATGACGTATTCCTATATTTAGGTTCTATATCTCTTTACTTAGTGTATTATGAGCTTTTAATGATTGGTTCAGAATCGGAGAAGGGAATATTTGATGCCATATTGGAAGGAGAGATCGATTTTGAGAGTGCACCATGGCCATCAATATCACACAGTGCTAAGGACCTGGTCCGGAGGATGCTGACACAAGACCCTAAAAAGCGAATTACTTCAGCTCAGGTTCTAGGTATAATTCTCCCCAGTAATAGCTGTATTTGTGATTGCTTCAGAATCGGAGAAGCGAAGTACTGTAAAGCTCATTTTTCCACAATGGTTTCTAACTATTTTAGTTTGGCTTTTATGCAGTCCCATTACCTTTCATATAGAAAAACCCTTATGCGTTGACTAGCAGATAAGTATGGATTTGTTGTTCATCTGAGGTTTCACAATCAAATATAGAATTATGTAGGTGTCATCATATCCACCGAATTTATAAGAGAAGGTCCAAGTGTAATATTAAAAGTGTTTTCAGTCTTGAATGAAGACAAATTAGTTACCCTGAAGGATTGAATGAAGACATATGAACACATGACAATTTAACACACTCTAGTACTTTGCATTAGAAGCTTCATTCATGGAATATCATCATGCAAGAAATAATGTGTATCTGTAACTCGGTGAAAAGTTCAGTTTCTCTCTGCTTTAAATCCCATTATAAACCTGGATTTTCAAGAAGTATAAATGTAGTAGAGTATTGTTTTGGTATCGGCTTGTTTCTATCTTTTCGAGAATATGCACCTCCTTGTTCCTGTGATTACTTGTCGTGGTAGATATTGTCATTTCTCCAAATATCTTTCCCTTTGCATTTATATATTTCTTATGTTAGGCAAGCGTATTTAATAATTTATTTATTTTGAAAAGGTTAGGTATATGATTTTCTTCTAACTGAAATTTTTGCATTTGGACGTTCATCATAGAGCACCCATGGATCAAAGAAGAAGCATCAGACAAACCCATAGACAGTGCAGTGCTTTCTAGAATGAAGCAGTTTAGAGCAATGAACAAACTCAAAAAACTTGCATTAAAGGTATGTCTATCCAGCGCTTCATTCAATTTTGCATCTGTGATCTAGTTCATAGGCATCTGAATCAGTAAAGAACTCTATTTGGTTATACAAAATTTTTGACTAACAGTTTATGAATTTGATATACAATAGGTTATTGCTGAAAATCTTTCTGAAGAAGAAATCCATGGGCTTAAGGCAATGTTTGCAAACATGGATACTGACAAGAGTGGAACCATAACTTATGATGAACTGAAGTCAGGATTGGCCCGACTTGGCTCTAAGCTGACTGAGGCTGAAGTCAAGCAGCTAATGGAAGCTGTAAGCTATTATTAAATTCCAAATACCCCGACTTTTGTTACATTGCCGCCTTCTACCAAAATCATATTATGTCATTTACATTCAGGCTGATGTGGATGGCAATGGAGCAATTGACTACATTGAATTCATTACTGCTACAATGCATAGACACAAACTAGAGAGGGACGAACATCTTTACAAAGCCTTTCAATATTTTGACACAGACAACAGCGGGTAAGCTCTTATAATATCCAAGAAATTCCACAATTCTTTGACCTTTTGTTTTTTTGGGGGTCAGAACTATTCTTCGATCTTCATATATAGGACTGCAAAGGTTTCTCCTGTCGCGCATATTGACATTTTTGTGACAATTGACCTCAAAACTCCTTTTTCGGTCTGGGTTTTCTGGATCCATATGTCAATCCAAATTCTTTATTATCTCCAAAACAATAATTCATATTCTTATAATTGATTGCATGCTGATTGATGTGCACAAGTGCAACTATGCATTTCTACTAATTTGGTGTACAGACGCAAGTTGAAATGGTTTTAGTGTGACTAGTAAACAGGGGATAGAGCTCCATTGGAAAATGATTAGATGCGACATTTTGTATCTTACTATCCATTAACTAGCTTATGCTTCTATCCTGTTCACAGGTTTATAACTAGAGACGAGCTAGAAAAAGCTATGAAAGAGTATGGAATGGGTGACGAAGCCACAATTCGGGATATTATATCTGAAGTAGATACAGATAACGTAAGTTGATCAATCTTTTTCCAGACTAATCATTTTCTTCATTAATTTGTCTGCATCATACTCATTAGTATTCGATTCTGTTGGGCGTACAGGATGGTAGAATCAACTACGAGGAGTTCTCCACAATGATGAGAAGTGGAACCCAACAGCAGGGCAAGCTCTTTTAACTCTTATATTGTGATTCTCTTACTGCTGCAAACAACCGATTAGTTGCACCACTAGGCATATATGTGTAAATTGAGGAGCTATATGCTTAGATTGAGAGGCACTTTGAGGCTACAAGTAGGCAATGCTTGCTTTCATTACTCTCCAGCAGTTCTAGACAGTTGCCATGATCATAAAACTTTTAGTTTGCATTGCTTTTGAGTTGTAAGTGGGACAGTAGTGCATACAAAGTCATCAGCTTAAATTATTGCATCTTATTTATTTTTGATTTCATCTTCGTCCGTTGATATTTTGAGGAATAATTGAAGAGAGCTTTTTTGAGCTTGCGAGTTTTTAGCTTGTAAGTTTGTTTTTGGTGAATGCTTTCATTTCTTTTGTGTGTTTCCTAGCCTAGTAGTTCTAGGTAGGGCTGGGCGCGGGTTGGGTCGTGCCGAAAATTTATGAAACCTAGCTCAAAACCCGGCACATTCCGGCCTAGCCGAGCTGGGTCTTTCATAGAGTGAGGACCAGCCTGAACCCAACCATAGCGGGCTGAGCTGGGTTTCGGGCTTTTTCGGGCCTAAAAATAGCAAAGTTGTCTGATGTACCGACACTGATAGAATTTGAGCTTGAATTCTCATCTAAAGCCATGAAAATCTGCAAGCAAATATATTTGAACACAAAATCAACAATTTTCAACATTAATTTAGGAATTGAATCGGTGCAGTAGTGATTTATAAAAGAAATTATGCACAAAGTCAATTTGGTATTAGAATCGGCGAGCCTTTTGAACCAGAAACTTAGAGAAGTAATCTGGGACTTTGGGTTACAAACCTAGGAGTTGAAATCGGTGATGGGGTGGCAGGTGACGCCGCAGATGTTGAAGAGAGGCTTTGAACCAGCGAAGACGGCGACGGATGATTGGGGAATCGAGCCTTCGAAGGAGGAGCTGTGGTGGGTCAGTGGTAGTTAGTAGAGAGTCAGAGACGGAGGCCGGAACTGTAGTAGGCTGGTGGCGATTCGCATAGACGGAGTTTGAGGAATGAGGATTGATTGATTAAGGAGTAGGGCTAGATCGCAGACGGCGCAGAGGTTATTAGGGTATTTATTTTTTATTTTTAATAAATATTTATGATCAATAAAAATGTGACATGTGGCTATAACAAAAAAACTTCGGGCCTAACCAAGCTTTCGGTTTAAAAAAAAAAAAAAAAGTCCGAGCTCGAACTGACTTCTATAGTTTCGGGCCGGTCTTTAAAAATTTACGACTCGGCTCGTTTTGAGTTTTTTTCTGAGTTTTTGGTCCGGATTTTCAGTTTTTCGGGTCCAAACTCTCAGCCCTACTTCTAGGAGATGCTTGCTAATAATTCCTTAATTTCCAAGTTGACCCATATTGCTCGATAATACCAACCGAAGAGAAATAATGCTAGATTTGAAAGAGCAATGCCTAACTATCATTTTGCATCTTCATCAGCGAGTCTATTACCGTGCTTATTCTCACACTGATGGCAACAATTTTGTCGATGGCCATTTGCCTATCCAGACGAACTACTATCTGATATGTGAAGAGTAGTAGATGAAAGTAGGGGGCTGAAGGAGCAACTGTTTGTCTTCGGGGTTAGACAAAGCATACGTTGTAGTAACCTTTTCTTAAGATATTATTTGTCTCACTATCAAGTGTGTAAAGGGGATTAATCAAATATGCTATTAGGATACAATGAAGCTCAGCACAATGTTGTTGTTGGTCGTCGTTTTGCACCCACGAAAACCAACCTATACACTCAAAAGAAAGTTTACAAAATAGCTCAAGATTACTAGAAACTAATTGTGCACTTAGTTTGTAGTAGTTTTTTTTGTAGGAAAACATGAAAATAGTGAATATTGGAGACTTAGATTTTCTCTAGATCTTTTAGGGACTCTTTATAGTGTTGTAACTTATTCGATTCTGCAAAAAATGAATCATATATGAGAGCTTCTATTCATACCTCTTAAATTGACATTTAGATCTCCTCAATATACCTCTAATCTACTTTTAAAAAAAGTTAAAATACTATTTACACATTAATCTTCCCAAAATACCCAACGGGCAATTAATTTTTAGAAGATTATACTAATACCTCCAAAATAAATAGTTAGGCCTCCATTAATTTTAGATTATTCCACTTCCAATTTCTAAAGAATAAAAAAACGAAACACTCAATTTGATTTGATTAAAAAAAAAAAACTTTAATTATCAAATCTTGAGTTTATTATGAACAACCTCGAGTATTGTGTAAATTGTTGTAGAACATATAATTGATACACTTGATCTTTGATAATAATTGGCTAATGAACATAGAAGATAAATTTTCGAACAAACAGAGCGGTATGAAATAAGTCAAAAATTATAGCATGTAACTCAATTTTTAGAAAATAAATTGTGCTAAAGTATATTTAAGTATTTATGCATTCTAAATAATTTATTTAATTTTATGTGACTTTATTGGTGATTGCACATGAGTTGATAAAATCAATTGAAGGTTGAAAAGCAACAGAGGTCTAAGTGTCAATTTGGGAGATATGAATTGAATCTCGCATCATATATATACAAGTATACACACCCCTTCACATGGTAAGATACCTTTTTACTTTGTACCATTTCATTTTGGTCATATCACTTCATTCAAACAAATCTAAAAGGTATTTACATAAATTACACCTTTTGATTTATTTATTATATTTAATATTTTAAAAATATCTCCAATAATCATCCACCATTTTCAAATTATGATATTAAAAATTATTTTGAAATTTCTAGCAAAATCTTGGAAAGCGTAGTGCATAAATTAAGATGTCTGGTGGACTTGAACCTTAGCTTAGTGAAAACACATCAAAGTTAAATCAAGATGGCGCATTGCTTTGAACTTGCGATCCTATACTTAACCGGACACATTTCACACACTACTTTTCTATATCCTATCCTTCCTATTGTCATTATTACTTGGCAAATGCCCCTTGATAGTGAAAATATTTTGAAAATATCTCCAATAAAGCATGTGTAGGCAAGATTATTAGCTATAAAGAGAATTAGACTTGTCAATCCGCAAAGGGCTGTCGATAAAATCAGGGGGCTTACCAAGCCAATGTTTATCTTCGGGGTTTGATAAACCATGTGTAGCAAGCTTCTCAGCAGTTTCATTAGCTCTCTGGTGAACAAGAGAAAATGTAGTCCGATAAAACCTGCGTGACATATACTGAATCTCACTAATTATCTGATCGAATGAGGAGGACGAGGACGAGGAGAAGGAGGAGAATGAGGAGAAGGAGAAGTCCGAATCATCAGAAGCTGTAGAAGTTTGTAGAGCATTCACAACTCGTACGGAGTCACCCTCAAAACAAACTCGTAGCCAACCAAGTTCCTTAGCTAGACACAAGGCCTCCAGTGCTGCCATTGCCACCACATCGTCCTCCGATTCAACATTAACCAACCTGCACTTTGCTGCCACAAAACGTCCCTTTGTATCTCGAGCAACCACACCTAAACCTCCCTTCCTCACAGTATAGGCACCATCATAATTTATCTTCAGATAACCCTCGGCTGGACGGGACCAAGTTTCTTTCAGCACAGTTGGTGGTGCGCTTGGGACAACATCTATAGTTGTTACCACAAGTGGATCCCTAATTTCATCCAGGGACGAGTTGGAGTTTGATACTTGATCAACGATCTCTTTAACAATGCGTTTTATAAATCGAGATTCATTCCTATCATTTGAAACATGTATACAAAATAGTTATTAGATCATATATACCACATCATACCACTTATGCAATTTGATGAATAAGTGATTTAAAAGACAAATACCTCAGATTATAAAATTAAACTGTCAAATGTAATTACGTAAAATTTCGGTCATATGGGACTTTACATTTCCATTAACAAGCCAATAGACCATGGAATATAAAAGCTAATGATCTAAAAGTTAGCCAAATTAAGAATTATTGAATAAATTAAATAATGATGTTTTTAATTAGTATATATATGTGTGTGTATTTTAAGAGAGTTATACATACTCATGCTCCTTGAAAGGCCAGCCGGACAAATTGGCCGCTTCAGAAAGGGCTGCACCCCATCTGCGCACAATCATATTAGCATGCTCAACCTCGAGTTCATGTTGGGCAAGTGCCTTACCAAAAGTACCTCTCAAGTGGCGTACATCAGAGGGTTTCACTTTGTAAAAAACTGGCCTAACCATCTGTCCTTTTGATTCTCTACATCCCAGGATCTCAACAAGTTCGTCCAAACACCATGGTGATTCTGCATAGTTTTCAGAGAACACGATGACAGACATCCTCGACTCATTGATTGCTTTTAGAAGTGCTCGAGGTATTTCTTCTCCTCTTTTGAGCCCGTCATCTATGAAGGTCTTGATTCCTTTGTTGCGCAAAGCTGTGTACAAATGGCCTGTGAAATTAGAGCGGGTGTCTTCACCTCTAAAATTGAGAAACACATCGTGTTTGTATGACATGGGGACTGAAGAAGAAGGAGAAGAACCAGCAGCAGAAGAAGGGGGTACTTGATTATTGGTTCTACCAGCCATATAGCTAGCTTCTTGGATGCAAGAGCTTACTAAACAAATCGAAACAGCCTCTCGTATATAATTTTGGTATGGTTTACATCTCTGTAGCTTTTTATCTACATTTATACACACACCCAGATATAAGTATTTGTCAATTTCTTCTTCCTCCTGCCGGCAAAAAAATAATTATATATATGTTAGAAAAAGATCAAAAAGCGTTGGGAGGTTCGTGTTAGGAATTGATTAAAATATATATGTCTATTACAAGAAATTTCCATGATATATACATTATTGGATTCACCACCACGTCCAATATGATCAGTCTAGGGACTACAGGCCAAAATGACACTAGCCATTCTTGACTCTTCAGCTGTAAAATGAAATTGTGATAATCAGTTGATTTCTCCATTTTCCCGGCCATTAACTGTAACACGGAAGAGAAAGATAGAGTGCAAAGAAAAACTTCCCTGTCTAGCTAGGAATAAGGTAAATTCTATGGGAGCTTACATTTCCACCTTGGCATTCCAAGTTTCGTTCCGTTGCAAATGGTAATGATATGGATCCTATGAAAGCAAGTTGGTGCCTTGGCAGGTTAAGGTTGCATGGAGTAATTGTTTACATCGTATACATTTTAGAGCATCTCAAATGCATTTTAGAGCCTCTCATACATTCTATGAGAGTCATGCAGTGGAAAATTCGCTACCGAATCATAATGCTTGCTTCGAGTTATGTCTAGTCATTTGTTAGTTATATTATGATCGAAGATAATTTTGCAAGAGCTGTGGATGTCCTAACAAGTATGCTCGAAATTATATTTGGTAGCTTTGTGAACGTCTATCATCAAAGATAATGTTGCCCTTCTTATGATAGTTATATCTTTTGTGGTTTCCCAGAGAGGATACGGAAGGAGAAGAAATTTATCATCAAAAGCATGCCTCAGGCACATAACTAATGAAATTTGGTAAAATTCCACATACATGTTTATGACAAATACGCTAACCCGGAGACAAGTCTATAACAAGTTGCGCACGTATTATAGACGAACCATCCAGTTATTCATACCAATACGTATATATCACTAGCTACAGCTTCACAGATCAAGGACTAGGAGCACAGGCCACGTACACATGAATAGATGCAGCAAATTAACTAGCTGATTATTGAGTCCCCAAGTCTGAGTCATGCACGATCAAAAACCATGAATTTTGATCCGCTCCTTGGGAACAATCTTTCCCTTGACAAGAAACTGGAGGACGTTCTTGCGCTGATCGCCTTGGAGCTGGATTATCTTGCCAAGCTCTTTGTCCTGAACCACATTGCCGTTGCAGCAGAACTCTTTCTTGAGATCCTTGAGGATCTTCTCGTAGCTGAAGTCCTTCTTCAGCCCCTGAACAGTTGTCAGGCACTTCTTCCCATTCCTTTGCTGCACGCGGATATGCACATACTCCCTTGTTCCCGGGGCGTCTGCGTCTATCGCTTCCGCAAATGGATCAAAAGCAGTTGGGATCACAACGTCTAATTCAACCATATATGTGGTTTGCTCGATAGATCTCTAAACGTAACAAAGGAAGCTGAAAAATAAACACACAAATTCCGCTCAATATTAGTCACTATCACAAACTAATTTCAATTATTTCAAGACCTAGCTACCTACAATCCCAATAATTGGGAACATGAAAACATGTCTAAACAACCATGCATGATGAATCGACTTACTTATATCACATATAAGCTAGCATAGCATATAAACAAAACCATAAGCAAATCCATGACTAGCTATAGCTAGCTTATTCCTTCAAACGTGAGGTCGGTCCTATGAAACCGATCGTTCCATCTTTCAAAACTCATACTACAGAATGAAGACTCGAAGAGAGCTCCTAATATTCTCCTTCGTCAGTCAACCGGTGACCAAAGAAAAAGAAATTACCAGAACATAATATGTATGTGGTAGAAGCACAATCAAACATATTTTGCCAAAGAGAGAAAGCAGTACATATTCGACCATAAATATATCCATCAAACATGACAACAATTAAGGAAGAAGAGCAAGCTAGCTACGTACGTACAGAAAGGAAAGGATGCCGGAAAAGAAAGAAGCGAACATACCCTGATCGAAGAATAGGAATTCAAAAGGTGGGTAAGGCTTTGCTTTCAGAAACCTTACCCGAAGAACAAGCTTCTCGATACAACAACAACGATTTGGTTGAGAAATGTCCAGACCCCCCTGGGGTGTTTATATATAGGCGTCAAGGGCAGTTGACGGTAGGGTCTGAACCACACGTTCAACTAACCATGGTTATTAAACCAGACACGTGAGTTACACACGTGGGCGGTGGAGATCGAGCTGTACGCGTTGATTGAACGCACACCGTGCTAACTGGGTTCGGTTGCATAATCTGGTAGAAGTGGGTGGGGCCCAACGAGAAGAATCTAGAATCCACGACATGATTAAAAGGAGGGAAAGAACATATATGGTCCATGCATTAGCGCATATGATTTTTTTTTTAACAACCATTAGGGTAGGCCTCATCATGGGCCGGGCCGGGCCAAGCCCTACCCTAAAATTTAGGGCTTAGGGTAGGGTCGGGCCGGGTTTTGACTAAGTCAACATAGCTTAGGGCCGGGCCGGACATGGCTAGGGCTTTGATATGTAAACCCTTACCCGCCCTTAAGGCCCATTCTATTAGGGCCGGCCCGGCCCTTTAAAATAGGGCCGGGTTGGGCTTTTAGGGCCGGATATGAAATAGAAGTCAAATTTTATAAAAGAAGTCAAATTTTGAAAAACGCTATGAAATAGAATTTTATCTTTATGATGAAATACGGTGATGGTAAAAAAATCACTTAAATCCGACAAAATTATAGCCCCGATTGATACGGTCAACCTTATTTAAACTTATCTCTCTCTATGTGAAGTCATAGTATCGGGAGTAAACGTTCCCAAATTTTTACATGGATGATTACGTCTCATCTATTTGAGAGTTTAATGTTTGGAAGAGTCGACGAAACAAGTTCATCTAAAGGTACGTAATAACGTTTTCGTGTGATAAGTTTTATGAAAATATGGTTGACTGTTTCGATCGAGCATCGAACGTTTACGAAACGAGTTGATTTTTATATTCTACTCATATTTGACTATAACGATCATATCAGACGGTCAAAAATTTTATTTTTTGAATTTAAACATTATAATGACAACATACTTACTAATGCGGTATAACTTGATTGGTAGATTATACTCAAGTGTACAACTTTTTGAAACAACTATATACAAGAAGTCAAATTTTGAAAAACGCTATGAAATAACATTTGATCTTTATGATGAAATACGGTGATGGTAAAAAAATCACTTACATCCGACAAAATTAGAGCCCCGATCGATGCGGTCAACCTTATTTGAGCTTATATCTCTCTATGGGGAGCCATAGTATCGGGAGGTAAACGTTCCTACATTTTTACATGGATGATTACGTTTCATCTATTTGAGAGTTTAATGTTTGGAAGAGTCGATGAAACATGGTCATCTATAGGTACGTAATAGCGTTTTCGTATGATAAGTTTTATGAAAATATGGTTGACCGTTTTGATCGAGCATCGAACATTCACGAAACGAGTTGATTTTTATACTCTACTCATATTTAACTATAACGATCATATCAGACGGTCAAAATTTTCATTTTGTGAATTTAGACATTATAATGACAACATGCTTACTAATGCGGTATAAGTTGATTAATAGATTATACTCAAGTATACAACTTTTTGAAACAACTATATAAAATAAGTCAAATTTTGAAAAACGCTATGAAATAGCATTTGATCGTTATGATAAAATATGGTGATGGTAAAAAAATCACTTAAATCCGACAAAATTAGAGCCAACTTTTGTATGGTGATTGGTAGATTATACTCAAGTGTACAACTTTTTGAAACAACTATATAAAAGAAGTCAAGTTTTGAAAAACGCTATGAGATAACATTTGATCTTTATGATGAAATACGGTGATGGTAAAAAAATCACTTACATCCGACAAACTTAGAGCCTCGATCGATGCAGTCAACCTTATTTAAACTTATCTCTCTCTATGGGGAGCCATAATATCGGGAGGTAAACATTCCCAAATTTTTACATGGATGATTAGGTCTCATCTATTTGAGAGTTTAATGTTTGGAAGAGTCGACGAAACAAGGTCATCTAAAGGTACGTAATAGCGTTTTCGTGTGATAAGTTTTATGAAAATATGGTTGACCGTTTCGATCGAGCATCGAACGTTCACGAAACGAGTTGATTTTCATACTCTACTCATATTTGACTATAACGATTATATCAGACGGTCAAAATTTTCATTTTGTGAATTTAGACATTATAATGACAACATGCTTACTAATGTGGTATAACTTGATTAATAGATTATACTCAACTATACAACTTTTTTAAAACAACTATATAAAAGAATTCAAATTTTGAAAAACACTATGAAATAGTATTTGATCTTTATGATGAAATATGGTGATGGTAAAAAAATCACTTAAGTCCGACAAAGTTACAGCCCCAAATCGCTTAGTGAAGACATTTGTATGTATTATGTAATATAAAATAGTTAAAATTTTAGGGTAGGGCCGGGCCGGGCTTTTAGGGTCGGGTAGGGCTTGGCCCTAAAGGGCTCAATAGGGCCGGACCGTAGGGTAGGGCCGGGTTTAATTTGCTCGACCCTCACCCTACCCTACTCAAAAAGGGCTAGGGCCGACCCGCCCTAATGGAGGGCCGGACCGGGCTTCGGCCCTATAGGGTAGGGCGGGCTTTAGGGCGGGCCAGGGCCAAAGGGCCAAATGATGAGGCCTACATTAGGGCATATGACTAAGCCTTTATTATGTGTGTCTAATTTGATTTCTAGGCCTAAGATATTAATGCTTGATGTCTAATCTAAGAGTAATTTTTTTTTTGTCTAATCTTTGGGTGAAGAGCATAAAACTTTATATTAAGGGAGAACAAGAACTAGTAACCATTGAATATCATGTTTTTTTTTTGCGTATATATGTACGTATATACGGTCACTATCTAGAGCGGGGCTCCGCTATGAAATTAAAGAGCGAGGCTTCTTATTTAACCAATTTTCTGGTCAAATTTCTACATCTTCACCGTTTAGTATTTAAGTTTATGTGTGTATATCATCTCTACAAATTTTTAGCTCATTTGGTGATTGTTTATGTATTAGAACGATAAAAAATCAATGAACAAATTGAATCTATTTAGTATGACACATTCGTGTTAATCACGACTAGCTAGGAATATTTAAATTATTATCAAATTTGATGAAATTTTGCATAATTGATCTACATACATATACCTAAATAATGAACGGTGCAGATGTAGAAATTTGCTCGAAAAATGGGTCAAATAAGGAGTCCCGCTCTTTAATTTCAGAGCGGAGCCCCACTCTGCATAAGGATTATATATGCAATTCTGTATCTTCTTTTCATTTGTTATTTTCTTCCGATTTTTTAAAACAACACTCATGGTAATCAGTTGGTGTAAGTTAGGAGATTTTTTTGAAGAAGGTAAGCTGAGTGATTGATTATGTGTCCTGTAAGCAGTGGCGGAGGCAGAACAATGCATTCATGGGGGCATACTTTTTTCATAAATTCGTAATCCCAAATCATTACATGATTTTTAACATCCCTAAATTTCAGCAAGTTCATAGATATACAAAAATGACTTCTTATGGGAGTTCTACATCTGGACTATAGTAAAATGCACATGTAAACCAAACCTGTGATCACCAAACTCCATAATCAAAAACTGCTCAAACTAGTTCATCCCATAACAAAAAGCTGCTCAACTTCTTTCTCAAAGACAATGAATTGCTTAATCTGAAAAATAGGTTTGAGATGTTAGTTTCCAAGTAATATGACATGATTAAACACTACAAGCAATGGAAAACTTCAACATCTATTTGTCTTATAAAAATTATCATTCAAAAAACCACAAATGCACAATAGTAATTTCTATACCTGCAAAACAATTTAAGCCAGCTACAGTCTATAAATGTCCTCTACGTGCAGTCATGTTTTGGAACTTTGGAATTATAACCTCATTATCAATGTCATTGAAGATATCTCTCTCAAGGTACATAGTTAAGCAACCATTCAACCATTGATCTCCCATCCGATTTCGCATTCTATTCTTTACTATGTTCATGGCAAAGAATGCTCTTTCAACTGTGGTTGTTGCAACCGGAAGTACTAGTGCCAAAGTAATGAGCTTATAAATAAACAAATATGTTCTACTCTTTCCTGTCTCAACAAGTTTCTGTGCTAAATCAGGAATCTGATGCAAGTTTTGAAACTTAGTGTTCAATTGCATGTCATCAATATATATATCTAGTTGTGACTCCAATAACAATAGCTCAGTAGTAGAAAAATCAGTAGGATAAAAGCTAGCAAGAAGCATCAAACGTTCCTTGTTGAAAGCAGAAAATGTATTATACGGATTCAAACATGCAATACAAAGGAGTAGCTCTGTATTACCCTCATTGAAACGATTGTTCAACTCTTGAAGTTGGAGATCTATAACTTCACAAAAGAAATCAAAACGATAATAGTGCAAGTTTGTGATTGCTGGAATTTTCCGCTTTGATTTTCCTTTACATACATGCTGCTCATTCATGTTGAGAACAATGATCTTTGCCACAAAAAATAACAACTTGGTCTAGTATAGAATCCCATCCATTATCCCTTAAATCCTGCAACTTTCTCTTGCATATTTTCACTAAATCCATTGCATTTACTATATCTTGATCATCTCTTTGCAATGCTTGGGATAACTCATGACTAAAACCAAGTACAATCCTCATCAAATGTAAACTGAATATGTAATCAAAAGATTGCAATAACCCCAATGAAATGTATGCATTATCTTTTTTTATCAGAACCTACTTTGTCATTTGCAATTTCATCTAGCACATCAACTATAGAAGGGAACAAGGCAATAAAGTTTATGAGCGTAGCATAATGTGAGCTCCAACGCAAATTGATACTCAATTAATCATTCAAATAAGATTGAGCAACATACAAAGAAACAGCCAAAGAGGATTAAACTATTAGAGCTCTGAGGAATAAGAAGCAGTACATGCTCAGACTGGTCTAGCAGTGAAGATGAACTAAAAAAGACGAGACTCGCACTTCCGAGTTCCGACTCTTCAATAACATCTCGCCGACGATTGCGTTCGAGTTATCAGGGAAAAGGTCTGAGCTTTGGTCGGAGAAAAGGGAATTCTGAATTCTGAGACGGGTCTGATCAAAGACGGTGATAATGCTGAATTGGGGGTTTTTCCAAGATTAAAACTTTGTGTTTGGGGTCGGAGATTTTTTTTCCTATGGAATTAGGGTCGGAGTTTTTTTTTTCGATGAGAAGAGAGAGAGAGATGAGAATTGGGGTCGGGGTTTGGATGTTTCATATTTGTTTGAGTTTTGTGTTTCTGAGCAAACCAAGTAATAATTTATTAAATATAATGGATTGAGTACAAGAGAAACACTACCAGATCCGAGGGCATAGTCGACGAAAAAAATTTCGTCGACTATGCCGAATTTTCGTCGGCTATTCATTCTGCCGACGAAATTTTCGTCGGCTATACGTCGTCGGGAAAACGGCGTCAGTAATACCAATGGCCGACGAAAATAACGAAATCGTCGGATATTCTCGGGTATGGCCGACGACAGTGCCGACGAAAATTAATTTTGTCGACCAAACCTAGGCAAAATATCCGACTAAATTCGTCGGCTATGCTCGAGCATGGCCGACGATATCGTAAACTATAGCCGACGAAATTCATCGGCTATTTGTTCTGAAATATAGCCGACGATTCCAGCATATTTCGTCGGTTATTTCGTCGAAATATATTAATATTTTAATAGGCATTAATTATTTATAGCCGACGAAATAATGTCATTTTCGTCGGCTATAGATGTTATAGCCGACGAAAATTGGTAAAAATCGTCGGCTATAGTGCTTATAGCCGACGAAATAATGCCAATATCGTCGGCTATTCTTTCATTTGGGGGAAAAAAAATTAAATTAATTTCTAAATTACCATTCCAAGCAACCTGCAAATCACAAAGACAATCCATGCATTTGCACCAACAAGAAACACGTCTAAATGATTTATTATTTAATTTGTTCCAATATACATAAAATATAACTCTAATCATCACCTAAAGCACTAAAGTCCACCACGTCATCCCCAGCATCCTGCTCGTCATCATCGGGAGGTTGAGGCATTGGAGGTTCAACTAACGGCTGAAACGGGGGCGGGGGTTCAAGGGCGTGTTGTTGTGCCGCGAACATATCACACCACCAGTTTTGTTGGGTGGCGAAGTTGTGTTGCCGAACTCTGTCGCATTCAGCATGCCAACTGGCCAAATCCAAATGATACTGCTGTGTTCTGCGGCGTAGCTCCTGTGATCTCTGGGACACGGCCTCCAATCTTGCGGTCAATCTCTGCACTTCCCCCCTCATCTGTTGGCTGTTCCCGCCTCCCTTCTTTTGACCTCCCTTAGTGGTCTTCAGGAGCCCTATTCCAGAACTTCCCAAACCCCGGCAGTAGTATTGGTTTGACCGGTGTGGGAAGGCTGCATCGAACATCCTCGCTGCCCTTTGGACATTCGATCGGTCGACCTGGCGCAGGGCTTCTTCCAGATCTGCCTCTGAGATGTTCGGTTGTGTCTCCCGAACTACATGCTGGAACACCTCTTCTTCGGCCCGGTTCACCCTCTCCTAATTGAACGAGAAAAAAAAAATTAATATTCTAACAAATATATAATTAAGTAAAATTAATAATTAAAATTTTAAAATCGTAATCAACGACTTACGAGCTGTTCTGTCGCTTGTGGATAAGTGATCTTGAACGTCTCCACGTACGGGTTGCTATCAGGATGATCTCTAAGCGCCTCCTCCTGATATTGTGCAAACGGCCTAGAACCACCATGATGGGAGGTTGTGTTACGGCGGCGTTTCGCAGAGTTTACCCGAGACCGTTCCTTCAAACAAATAATAAAATATTAGAAAAATGCATCAAAAAATATTAGTGTAATAATTATAAAATAATTAAACTAATAATTAAAATTTTAACAAAATAAATATTTGTAGTTAAGTTTAGTATTAACCTGCATAAGTGGGTTGTTGAAGTCTACTGTCTTCAACCAACGCCACTCGTACTCCCTGAACATGAACTCTCTGGGAGTACCCATACGACCACGGTTGTCGTATTGGTTAAAGTGGGAACGGAGCTCGTTCTTCCACTCTTTGAACCTACGAAAAAAACAAAAGTGCATTAGAAATATTATTAATATCATAAAATATTTCGAATTATAAGATAAGGAATTCCCAACGTACCTCAACGACTGCATCGCGTCCGCCCAATGCTGCTTATGTTCTGCAATCTTGAAGTATGTCTGAAAGATAATATTTTATTAGTTTTACAATTATAACAATACCGAAAATTATTAAATATTACGTAAAATAAATTAAATTTTTTAAATTACTCACTGACGCAGCGTTGTTCACCTTCCTCTTGATCTCTTCGGGCACATCAGCCCACCGCGTCCACAACATAGGGACTCTGTCCCTAATCAGTGTCCCCACGCAACCCGTGTAGTCGCGGCGTTTTTCCCCCTGAACCTCCTGATTAGGAGGTTCGTTGATCCGGATATTCCCGCTGCTCTCAACAGTTCTCCTGAGCGTGTCAAAACATATGACACCTCTCGTATTCCTCGTTGAACTGCTAGCGGCTGTCCCTATCACATAAACGACGATTGGTTAATAAAATTAAATATTAGTGCGTTAATTTTAATAAAATATTTAATTAATAAAATCAAATGTTACCTGAACTGGATGACTCGTCTGTCGACTTTCCTTTTCTCCTCGCCGAAATCAGGAGGTCCGGGTTCTCAAATGGCTGCTGCTGGTATGCCTCCGCAGCACTCACGTACTGAGGCATATCAGGCCATATGGGCACACCTCGATAGTCGACCTCGGGTATCGCAGGAATGTTGTACGGGAGGTAGAGCTGATTTGGGAGAGTAGGCCCCTCAGTCGAGTTAGCAGCAGACGTCGTCGGACTCGTCATCGGCTCCCGATGAACCTCAGGCATACGGACCTGAGGAACGTCTGCAACTATCTCGTCCTGAAATAGCTGCCTACTGAACCTCGGAGCATCTGGCCCGACAGGGGACGTGAACTGCTCGACAGCCGCCCCGCCTAGAGAAGGGTCTGGTGCCGAGAACTCACACTCCTCCGTGGCTGAGATGAATCCACAGGCCTCCGCGGCTGGGATGAATCCACACTCCTCCGCGGCTGGGTGGTGGTCCTCTCAGGCTGGCTAAGGGTCCTGTCGGACTCTACGGAACCGGCGGAACTTCCAGAACCCCTAGATCTGGAACGACGGCCTCCGAACAACTGTCTGAATGCATCGGCCATCTGCAGCTTGAGGCATTAATACATTAATTAATATTAAATTATATTACATTAAATAACAAATTCTAATTAATATAATAACCAATAATACTAACATATTTCAAAACATACTAACAAATTAATATTTAAATTTGTACTAATTTCAAATAATACTAACCATTAACCTAAATATAACTATTTATATACAAATATAACTATATTTCATTATTAACATATATATAAATAAAAATAACCATTTATACATTAACAAAAATATATAACAATTTATATAATTAAAATTAAATATATGACAAATATATAACAATTTATATAATTAAAATTAAATATATAACAATTTCTATACCTAAATTATAACAAATATATAACAATTAAATTTATTAACAAATATATAACAAATATATAACAATTTATATAATTAAAATAAAATATATAACAAATATATAACAATTTGTTAAAATTAAATTTATTAACAAATATATAACAATTTATATAATTAAAATTAAATATATAACAATTTATAAAATTAAACTAAATTGAAAAAAAAAAAAATTTAACCGGATCGGAGGAGGAGGTCGGACGAGGAGGGGAAAGCGGAGGGGAAGGAGGAGGAGGAGGAGGCCGGCGCGGCTTGGACGAGGATTTGAGGAAGAGTTTGGATCGGAGGAGGAGGAGGAGCAACAGCGCGGCGGAAACGAACTGGAGAGCGGCAGATTGGAGCAGCAGCAGGAGGAGGAGGAAGAGAGGAAAAATTCGGCTAGAGTTCGACAGTTTCTGCTTTATACCCAAAAGAATAGCCGACGATTAAAAAAGATTTCGTCGGCTATTCTTAACTATAGCCGACGAAAACTTTAACGTCGTCGGCTATACTTTGAATGTCGTCGGCTATTCTTTGAATGTCGTCGGTTATACTTTAGGAGATCAGCAGCCATCTGATCTGAGCCATCCAACGGCGGACAATGAAAAGGCGCGGATCGCAAGAGTTTAGCCGACGAATTCAAATATTTCGTCGGCTATACTTTGGAAAATCAGCAGCCGTTGGATCTGAGCCATCCAACGGCGGACAATAAGAGGATCGCAAGAGTTTAGCCGACGACATATAATTTTCGTCGGCTAAACTGTTGGTCAAACCACTAAGTCAAACCTCTAAACGCTTTAAAACGGAAATTAGTCTAGTTAGACGACGGTTTTTGGCCTGACCTTCAACAGATAATAGTTTCAAATCGATGAGACGCAACTAATCGTTGAAAAATTTTCCTCAAAATATTTAACAAACGTCAGGCTACCCATAGGAAAACGGAAGTAAAAAACAGTTAACCGCAACATTCGGCACACAGATTTTGTCGGAATCTTGTCATTTTTCAACCGTAGACGTATTTCATTATTTCGGTCATATCTTATTTGACGACATATTTGCATTTGAAGAGTGTACGTATAGTAACTATTTGAAACTATACATTCACTTAAACACTTGGTAAACAAGTTAAGGAACATTAGTGCATATGTTCTGATTTTGAATCTAAAAGTTTGGAAAATCTATTCCAACCGTCAGATATCACCGTTAAGATTAAATAAATGTATGAAAAAAAATCCAACTACATCTGACAACGTTAAAGGCTCGATCGGGACGGTCAACCGGGTGAGTCAACCCTTTAAAAAGATAATGGTAATTGGCCTGTCTAAATGACGTTTTTTGGCCTGACCTTTAACAGATAATAGTTTCAAATCGATGAGACGCAACTAATCGTATAAAATTTTTTCTCAAAATATTTACCGAACCTCAGGCTACCCATAGGAAAACGGAAGTAAAACACAGTTAACCGCAACATTCGGCACACAGATTTTGTCGGAATCTTGTCATTTTTCAACTGTAGACGTATTTCATTATTTTGGTCATATCTTATTTGACGACATATTTGCATTTGAAGGATGAAACAATGGTTTGTCGATAGTGATAGAAAATGGAAGGTGGTCTTTTTTTGTTTTTTTTTGTTTTTAAATCATAGCCGAGGAAATCAAACATAGTACTCGTCGGCTATTCTTTTGTCGTTTTTGTTCTAAAATAAAATATGTATTTTTCAATATAATTTTGGCCGACGAAATTACGCATTTTTCGTCGGCTATTATGAGTATAGCCGACGAAATAATGCATTTTTCGTCGGCTATTCTTTGAAAAAAATAGAAAAATCAGTGGTGTTACACCTCTCGTATTCCTATGTCCTGTTCATATATAACCAAAATTGAACATAAAAAAAAAACAGAAACCCAGCAGTCAACATATTTCAAATTTTTTTTTAAGGGGTTTGGAACCCAGCCTATGCTGGGAGGCTCATCCCCATGCCCGTTCATTAGAAAATAGTGGATTACAAATGAAAGGATTACATCATCTAAATTACTTAATCCGTCGGATTGTAATCGGAATCATCGGATGAGTCTTCTTCGGTTTCTGAATTGCTCGATAGGGGTAATCTATGTCGTTCCTCACCACTAGAGTCCTCGTTAGTTTCTTCATTTGGATCAACATCAACAAGCAGTGGCTCTTCACGACGAATTCGCATCGGCGTGTCTAGGCGAATAAAAGAGGAGTCAGGAATACCGTTTGAGTTGGGCTCTTGATACGCGGTGCCGCCTTCCTCGTTCTCTTCAGCCACTCCAAGTGTAGACGCCCGGTAAATGTTTCGATGGTGGATAGTGTTGACTACTTTCCACGGGTCACCCTTGGCGAGATCATCAAGATAAAACACTTGTTTCACCCATGTGGCTAAAACGAACGGGTCGTCCTCATACCATGATGTACTAGTGTTCACAGAAGTTATGCCGTATTGATCGGTTTTCATGCTCTGCGGCCGTGTGTAAAACTATCTACACTTGAAAAGGTGCAATTTCATGCCTTCCCCATAATGCAGTTCCACAACTGAATGGAGAACACCGTAATAGTCAACTCCATCATCCCCACCATGTGCCATAACCCCTGAATTTTGTGTTTTCAGTCTGAGGTCTCTCTCTTCACATCGAAATAACACACCATTCACCTTGCACGTCGCATAAACTTTTGAGTAGACCGGCCTCATCGCTAGAAGTCTGAGTTCGTGCGACCAATTTGGGTGATTATCATTTTTAATAAGGTCCATCTGCAACCATCAGAATCAACTATAAATATGAATAATTATACACAATAATATATAAACACGTATAGAATAGTGTTAAAGTTACGTACCCAGCGGCCGAAATACTCTGCGAATGTCCGGTTGTGGTAATCGAGATCACCTGCTACTCCATCACAGTTTAGATGCATGTTCTTCCAAAACTGAACTTCTGGACAGTTGATTAGTACCCACCAATGTGCAATGGCTACCTCATAATCTTTCAACTTGTAGGAAACTGGCATGTTTCCACCGAGTACAACATCGTCGGAGAGTATGGAAAGATTGAACTGTGAAGGTACATCTTCCGGTATGCTTTCCTGTAACGCTCCTAAATACAGCTTCATGTAGGTGACGCACTCGTGCGCAATATATTCTTCAGCTATACATCCTTCAGGTGCGGATATGTTTTGGACAAAATCACCGTATTGCCAGTGTTGCCTATAAATGAAGTTTTTAAAGTGTTATGATAATACATTAATACTAAATCACATCTATTGATGAGGAAATTAACAAAAGGTATAAAATACGTACCTTTCCATCGGATACATCCAAGTGAAGTGCACAGGACCGGTAAGCAACAACTGCCGAGGAAGATGGATCATGAGGTGAGGCATGATGTCGAAAAAATTTGGAGGAAATATCATCTCAAATTTACACATGATATGAACGATGTCTTGTTGCATTTCCCGGAGGTCAGATTTTCTCACTTCCCGTGTGCATACCTTCTGGAAAAATCTTGCCAACGCTACTAACGGCTCCACAACGTGACGGGGAAGGAACGGTCGAATGAAAATAGGGAAGAGACGTTGTAGCAGGATATGATTGTCATGACTTTTCAACCCGTAAAGATTGTTGAATTGTCTGTTCACACACTTGGCTATATTTCCAGCAAAGCCTAAATGATACATGGCCCGACTTATCCAATGGAAAATTTCTGATTTATGTTCAGGCTTGACGGTGTAAGGAACTTGAGGCATTTTTCTGTTCCCTTGTTTCAACCATAGTTGTTTTCTGATATTCATGTTTTGCAGATCAGTGCGAGCCTTAGGACCGTCTTTCGTCTTCCCCTCCAAGTTCAGTGTTGTGCCCACCACACTTTCAGAAACATTTTTTTCTATGTGCATAACGTCTAGGAAGTGACGGATCAGCAACTCACACTAGTACGGGAGTTCCCACAATATGCTCTTATGTGTCTAGAATTTGTACTCCTCAGGTCTTTCAGGTATTTCCGCTACAATATCGGGATGATTGCTGAGGGGCCCAAAATCGTACTCATTAAGCAATGCTAAAATTTCTCTTTCCGTCCCTCTTCTGGGAGGACCACCGTGTTTTTCGGTTCCATCAAATGCGGCGGACTCGTAACGCCAGTGGTGATCCGCCGGAAGGAACACACGATGACCCATTCTGCATATCTTGTTGCAATGAGGGGTGCTCGCATAATCGCTGAGGCACTCTAGACAAGCCTTGTATCCCCTAACAACGCTGCCCGACAACATCCCATAAGCAGGAAAATCACTGATGGTACCAATAACCAAGGCATGCATCTGGAACGTCTCCTTCTTGTACTTGTCAAAAGTGGGATGACCAACGTCCCACAATACCTTAAGCTCTTCAATCAATGGTCTCATATACACATCGAGACATTTTCCTGGGTAACTAGGCCCTGGAATCAACAACGTCAACATATTATATTCCTTCTTCATGCACATCCACGGAGGAAGCTTGTAAGGTACCAAAACCACCGGCCATATACTGTATGAAAGACTAATGGTGCCGAAAGGGTTGAACCCGTCGGTTGAGAGCCCGAGCCTGACGTTTCTGACATCTGAAGCAAAATGAGGAAACTCGTTGTTTATATGCTTCCAAGCCGCTCCGTCAAAGATGTGTGTCATGATATCTGCGTCTCCCGCGTCCCGCTCACCGTGCCATCTCATAGCTTTTGCGGTGGTTTCTGACATGTACAACTGCTCAAGCCTATCTCTCAACGGAAAATACCGAAGCACTTTCACAGGTTTCCTATTGCCTGCTCCCGTCAACTTATATCGGTCAGACTGACATATCGGACATGCGTCAAGGCTAGCAAGGTCATTCCCTTCTGCATCTTTACCCCAGAAGAGAACACAGTCAAATGCGCATGCATGGATCTTAATGTAGGAAAGCACTAGATCTTTGAGGATACTTCGGACCTTACGGTGATTGGTAGGATTACGATGACCCTCCTCCAACAACGAAGAAGTGTACTGTAGATATTCATCCACTTGCCTGATAGTCGATTTTGTCTCGACTTTAATCCTCATTACCTCCATCACACTTTGAAGAACTGTCTTCTCAGAACTTGAAGACACAGGGGTCTGTTGCAATGCAATCAGTTTGTTGTACTTGTCAAAGGCAGTAGTGTTGACAACTTGTGGGAAGGGCAGCACCGGGTCATGCATATATTGTTCCCCACGTACACCGCTTTCAAAAGGAAACACGTCGTTGACGAATGCCATTGTTGGATCATTGGATGTACTACTACTGCCCGCCTAAAAAAACTGCCCATGATCATGCGATCCATCTAATGATGGCTCACCGTGATATATCCAACGTTTGTACTTCGGCCAAAACCCATTACTCTTTAGGTGCTCCCATACTGTCCTAATCGGAAATCGACACATATCACTGCGACACTTACATTTCTTGCACGGGCAATAATGGTAATCATTCCCGTTTGCATTTTCCTCGATGAACTGCAAAAAATTCACAACCCCTGTAGTGTATTGTCGGTCATGCCTTGGAAGCGAAATCCAACTCTTATCCAGATCCATATATAGCCTGATAATAATATATATGTATAACTTTAATTAATAAGAAATTAATTAACACATACATATATATATATATATATATATAAATCCTTAATAATTAATTACATTATAATATATATTATTATCAACATCAACTCATATATATATGCCATTAATTAACAACCATTATTTAAGTTACACTATATATCAACAATTATTTAAGTTAATTAATTACACTATATATCAACAACTATTAATTAACATATATATATATATATATATATTTTTTAACACTAATTAAAATAACATCAAATTAAAACTCATAATTAAACTAAAACTCAAAATCAACTCAACTCAACTAAAACTCAAAATCAACATATATACATACATTCTAACACTAAAACAACAACAAATTAAACAAAAAATCACTTAATAAATCAAAATCACTAAAACTTAAAATCAACTCAACTAAAACTCAAAATCAACATATATACATACATTCTAACACTAAAACAACAACAAAACAAAAAATCACTTACTAAATCAAAATCACTAAAACTCAAAATCAACTCAACTAAAACTCAAAATCAACAAATATACCCATGTACGTACCTATATATAGCTCCACAATGTAAGAGAGGACAGATTTCAACAATACCCATAGATTTTTCACTCTTTCTCCCGTTTTTCCCCTTTTTTTTGAAATGAGCAGCTGCTGCCCAGATCTGAAAATATATAGACTTATAGCCGACGAAAATGTCAACTTCGTCGGCCATACTTTCAAAAATTTTCGTCGGCTAATGTTTCGGAGAAAGGCCGACGAAAATACAAATCGTCGGCTGAAATATGAATATAGCCGACGATTTTTTGAAAATACCAACGAAAAAAAGTTTCGTCGGCTATGGTTAAACTATGACCGACGATTTTTTTTTTTTACTGATGAAAAATAAAATCGTCGGCTATTCCTTAGAATTACCGACGAAAATTTTAATTCGTCGACCGTTTTTTTTTTTCGTTGGGAAAACCCTTTTTTCTGGTAGTGAAAGTTCTCTTCTCCCTGGTTGTTTGGTTGTACGGGACATAGATTGTTGGGATAAAATCTAAAGAATATGTTAGTGGGACTTCACCTTTTACAAGTAGTAATCTTGTGTGGGCATGTATAGAAATCATGTGTGGGCATATAGAGTATAACAACCTACTATTGGTGGGATTTCACAAAATCTGATGTGGGCAAAGGCCCACAGTTGTCCTACATTGCCTCCGCCCTGCTTGTAAGGTACTATGTATTTGTTTCTTTTTTTCAGTTTGAATAAAAACTTTTGTTATGCTGAAAGAAAGAAGGTCTAACTATTTTATTGTGATACATATATCGTCTAGTTACAAAAAAGTACTGATTGAAGATCATTCTCCTACAGACATAGTTCCACGCAAAAGCTTGCTCCATTAAAGCTCAGTTTCCTTTTAAACGTTTTCACCTTGATTCCATCGACAGTGTTTTTTTTTTGTTTTTGTTACTTTTAACCAAATTAGAGTAAGCATATATGGCATTGAGTATTGAAAGCAGAATTATCTCTCTCCTTCGAACGAGAATACAGAGTACAAACAAACACAAATATGAGTTTGATATTAAGGATACCTCAGTACGATAATTACTCACTAGTCACTGTTCAGCTATGCCCATTTTACACATCAAATCTGATTAAAATGCACAGTCAAACTGTTTGATATCTTCAATAGCACAGTGTTGAGAACTTGACATTTACAGATGCCCGGGGGAAGCGATGGTATCATCATGAATTGGGAGGAAGAGAAGTTTCGCTACTCCCAAAGTAAAGAATAATGTTTTGCAGGCCTCTACCATATTGAAGCATAAACTTTACAAAAGTGATTGCATTCTCAGGGATTATATATACTACCAAGGTAAATCTTGACTACCTTTAGGCGAATAAGAAAGGGGCACAAATATGGAGCCTGAGTTTTCATTTTTCAACAAATAGTTGTTCCAGTTATCATCTTCATTAGAAGAGAAAGACCAAATGTTGAAGGTGTGGACTACTGGAGAGCTCTTCAAAATGCATGTTAAACCCGGGAGATATCTTTTCTTCATTCTGTCCTCAATGCCCAAGGTTTCAGGTTTTTCAAATGAGAAAGGTAGACCACCAAACTCCGAATAAATTACTGATAGAATATCGAGGTACTGACCGGATAAATCGAGGATTTCAACTTGGGAGCAATGGCAAAGAAGATCGATAGCACTTCTATGATAAATCTTTGTTGTTTTAATGCTTGTAATGCTGACTGGAAACAATCGAGTCATGCGAGATTTTTTGGGTGTAGGAAAGCTCTGGATGGAACACTTATCAATAATGTTATTGCCCCAGTGCAAGGATTGTACATTTGGGGCAAAAATGTTTACCCAACCATGGATGAAATTTGAAAAACAATACAACTTCTATAGTCTCATCGCAGAGATGTCCATGCTATATAGATCCATTCCAGTAATGGATATATCGTTGAGGTTCGGATAGCAAATTTTGAGGGCCGTAATCCCTCTACAGCTCCTTATACTCAATTTTTTGAGAAAAAGGAAGGAAAAACCAGAAAATAAATTTGAACCTAGAGCAGCATCCTGAAATCCACATCTTCTAGAGACAGATCTTGGAGGGAAAAGAGATATGACCGAACAATATAAGTAAAGGGAAACCCTAGCCATGCCGTTGAACTCCCCCAGCTACTCTCTTTAATGAGTGACACTTGAGTTGACATTGAGGCAAATCAGATGTATTTTTACTACTGCTCAACAAGATATCCAATACAAGTTCCTCAACCCTAGCTAGCCAAACACAAATTTGTTTGGATTCCCCATATCTCTTTGGAATTGACCTAGTTTGTCGCTTGTTAAGGGAATTTTGCAGCATGGGTACATTATCTTATACTTTTTGTCGTCGCGAGCCAATACTGTGTTGATGATCCTTTTTTTGTCTGGTGATGTATAGCTTCATTATTAGTAAAAATGTCGTAGAAGTCAAGGATGAAGACCATACATGACCCCATCTCCTAGGTAAGTAAAGAAAGGATAATGAAGATGAAATGATTGAATGTATATGTTGTAGTGATCTTTGCAGCATTTACAAGAGTTTTAATAGGAGAAACTGAATGAGCTATAAACTAGAGCTATGCTAAGACTGCTAGATAAAAGCATTACACACAATTTAGGAAAACTAACTATGGCCAATGCTTGAATTAAAGATGAACGAGAAGCAAGCTGAGATTTTGGATGATCTTGTACTGACTGGGGTTTCCAGTAACACCCTGCAGATAAAACACATACTCTTCACTTCACAGGCTCTTCATCACTTCATCTCTTCCATCATCTCTTCAACACTCTCCCTCAAGTTGGATCAAGAGAGTCTCTTGAGCCAAGCTTGGACAATAATCGATAAAACTGAGCAGTTGGGAGGATTTGGTGAAGATATTAGCTAGTTGATCACAGGAGCGAACATAAACAGTAGCAAGTATATTGAATTGAACTTGATCTCGAATGAAATTGCAATCTGCCTCAATATACTTTGTTCTTTCATAAAAGACTGGATTGGCAGCGATATGCATTGATGCTTAGTTATCACAATACAATGTGATTGGAGTTTTGCACTTGATCCCCAAGTCCCCTAGCAGAATCTTCAACCATATTAGTTCACATGCAGTAGAGCTAGGCTGTGACACGATACTCTGCCTCTGCACTAGATCTTGCAACAACTGATTGCATTTTGCTTTTCCATGTTACCAAATTTCCTCCAACAATAGTGCAATAGCCTGTGGTTGACTTTCGATCAATTGTATTTCCTGTTCAATCTTAATCAGTGTAGCCTTGTAGATTGAAATTACCATTATATTTCATGTCAATACCTCTTGTCACAGTTCTCTTGAGATAACGAAGTATTTGTTTCACAAGTTGAAGATGATATGAAGTTGGAGCATGCATAAACTAATTGACTAAGTTGACAACATAAGTGATGTCTGAACGAGTTATAGTAAGATAGATTAACTTACCAATAAGTCTTTGATACACAGAAATTTATGATAATGGCTCTCCAGAAGATCAATGACATATTTTCTTTAGTTTATAAACAGGGTAGATGGTGATTGATCCATTTCAATCCCAAGAAAATATCAAAGCAGGCCAAGATACACTACCAGAAAAAAGCCCTTTACCGACGAAAAAAAAAACGACCGACGACATACTATTTTCGTCAGCTATTCCCAAGAATGGACGACGATATTGTCTTTCGTCGCTAAAAATAAAAAACCGTCGGCTATTCCAGCAGAATGGCCGACGATTTTTTCTTTCGTCCCTAAAAAATATTTTTCGTCGGCTATACCCCTAGAATGACCGACGAGTTAAAATTTTCGTCGCCTGTTCTCTTAAAGTATAGCCGACGAAAACTTTTAAAAGTTTGGCCGACGAAATTGGAATTTTCGTCGGCTATAAGTCTTTATATTTTCAGATCTAGACAGCAGCTGCTCATTTCAAAAAAAACGAAAAAAAAGGGGAGAAAGAGTGAAAAATCTGTGGGTATTGTTGAAATCCGTCCTCTCTTACATTGTGGAGCTATATATAGGTACGTATATGTGTATATATGTTGATTTTGAGTTTTAGTTGAGTTGATTTTGAGTTTTAGTGATTTTGATATAGTAAGTGATTTTTTGTTTTGTTGTTGTTTTAGTGTTAGAATGTATGTATATATGTTGATTTTGAGTTGTAGTTGAGTTGATTTTAAGTTAGAGTTTAATTATGTGTTTTAATTTGATGTTATTTTAATTAGTGTAAATATATATATATATATATATATATATATATGTTAATTAATGGTTGTTGATAGTGTAATGAACTTAAATAATGGTTGTTAATTAATGGTATATATATATATGAGTTGATGTTGATAATAATATATATTGTAATATATATGTGTTAATTAATTTCTTATTAATTAAAGTTATACATATATATTATTATCAGGCTATATATATATGGATCGAGATAAGAGTTGGATTTCGCTTCCAAGGCATGACCGACGATACACTACAGGAGTTGTGAATTTTTTGCAGTTCGTCGAGGAAAATACAAACGGGAATGAATACCATTATTGCCCGTGCAAGAAATGTAAGTGTCGCAGTGATATGTGTCGATTTCCGATTAGGACAGTATGGGAGCACCTAAAGAGTAATGGGTTTTGGCCGAAGTACAAACGTTGGATATATCACGGTGAGCCATCATTAGATGGATCGCATGATCATGGGCAGTTTTTTGAGGCGGGCAGTAGTAGTACATCCAACGATCCAACAATGGCATTCATCAACGACGTGTTTCCTTTTGAAAGCGGTGTACGTGGGGAACAATATATGCATGACCCGGTGCAGCCGTTCCCACAAGTTGTCAACACTGCTGCCTTTGACAAGTACAACAAACTTATTGCATTGCAACAGACCCCTGTGTCTTCAAGTTCTGAGAAGACAGTTCTTCAAAGTGTGATGGAGGTAATGAGGATTAAAGTCGAGACAAAATCGAGCATCAGGCAAGTGGATGAATATCTACAGTACACTTCTTCGTTGTTGGAGGAGGGTCATCGTAATCCTACCAATCACCGTAAGGTCCGAAGTATCCTTAAAGATCTAGGGCTTTCCTACATTAAGATCCATGCATGTGCATTTGACTGCGTTCTCTTCTGGGGTAAAGATGCAGAAGGGAATGACCTTGCTAGCCTTGACGCATGTCCGATATGTCAGTCTGACCGATATAAGTTGACGGGAGCAGGCAATAGGAAACCTGTGAAAGTGCTTCGGTATTTTCCGTTGAGAGATAGGCTTGAGCGGTTGTACATGTCAGAAACCACCGCAAAAGCTATGAGATGGCACGGTGAGCGGGACGCGGGAGACGCAGATATCATGACACACATCTCTGACGGAGCGGCTTGGAAGCATATAAACAATGAGTTTCCTCATTTTGCGTCAGATGTCAGAAACGTCAGGCTCGGGCTCTCAACCGACGGGTTCAACCCTTTCGGCACCATTAGTCTTTCATACAGTATATGGCCGGTGGTTTTGGTACCTTACAACCTTCCTCCGTGGATGTGCATGAAGAAGGAATATAATATGTTGACGTTGTTGATTCCGGGGCCTGGTTACCCAGAGAAAGGTCTCGATGTGTATATGAGACTATTGATTGAAGAGCTTAAGGTATTGTGGGACGTTGGTCATCCCACTTTTGACAAGTACAAGAAGGAGACGTTCCAGATGCATGCCATGGTTATTGGTACCATCAGTGATTTTCCTGCTTATGGGATGTTGTCGGGCAGCGTTGTTAGGGGATACAAGGCTTGTCCAGAGTCCCTCAGCGATTATGGGAGCACCCCTCATTGCAACAAGATATGCAGAATGGCTCATCGTGTGTTCCTTCCGGCTGATCACCATTGGCGTTACGAGTCCGCCGCATTTGATGGAACCGAAGAACACGGTGGTCCTCCCAGAAGATGGACGGGAAGAGAAATTTTAGCAGTGCTTAATGAGTACAATTTTGGGCCCCTCAACAATCATCCCGATATTGTAGCGGAAATACCTGAAAGACCTGAGGAGTACAAATTCTATACACATAAGAGCATATTGTGGGAACTCCCGTACTGGTGTGAGTTGTTGATCCGTCACTTCCTAGACGTTATGCACATAGAAAAAAATGTTTCTGAAAGAGTGGTGGGCACAACACTGAACTTGGAGGGGAAGACGAAAGACGGTCCTACGGCTCGCACTGATCTGCAAAACATGAATATCAGAAAACAACTATGGTTGAAACAAGGGAACAGAAAAATGCCTCAAGCTCCTTACACCGTCAAGCCTGAGCATAAATCAGAAATTTTTCCATTGGATAAGTCGGGCCAAGTATCCTTCAGGCTTTGCTGGAAATATAGTCAAGTGTGTGAACAGAAAATTCAACAATCTTTACGGGTTGAAAATTCATGACAATCATATCCTGCTACAACGTCTCTTCCCTGTTTTCATTCGACCGTTCCTTCCCCGTCACGTTGTGGAGCCCTTAGTAGCGTTGGCAAGATTTTTCCAGAAGGTATGCACACGGGAAGTGAGAAAATCTGACCTCCGGGAAATGCAACAAGACATCGTTCATATCATGTGTAAATTTGAGATGATATTTCCTCCAAATTTTTTCGACATCATGCCTCACTTCATGATCCATCTTCCTCGGCAGTTGTTGCTTACCGGTCCTGTGCACTTCACTTGGATGTATCCGATGGAAATGTACGTATTTTACACCTTATGTTAATTTCCTCATCAATATATGTGATATAGTATTAATGTATTATCATAACACTTTAAAAACTTCATTTATAGGCAACTTGGACAATACAGTGATTTTGTCCAAAACAGATCCGCACCTGAAGGATGTATAACTGAAGCATATATTGCACACGAGTGTGTCACCTACATGAAGCTGTATTTAGGAGCGTTACAGGAAAGCATACCGGAAGATGTACCTTCACAGTTCAATCTTTCCATACTCTCCGACGATGTTGTACTCGGTGGAAACATGCCAGTTTCCTACAAGTTGAAAGATTATGAGGTAGCCATTGCACATTGGTGGGTACTAATCAACTGTCCAGAAGTTCAGTTTTGGAAGAACATGCATCTAAACTGTGATGGAGTAGCAGGTGATCTCGATTACCACAACCGGACATTCGCAGAGTATTTCGGCCACTGGGTACGTAACTTTAACACTATTCTATACGTGTTTATATATTATTGTGTATAATTATTCATATTTATAAATGATTCTGATGGTTGCAGATGGACCTTATTAAAAATAATAATCACCCAAATTGGTCGCACGAACTCAAACTTCTAGCGATGAGACCGGTCTATTCAAAAGTTTATGCGACGTGCAAGGTGAATGGTGTGTTATTTCGATGTGAAGAGAGAGACCTCAGACTGAAAACACAAAATTCAGGGGTTATGGCACATGGTGGGGATGATGGAGTTGACTATTACGGTGTTCTCCATTCAGTTGTGGAACTGCATATGGGGAAGGCATGAAAGTGCACATTTTCAAGTGTAGATGGTTTGATACACGGCCGTAGAGCATGAAAACCGATCAATACGGCATAACTTCTGTGAACACTAATACATCATGGTATGAGGACGACCCGTTCGTTTTAGCCACATGGGTGAAACAAGTGTTTTATCTTGATGATCTCCCCAAGGGTGACCCGTGGAAAGTAGTCAACACTATCCACCATCGCAACATTTACCGGGCGTCTACACTTGGAGTGGCTGAAGAGAACGAGGAAGGGGGCACCGCGTATCAAGAGCCCAACTCAAACGGTAGTCCTGACTCCTCCTTTATTCGCCTAGACACGCCTGTGCGAATTCGACGTGAAGAGCTACTACTTGTTGATGTTGATCCAAATGAAGAAACTAACGAGGACTCTAGTGGTGAGGAACGACATAGATTACCCCTATCGAGCAATTCAGAAACCGAAGAAGACTCATCCGATGATTCCGATTACAATCCGACAGATTAAGTAATTTAGATGGTGTAATCCTTTCATTTGTAATCCACTCATTTCTAATGAACGGGCGTGGGGATGAGCCTCCCAGCTAGGCTGGGTTCCAAACCCCTTTAAAAAAAATTTTGAAATATGTTGACTGCTGGGTTTCTGTTTTTTTTATGTTCAATTTTGGTTATATATGAACAGGACATATGGGTTTGAGAGGTGTAACACAACTTATTTTTTTAATTTTTTTCACAGAATAGCCGACGAAAAATGCATTATTTCGTCGACTATACTAATTATAGCCGACGAAAAATGCGTGATTTCGTCGGCTAAAACTATATTGAAAAATACATATTTTATTTTAG